>CM056497.1:13611150-13958514 GCA_029783415.1 Anisodus acutangulus | reverse complement strand
CGGTCACCTGCATCAAAGAAAGAGGAAAGGTTGGCAGTTCAGGCTTCAGATGGAATGATCCCCAGTTGCTATGGGGAACAAATGACGAAATACAATCGATTCCTTCATTTAAGTGGTTCTTGCTTCTCCTTGTTCCTGTTCCTAACTCCTCCCCGGGTGGCCCCCGCTTCTGCCTCTATCAGGCGGCAACAACCCCCCTATGAACCCGCTCCCCGGCCGTCGCTCTGCTGCGTCTGGCCCGTCCTCTAGGCACCTTTGGAAGGCAGGGAGTGTGACAACATACACACTTCCCTTTACTCCATAGGGCCTTCTCATCAATTGCAGGGTAATTATTGTTTGTCGTAGCGGTTAACCAGCTTGTTCGATTTGTTGTGTCAGGCCTAAGACACTTGGGAGATTAAGTTTGATCATAGCATGTCCGATTAATTACTTTAATTAGTTAAATATTAATTAGACTCCCGATCTTTTTGACGTCCACAAAAGAATCTCTCGAATGACTTTTGTCAATTCCCATTCATCCTTGAGATAAAGGCGCCTTAATATATTTGGTATCTCACTTTATTCACTTAGGTATTTTAGGTTCTGCTAGCTATAGTTGAAATCCATTTAGAATGAATTTTCTTAGAACACATTGTATTGTCCCGGGATAATCTTTAGGATTAAATTTTCTAGCACCAAGGGGAAGCACATCTTATACCTGTGTGATAAGTTAATGATTAGAGTCCGACCCTTAAGCCTATTTTGTCTTTAAGATTGATTAATAGCTGCTCCAACTTAGTTTAGTACAGAACTGTTTGAGCTATTGTCTTTTGTTTAGGACTTGATGATCTGTTGGAATTACTATATATTGTTTAACCTGGTTAAAATGGAGTATACATTTTAATTGGGAAAACAGATTATAGCAACAAAAGACTTCACGCACGGGCTTGTGGACTTTGAGTAGACTTCCAGCAACACACAAAATGAATTACACATTGATAAATTCATGAGACACTCTCTAAACAATAACCAAAGATATTCTTCAACAGAGCCAAATGATATGGTCTACAGCAAAATTTCATGGCAAATAAAACATCTCAATGAAACATAAGCAATACTGGATCATAATATCTAACGCATAAAAGGATATATGAAGTCAAATATACATGAAAATCCAAGGCAAACATTGGCCAAACATTAATACAAGAAAGCAACAAAGACAATGTATTCAAATTGAAAAAGGTAAGATTATGATATTCAGGAACTTAAATACAGTAACTCAGAAGTTCACTTACATAGAAATCCAAATCGAAGTGGTTGCTTTTAACTACTGAACCAAACCAAAACATCCCCAATTTTTTGCCCCGATTTTAGGTTGGATCACTTCTAGCCAAGTTTCAGTTAACGAAAAATTAAGATTTCAATACTACAACGATACCAGTCAAATCCCAAATGGGTAATTGAAATCTTAGAATCGATATAAAGATTCCAACTTGAAGCAAAAACTAACATATGCAATTCAAAGAAAACCCCAAATTAATCATAAAACTCAGTAAATTGAATATAAACAAGGGATTATTATTAGAATAGTTAACTGTCATAGAAAACTGGAAGTAAATAGAGCGTAGTGAGGGAGAAACGAACCTGCAATTACTTGGGCTTCGACCATGGTGAATCCGGTGATATGGCTCCTACAAGAAAAGAGGGGAAAGCGAGTGGGGGCCTGGAAGGGACCGCCAAACTTTCACTTCAGAGAATATATCAGCGGCTATTAGACAATTGCCACTAAATAATAGTCGCTAAATGCCTTTTTTGGGTAGTGTGAAGATATCATGATAAACTATTCCATTGTTACTGATACAACTGTTGAGATATCTAATGTAGGTATTGAAAGTGTCTCACCTACAGAAGACAGGAGTGACAACATAGAGCATGAAGTACTAGATTTAATTCCAATTTCAAACACACAAGTTGTACCACTACAGATAACACAAGTGCAAGTACAAAATGATGATGATGCACAGCAAGTGCAACCTACTAGACAATCAGGAAGTGCCAAAAAGGCTCCTATGTGAATGAAAGACTTTATTTCACTAAGTCAATTTCATAAGGATACACCTTATGCTATTTCTACCTTTGTATCCTATAACAACATTTTCTGCAAAATATCAGGCTTACTTATCAGCCTTCTCTTTCAACAACAACAATGAAATTCCATAACGTGGGTCTGAAGAGGATAGAGTGTACGCAGACCTTACATCTACTTTGGTAGGTAGAGCGGCTGTTTCCGAGAGACCTTCCAACAAAAAATCTATATAGAAGCAGTCAAGGATCCTAAATGGGTGGAGGCTATGCAAGCTGAGATTGAAGCTCTTCAAAGCAACAATACATGGCAAGTAGTCAATCTACCAGAGGGAAAAAAATCAATAGGCTGCATATGGATATACAAAAAAAATACAAGGCAAATGGAGAGGTGGAAAGATTTAAAGCCAGATTTGTGGCTAAAGGTTATAGCCAACAAGAGAGCATTAATTATCAAGAAACTTTTAGTCATGTGGTCAAGCTGGTTACAATCAGAACAGTTCTAGCTATGGCAGTATCCAAGCATTGACACATTCATCAAATGAATGTGTATAATGCATTCTTACAAGGAGACTTGCATGATGAGATTTATATGGACTTGCCTCGAGGATTTATGAGTCAGAGGGAGCCTAGACCAATCTGCAGACTCATTAAATCTTATATGAATTGAAACAAGCTCTTAGACAGTGGAATGCAAAACTAAATGAAGCATTACTAAAGCTCAAGTTCAAACAAAGTCAGCAGGATCACTCGTTGTTCACACAGAAGACAGAAAAATGAACTGTGATGGTGCTTGTGTATGTGGATGACTTGCTAGTTACTGGGAAAAGTTTGGAACTCATTGAGGCAACTAAACAGTCACTACAACAGGTGTTTAAGATGAAAGATACAGGGGAGCTTAAATTTTTCCTTGGAATAGAATTTGCAAAGTCAAAACAAAACATGGTAATGCACCAAGGGAAGTACTGTCTAGAACTTATCTCAGAACTTGGTCTATCTACAGCTAAACCTGCCAATACACCTATTGATACAAACAACAAGCTAACTACCAAGGAATATGTTGATCACACAGGATGCAATAAGCTCAATAAGGATCCAGTACTAGCAGATATAAGTTCCTATCAAAGGTTGATAGGAAAGCTCATTTACTTTATTGTTACAAGGCCTGACATAGCCTTTAGTGTGCAAACATTAAGCCAATATTTACAACAACTTAAGCAATTTCACATGGAAGCTGCTCTGAGAATTGTCAGGTACATCAAGCTACAACCAGGCCAAGGAATACTGATCTCAAGGTGTAACACCTCGTTTTTGGATGATGGTTTGAGCATCTATATATAAGAAAATCAAGAGCTTAGTATATATAAGGACGCGGTCCCGAAATAATTTAGGATTTAGTAAGTGTGACGACGGGATTAATAATAATCGTTGTATGTCCCCAAAGAGGTTATGAACTAGTGTCATATCACAAAATTATGACATTGAGTATATGAAGGTCTTAAACATTATTAAGATTTAAGTGAATTGGGATCAAGAATTAATTATGTGTGTAATTAGTTAATTGTTGGATTAAGAGATATGTGTTGGCAAGACAACACCTACACGTATAATTGTGGGAGACAACACCTAATGACTAATTACTACTAAGAGGCATGTGGCATCAATTAATGCTCTCCACCGCCAATATGGCCAGGTGGGAGACTAGTGTTAATTAGTGTCATGCTAAGTGGGTTATAAAGGTGGGAGACTAATGTTAATCGGGGTCACGCTAAGTGGGTTATAAAGTGAGTAAAATCGTGAGATGGCAGAATTGGTTTTCTTAGGGAATTCATAAGCAGTTTAAACCTAGTGAATTAGAGTGTGGCATTTATATTAGCAGAAGCACGATCCACTCTTATCAACATCAATCGTTCCTTCCAATTGTTCGTTCTTCATTTTAGATTTTTATACAAAAACGTTCCAGCAAATTCAATACAAAATTATTGAAAGGACAATATTCAAGGTATGTTAAGGCAAATTATTTTCTTCTTTTTGGCATGTTCTAAGTACGAAACGTAAACGTGGTATTGTTCCAAAAATTATTCTACTCTTAGTAGTTAAGAATGTTCATGTTATTGATTCCTATGTTAAAAGCATGTCTAAATATGTTCCTAAATCCTTATTGAGGTATATGGGAAAGATGTTAATATTTCCAATGTTAGCCGAAGGTATAAGGATACAAATGTTTTATTGTCATATATGCATTTGCATTATATGCATGTATTACCCTGGACACGTGTGTTATATACACTACTATATGGTATGGATTATATATATGTAGAGGATGGAAAAAGGGAATGGCGTTATATACGCGTCACCACCTGTAGCTGGTACAAATATCACGAAAAGGAAGATGCCTAATGAGGCCAATATGATTATGCATGCCCACAGATGCCGACATGAAATGATGCCCACAGAGGTTGTTATGGTGTTATGGGAAGGAAGATGCCCTTGTGTGGCCAATATTTATATATATACCGCATTTGCATTGTGCATAACATTTAGGCATATGTATTAGGGCCCTCAGAGGCATTTACTGTCGGCTTTTTCTGTTTCAGTTTATTGTTATATCCCTGTTATGATATTATTCATGCCTGACATACTCAGTACATCAGTCGTACTGACGTCCCTTTTGTCGGGGGACGCTGCGTTTCATGCCCGCAGGTTCACGTAGGCAAGGCGACGATCCATGTTAGTAGGTTGCTGACTCAGTGGATTTTGGAGCACTCCCCTTGTTTCGGAGTGTCGGTCTAATCTCGATACGATATATTTTTGCATGTACGTATGGGTTTGGAGGGGCCCTGTCCCGACCTTGATATCACATACTCTTTTAGTGGCTTGTAGACGGTGTCGTGTGTGTAGTAGTCCCTTATGGCCTTGTCGGCCTTGGTATATATATAAGTTGGGTTTCTGGTTTACTGTTTCTATGTTCATATATGTTAGCAGAGTACTGAGTGACGACCCTTGTGGCCGCGGATAATCACGGGAGATGTTAAATGTACGGCTAGTGGTACCCGGTGGGTAGGGTCCGAGTGCCCGTCACGGCCCTCCGGTTTGGGTCGTGACACAAGGAATCCTATCAAGACTATTACTGCATTTTGTGATGTTTATTGGGCAGCTTATGCCCATACAAGGAGTTCTCGTGTCATGGAAGTCTAAGAAGAAAACTACATTCTCAAAGAGTTCAGCTGAAGTATGGCCTCAACTGTGTCTGAACTCACTTGGCTCCTTGGATTATTGAGTGAATTAGAAGTGAAAATCAGTCTGCATGTTCATATCCTTAGTGATAGCAAATCAGCTATTCAAATAGCTGCCAATCCAGTATATCATGAGAGAACAAAGCACATTGAAATCAATTGTCACTTTATTAGAGAAAAAATACAAGAAAGGAAGATGCAACCTCAGTATATTGCTACCACTGATCAACCAGCAGATTTATTGATCAAAGGATTAACCAAAGTTTAGCATCATTATTTAAACTCCAAGTTAGGTGTACTCAATCTATTTAAGGATAACTAACTTGAGGGGAGTGTTGAAGTATATATCGAATTGTATATCATTGTGTATATCGAGTATACCATTGAGTTAGTTAGCTTTCACAAAGTTAGTTAAACCAGTGGCATTATCGTAAATACTCGTTATTAGTTAGTTAGTTAGTTAGTTCATGAGTTGTAGAGTTAGTTACTAATTACGGTTAGTAGTATATTGAGGGTAATGATTAGTAGATTAGTTAGATCTTGGAGTGTATAAATACATGCATATACTCATTGTATTGATTAACACTTTGAATGGAATACACATGATCTCCTTTCTTCTTTCCTCTTCTAACTGCCTTCTTCTTCTTTGAAGCTCTTGTACGGGTATTCATGACTGTCTAAATAACTTCATGAATAAGATGAGATAACTTATCTCATCTTCTATGTGGGCTAATTTATCCCAACCTTTTATCTCATTTATGAATTGGGTGAGATAACAAAGGAGTTGCCCACTAACCAACCATAAAAATAATTCCTATCCCACGTGACTAATAATCCAATCTCATCCTATGCCTCCGCCAAACAACCCTTCAGTCGCTTTTCTTTGAAAGAGCAAAAACGTGTTAAACTACTACTGTACTTGTAAGTTGTATTTTAAAGGAGAGACTGAAACGTGAGATCGTTTCTTCTTTTTTGTCTTGTTGTTTTTCGTTGACAAAGTGACAGATCATTTCTTTTTCTCTTTTCTTTTTGTTGACAGACTCGCAAAGAGTACTAATTGGACTTAGAAGTATATTGTCGTGGCCAATATACTTGGCCCACAATAATATAATATTGGCCAAAATAATATGATGAGATATTTGACTTGGTTAATATAATATTCATTATTCAAGCTTGTACTAATTGTATATCAAATTATTTCATTAAGACTTTAACTTAATTATTCTATTAAACCCTTTTAAACCAATCAAAGAAGTCCATTGCCTTATTGGTTTGTTTTTTACTTTAAACTCATTAACCATGCATTTGATTGGTCAAAGCATTTCACAACAATTAATTTTAAAGTGATATACTTGAGAAAGTGTTAATTAAAAAGGCCATTCAACTGAAGAATCTGAAGCCACCATAATATATGAAGCTTTTTTACAATCCCACCATGAGTGGACGAAGACTAAGTGCGGTGCACGTTATAGTTGGAACGATTATTTTAAACTGTAAGTTATATATATGGAGATATTCTTGAAAATAAGTTTTACACTAGTCGTGTAATTTACCAATTATAACAGATTTCTTTTTCTTTTTGGTTACCAATCAATGGTTATTAGGTAAGATTTTTCATCAAGTTTTACTAAAGTGTGACCCACATATTACTAATTGATATTTTATTTATTTGCAATAAACTACATAATTATCTTATGTATAAATATTTGGTAATAATACCTGGGAAGGTTCATAGATGAAGTTGAACTCTTATTAGGCGTTTGACGATAGATTCCAAATATCTTTTACTTCATTTCAAATTTATGAAGTTGGAGTTGAAGATAGAATTGTGTTTAATTTTACTTTTTGCAAAGAAGAGAAGATGTCACTTTATTTGAAATTTATAAAGATGGAGCTGAGAAACAGGTTTGGAGCACTTTTTCAAATCTGAAATCCAACTCCAAGTTGAATTTGGAAATTTTATAACCAAACTGAAAATATACAAGGGTATACACATACCTTGTGTATATCACGGAATCCCATAACAAGTGGGAAACCGTGATATACACGGTATATACAGCCGTGTATATCCTTTTTATGGTAACATATTATTTGTATATTTTGTATTAATTAGCATTGTACACTTACTACAATTGTAAGATTCTTGTACAACTAGAATAGAGTTTTGGAGTAGAATAGGAATAAGATTTTTCATATTATAAAAATTATAAATTGTATATATACTCTTTCATTAATGAAAATAATCAAGGGATTATTTATTTGATGGTATCAGAAGTCTAGGTTTCACATACCTCGACCTCCAACACATTCCGCTCGTCTCGAAATCCAAGTCCTTCATCGATTTTCGTGCAGAGTTTTTTCCTCCTCTCTTCCCAAATTTTCTTCCAAATCCCTCAAATCCCCTATTGTTCTTTCGTTATGTCTACATCAAAGAACGTATTTCATCATGCCCTTACTATTTCCAACATCAAGATCCACATCCCTATTGTTCTTGAGATGGAAAACGTTCAATATATGATGTGGGCGGAGTTATTCAAAATTCACGCCATCTCACATCAAGTTCTCCATCACATAATTCCTCCCGCTACCCCTACTCCCGCGGAGGATCCTCGGTTATGGATTACACTTGATGCTACCTTCCTTCAGTGGATTTATTTCACGATTTCTACCGACCTGTTCCAGACGATTATTGAGCCGGACACTACGACTATGGCTACATGGAATAAATTGCGTGATATATTTCAGGATAACCAACATTCTCGTATTGTCACCCTTGAGCAGGAATTTTTCCAAGTTAACATGGAAGATTTTTCGAATGTTTCAGCTTATTGTAAACGACTCAAGGAATTAGCAAACCAACTCCGAAATGTTGGAGCTCCTGTTACCAATAATCGTCTTGTTCTACAGATGGTTGCAGGCCTATCAGAGGCGATAATGGCGTTGGGACTCTCCTTCGACAAAGCAATTTGATTTCTCATTTTTATCAAGCCCGTTCGATGCTCACTTTGGAAGAGGCCGGCTTGGCAAAAAAGGCGGCTACCGGCGCCAGTTCCGTAGTAATGATGACATCCTACGATAATTCTCATGGGTTTGTTGAAAATTAGGGCCAAAACCGCAACAACGGGGGAGGCAAGAAGGGTCAAGCCGTAAAAACAATGGCAAAAATTGTGGCGGCAACAACGGTGACGGCCGGAACAATGGCACTACCGGCGAAAATAGTAACCACGGCGGAAGTGGGCCTCGGTACAGTAGAAGTGGGCCGCAGGCTGCCTGGTCCCAGCATTGTGCTCCTTGGCCGTGGAACTGGGTCGGTGGCCCTAGGCCCAACATCCCCTACTACCAGCCCACTGCCTACCCGAACTGGGCTCATTATCCATACACTAACAGACCCAGTTTTCCGGTCCAGCAGGGATACCCGAGACACAGTTCTGGGCCGAGGCAACAAGCAGGTGTGCTTGGGCCTCGGCCTCCACAGGTCCACCATGTTGCAGGCGCCACTCCGACCGACATTGAAGCCGCAATGCACATGCTTGGATTAACCCCCCCCCCTCCCCGACCCAAATTGGTACATAGACACCGATGCCACTTCACATATGACGTCCGAATAAGGTACTCTCTCATCTTATTTCAATTTGAGCAACAATCGTGGCATAATTGTTGGTAATGGCAACTCAATTCCAATTCGAGGTTACGGTCATACAACTTTGTCTCCCCCCCATCCACCTCTTGTGTTGAAAAATGCCCTTCATGCCCCTAACTTAATTAAAAATTTGGTGTCTGTCCGTAAATTCACCACTGATAATTGGGTTTCTATTTATTTAATCCTTTTGGATTTTCTGTGAATGATTTCAAGACGGGGATACCTCTCATGAGATGTGATAGTAGGGGAGATCTTTATCCTATCACGCCCGCATCCAGTCTCTCGAGTCAAGCCTTGCCATCTACTTTTGCAGCTCTAGCTCCTTCCTTGTGGCATGCACGTTTGGGTCACCCTGAGTGTTCCATTGTTTCTTCCTTGCGTAACAATAATTTTATTTTTTTGTATGGGTACGCATAGTACTCCAATTTGTCAATCCTGTCATTTAGAAAAACATGTTAGATTACCATTTGTATCCTCTACTTCTCATACGTTAATGTCATTTGATATTATTCATAGCGATTTATGGACATCTCCCGTTTTAAGTTCTGTGGGCCATCGTTATTATGTTTTATTTTTGATTGATTATTCTAATTTTTTGTGGACCTTTCCGTCAGCGAAAAAATCTCAAGTTTTTTCCACTTTCTTAAAATTTCGAGCATTCATCCGTACCCAATTCGTCTGGGAAATAAAAAATATTCAATGTGATAATGACAAAGAATATGATAATGAGTTATTTTGGGAATTTTGTGAAAATAATGGCATCATTTTTCATTTCTCTTGTCCTCATACGTCCTCACAAAATGGAAAAGCCGAAGGAAAAAATTATACCATTAATAATATTGCCCGAACCTTATTGGTCCATATTTTCGTGCCCCATCATTTTGGCATCATGCTATACAAATGACTATGTATCTTCTTAACATACTTCCTACTAAAGGTCTGGCATATTCATCCCCTCTTCAATGTCTATATAATAAGACTCCTTCGTATTCACATCTAAGGGTCTTTGGATGCTTATGTTATTCGCTATTTCCGTCAACTACAATTAACAAACTTCAAGCCCGTTCTACCCCTTGTGTATTGTTGGGTTATCCATCCAATCATCGTGGTTACAAATGTTTTGATTTATCGTCTAATAAAATCATAATTACTTGCCACATTATTTTTAATGAATCCCAATTTTCATTTGCTAAGGTAAGTAGTCCCGGGCCTAGTTCGTATAATTTTTTAGATGATGATGTCTCCCCATATATTATCCAACATTTATCGAACTTGTCCCGCACCCAAAATTAACCAGCGGGCCCACTACCCGCTTGACCTCCTGCTCCGTCAACTCTACCCAGTGGGCTAGTCCCTCAAGTCTCGGGTCCAGTAACTAGGCTGACTGTCCAGCCCAATTCTGCCCCTCCTACTATTTCCAGTCCCGGTCCATTATCCCGTGTTGGGCCAGCAGGCCCACTGCCTGATGGCCAGTCCGTCACCATCCGATTTTTTCCCAAAATCTACCCAATTCTCCCCCGAGTCATAGACCGGTCACTCGTAGTCAACGTGGAATTTTTAAACCAAAAGATATTTTAATCTAAATTCTAATGTTCTTAAGTCCCCCCTTTCCCGTAACCCCATGTCTGCGTTAAATGAACCGAATTAGAATTTTTTTATGAACGACGAATATGATGCTCTTATTGCAAATAAGACGTGGGAGTTGGTGCCCCGTCCTTCTGGTGTTAATATTATTCGGTCTATGTGGATTTTTACTCATAAAGATAATTCTGATGGATCTTTTGCGCGACATAAGGCTCGTCTAGTAGGTGATGGTAAAACTCAACAGGTTAGCGTGGATTGTGGTGAGACATTTAGTCTGGTGGTCAAACTGGATACCATTCGCACTGTTCTCAGTTTGGCTCGTTCGAATGCATGGCCCATTCATCAGTTGGATGTGAAGAATGTTTTCTTACATGGTGATCTTAAAGAGACCACATGTATCAGCTCTTGGGTTTTTGAGATCCCAAATATCCTCATCATGTCTGTTTATTGAAGAAGTCCTTATATGGGCTTAAGCAAGCCCACCATGCTTGGTATAAGAGGTTTGCGGACTATGTTTCGTCTATTGGGTTTACTCACAGCATGTTTGATAATTCATTGTTCATATATCGTCGTGGTACTTTCCTGACTTATATTTTATTATATGTGGATGATATTATCTTGACTGCCTCTTCTGATGCTTTGCGCAAGTCTATCATGACTATGCTCAGTTCTGAGTTTGCTATGAAAGACTTGGGGCCCTTGAGTTACTTTTTGGGGATTGCTGTCACTCGTCATGTAGGTGGGTTATTCTTGTCACAACAAAAGTATGCAACTGAGATCATTGAGCGAGTTGGTATGTCCTCGTGCAAGTCTACTTCCACTCCAGTTGATACTAAACCCTAGTTGGGTGCTGCGACTGGCACACCTTACGAGGATCCGACCCACTATCACACCCTTGCGGGGGCTCTTTAGTATCTTACTTTTATGAGGCCATATATTATGTATGCCGTACAACATGTGTGTTTGTTTATACATGATCTCAGGGTTGAGCACATGAATGCGCTCAAACACATTATTCGATACATCCAGGGGACACTTGACTATGGTTTACATTTATATCCTTCATCGACATCTATACTTATCTCGTATACAGATGCTGATCGGCGTGGCTGTCCAGATACTAGACGTTCCACGTCTGGTTATTGCATGTTTCTTGGTGATAACTTGGTCTCATGGTCTGCCAAACGACAAGCTACCTTATCACGCTCCAATGCAGAGGGCGAGTATCAAGGGGTAGCTAATGTGGTTTCTGAATCATGTTGGTTATGTAGTCTTCTCTTGGAGCTTCACTTTCCCATTCAGAAAGCTACCTTGGTATATTGTGATAATATTAGTGTCGTATATCTTTCGGGGAATCCAGTTCAACACCAGCGCACTAAACATATTGAGATGGATATCCATTTTGTTCTCGAAAAGATAGCTCGTGGACAAGTACACGTCTTGCATGTTCTTCACTAAGAGTCTTCCCTTGGTCCTATTTGAAGATTGTAGAGGCAGTTTCAGCATACGAAGATCGCCCGCCATGACTACGGAGGAGTGAAAATATACAAGGGTATACACGATATACACATAGTGTATACCGTGTATATCACGAAATCCCATAACAAGTGGGATTCTTGATATACACGGTATACAAAGCCGTGTATATCCTTTTTATAGTAATATATTATTTGTTTATTTTCTATATAATTAGCATTGTACACTTACCATAATTATAGAATTCTTGTACAACTAGAATAGGGTTTTGGGAGTACAATAGGAACAAGATTTTCCATATTATGAAAATTGTGAATTGTATATATACTCTTTCATTAATGAAAATAATCAAGGGATTATTTCTTTCATAAATATTAATTTTGAAATAAATTGAAAAACTATTTTTTAAAAGTGAATAATTCTTGAATAATTCTCATGACCAAATGACTCCTTAGATCGACTTACCTATATATTTAACCCTATGTTTCTGTAGATTACAACAGTTGCAGAAAATGGGAAATAAGTAATTGCTAACTATTACAATAAAATGAAATTACAACAAATTGAAATTTAATAAACTGAAACACCAAACTAAGATTACAAGCACTTTGATTTGTTGGGTCGAGTGATGCACTCTGTCTTTAAGACAAGATTGCCCCGTATATATCCTTTTACATTTTGGAGTGAGACTGGGATAAGACCAGTCTGTCAGACGTCTTAGAGATTTTTATCCCTAAGATGACATCTGCGATACTCATATCCTTCATGTCGAAGCATTGTTTCAACATGTTCTTAGTCTCTAGGATTACCCTAGGACTGCTTCATGTGATCAACATGTCATCTACGTACAAGCATATCATGACGAACGAGTCAGAGTTACCTTTCGTGTAGACACATTTGTCACACTCGTTAATGGAGAAACCCTTTGATAGTAGAGTACTATCAAACTTTTTGTGCCATTGCTTTGGGGCTTGTTTCAACCTGTACAGAGATTTGACAAGTCGATAGACTTTCTTCTCTTGCCATGGAACCACATACCCCTCGGGTTGTTCCATATAGATTTCTTCTTCCAAATCACCATTTATGAAGGATGTCTTAACATTTATTTGATGTATCTCAAGGTCATGCAACGATGCAATCGCAATGAATACTCGTATGGACGTCATTCTAGACACCGGGGAGTACGTGTCAAAATAGTCAAGGCCTTCTTTCTGTCGATAGCCTTTAACTACCAATATGACCTTGTACTTGTCTATAGACCCATCTGATTTATACTTCCATTTGAGTATCCATTTACAACCCAACGGTTTATTTCTCAGAGGAAGATCAACCAACTCCCAAGTATGGTTATGCAGGATGAAGTCTATTTCACTCTCAATAGCTTCTTTCCAGAGCGGTGCCTCTGCAGTTGACAATGCTTCAACAATTGTCATTGGTTCGTCATCAACCATATAAGCTACAAAGTTAGGACCGAAGATTTTATCCATCTTAGCCCTTTTACTTCGCATTGATTCTATCTCTGGAGTCTCTAAGTTCTGAGGATCTGGAACACTAGATTCTCGATATTCAGCCACTTCAGAGTCCTCTAGACCTGAACCATCTAGATCCGGGCAGTCAATGACTCCTGGTTCCTGAGAGCTATGTTCATAACTTCGTTTGCGAGAGGTTATGTCTTTTTTCTTTCTAGGAAAAGTGTCCTCAAAGAATTGAGCATTCTTTGATTCCATAATTATACCCCCGTGGATATCTGTAATATCTGACTTATGCACTAAGAAGCGATAAACACTACTGTTATTTGCATATCCGAAGAAAATGCAATCTACAGTCTTAGGCCCAATCTTGACCTGCTTTGGTTTGGGTACTTCGACCTTTGCCAAACAATCTCACACCTTTAAATATTTATAGGTGGGTTTTTTTCCCTTCCATGATTCATATGGAGTTTTGTCCTTACCCTTATATGGGACTCTGTTAAGAATACTATTAGCGGTAAGGACGGCTTCTCCCCACATATTTTAGGGAAGACCGGAATTGATGAGCAAGACATTCATCATTTCCTTCAATGTGCGGTTCTTACGTTCCACCACACCGTTCGATTGAGGTGAGTATGGAGCCATCATTTGATGAACAATGCATGATTGGGCACAATATTCCTCAAATGGTGCTACACATTCTCTCCCTCTATCGCTACGAATGGATTTAATCCACATGCTTAGTTGGTTCTCAACTTCTGCTTTGTAACGTCGGAACGCTTCAAAGGCTCCATTCTTACTTTTCAACAAGTAAAGGTAACAATACCCTGTGCTATCATCAATGAATGTCACAAAGTACTTATTCCCCCCCCTCTAGTTTGTGCAAACTTCAAATCACATATATCTGTGTGAATAAGTTCTAGAAGAGCGGTATTCCTTTCGACGGATCGAAAAAGAATCTTTGTAAGTTTTGCCTCTACGCACACCTCACACTTATGTTGAAGGTTTACGTCGATAGACGACAACAACTCCAACTTTAACAACCTTTGGATGAACTTGTAGTTAACATGTTCTAATCTATGATGCCATAAATTAGAAGACTCAAGCAAATAAGAAGAAACTTCAATTTTATTGCTTGGACGCATTACAAATATGGCGTTAACTTTGAAGATGCATTCACAGACGAAGCCTCTCCCCATAAAAGTGTCATTCTTAGTGATTACAAATTTATTGGACTCAAATACTAGCATAAAACCAGCATTAACCAATAAAGGACCTGAAATTAAATTTCTCATAATCTCAGGGACATGCATCACTTCCTTCAAAGTGAGCTCCTTTCCAGAAGTCATCTTCAGGACCACCATTCCTACCCCCAGCACGTCAAAGGAAGCATTGTTACCCATGAACAACTTCTTATCGGTGACTGGAGTATACGTGGAGAAGGCATCTCTATTGGAACAGATGTGTCTAGTAGCACCCGTGTCCATCCACCACTGCATGGGATTCTCAAACAGGTTTGCTTCAAGCACCACCACCGAGAACTCCTCAATCATGTCGTCCAGAAGCGTGTCTTTGACGACGTTAGCATGTGCCTTGCCTTTAGCCTTGGCTTTCTCTTGTTTCTCAGTCTTGAGCTTGCGGCAGTCCTTGATCATATGACCAGATTTCCCATAGTGGTGACAATTTCCTTTGAACTTCTCCGCCGTTTGGGTCTTGCCATCTTTCTGGAACTTGCGCTTCTTGCTTGGGTTCCCTTTGGCCTCAAAAGGTTGCTTTCCCCTATGCAAGACCTTCTTATTATCTTCATGAATCTGAAGTTTGATAATAAGTTCTTCAAAGGTCATCTTCTTTGTCTTGAGTTTTAAGTAACTCATAAACTCATTCCACTAGGGAGGTAACTTTTCAATCAGTGATGCAACAAAAAACTGTTCATTTGGTTTCATACCTTCCAAATCCAGGTGATGTAGAATCATTTGGAATTTCTGGACTTGGGACATCACTGTTTTACTATCCACCATTTGAAATTTCAGAAATTTTCCAATGATGAATTTCTTAGTATATGCATCTTGTGCGTTGTACTTCTTTTGCAGTTTTTTCCACAACTCTTTGGCAGTGCCTACGGTGCAATACACCGTGTAGAGAGGGTCTGACAAGCAGTTCAAAATATAGTTCTTACACATGAAATCACTATGATTTCATGCATCAAGAACCATCTTCATGCCATTAATGACATGAATACCTTGGTCTCCTTCAGTCGTTTCAGTAGGCAAAAGGTCCATTTCATCTCCAGATTGTGGAGGATCTTCTGTTAGGAACTGAGTCATTCCCATAACCGTCAAGTAGAACAACATCTTCTGCTGCTATCTCTTAAAGTTGGAGCCCGTGAATTTTTTTGGGCGTTCATGGTGGAATGCATAGGGTGGAGGAACGGTCACATTCCCTTGAGGAGCAGTAAAGGCCTTGGGCAGCAGTGGGGAAGGCATAAGAGTTGCCTTGAGCAGTAGCAGCAGCATGAGGGAAGGCAAAAAGGTTGCCTTGAGTAGCAGCAGCAACAACAACAGAATCATAAGTGTTTCCAGTCATGTTTCTAAGCAGTTACAGCAAGCCAATCTTGTCTTAAAATTGTAGATTACAACAGTTGCAGGAAACGGGAAATAAGTAACTGCTAATTATTACAACAAAATAAAATTACAACAAACTGAAATTTTAATAAACTGAAACACCAAACTGAGATTACAAGCACTTTGATTTGATGGGTCGAGTGATGGCACTCTTTAAGACAAGATTGCCCCGTATATCCTTTTACGTTCTGGACATTAGTCTCCCAAGATAAAACAACAACTCAACAAATGAGTAAAGGAAACTCAAGTGTTACTTTGAAGAACTTAGTGTAATAAAATGATGCTGGAAAGTAGTAGAAATATTTTTATTTTTCGTTTTTGTGTGTAGTCTCATCAATTGAGCCAAAGGCTTCAATATATAGTGCATGGAGGGGACTTGTCAACTACCAAACTAATTGCTGTTAATGGTCATGTAATGACAATTAGTGAGGAGTAATTCAGCCAAGTAAATGACTGAATTAATGTGCAACGTATTGGAGCTTTAGTGAGGAGTTATTCAGCCAAAGGTTTAACGTTCCAAAAATCAACCCAAAAGGCACATAAGTTCTCTTTCCAATTTTATTTTACTTGAAACTTCAGGGACTAAACTGTAAATATGAAATAATTTGGGTCCAAAAAGATAATATCAGAAGAAGCCCAAAGCCCACGACCCGCGACCCGAGCCCGAACCGGACGGGAAGAGCGGAGGCGCGCGTGTGGACTTAGCCTCGAACCAAAGCACATCTAGGTCCTCCATCCTTCAAACACATGGGCTATCCATTGGGGTCCCAAATCCTTAGCCAATTTTGAGACTAATAAACTGAACAAATCTTCCTTCCCCTACTGATGAGGGAGAATTGGTCTATACCACATTTTCATGCTTCAAACACCTCACTTCGTGGACCAATATCTCTTTCATTTCTCAACGAAATTTGACGATCCTTGGCCCTACGGTCATCTACTCACTTAGTAGATTATGCACGTGTGAAGAATCAAAGTATCCAACATGCGGAACTCTAGTGTTTAAGTCATTAAATATGGGTGGACGCAACTCCCACCAAAGGCAAATTTCCAACAGTTTCATCATACGATACTACAACAGTTTTCACCTAATACAATCTTGAAAATCATCACACAATTTTCTTTTTTGTCGTTTGGAGTTTAGCTTTCTGCACTTGATCAATATGGTTAGAGGTAATATTAAATTCTGTTGTAGTTAATATACATGCATTGAAACCCGATTATATTGGGATTCGTGCTGGGTAGAACCTATTTTTGGAGAAGCTAGCGCTCCTTAACAAGAATTTTTTCAGACGCAGGATTTGAACCCCATGTAAAGAATGGATCTTGGGCCTAACTCAACCCCAAAAGCTAACTTGTAGGGTGAGGATTGTCCAAGTTCATATAAGGAGTCCATATTCTCATTCCATTTTCGATGTGGGACTCTTAACACTCCCCCACATGCCCAAACCTTATTAACTGGAACGTGGATAATATAATTTGGGGGCCCAACATCGGTGAACAAAGAATTGGAATGAGTCTGATTCTGATATGATGTAAAGAATGTATCTTGGGCCTAACTCAACCCCAAAAGCTAGCTTGTAGGGTGAGAATTGTCCAAGTCCATATGAGAAGTCCATGTTTTCATTCTATTTTTGATGTGTGACTCTTAACACCTCATACATCTGGTTAAGAAAGGAGCAACCTCATCAAATGCACTACATTCTTTGATGGTCATTCAATTATTTTTAAATAGAGAATTACATCAATTATTTTTTGATAATTTAATTGTGTAAATATATCTCGCACACCGACCGAGCGTATAGAATTTAAACTTTTTATAATTTGATGCTTTATGTTAAGTCTTCTTTAGAAAAAATGATACCAAGTGGCAGATAGCAAAGCCAGAGATGGGACAAGTTCGCAATTTGAGCAGGGTTTTTTCCTCTTGAAGTTGGACGGTGGGACCGTGGGACTCCTACAAAACAAAACAAAAAAAGTTAATCCAAACTCACCAAACTGATGTCGACTCAACTTTCTCTTCATTTTTTCTTTAATTTTAATCATTGAGTTTCAGTAGATGACAGATAACTATTAGCAGTATTGTCTTGGCAGGACATAAAAGTATATATCTTTAAATAGAGTCGGATTTAAAATTTAAATTCTATTAATTTAATTTTTTAAAATTTTGCATTGAACTTATTATACTTTTAAAGTTACGAGTTCATGCATATTATTTATTATAATTTTGATAATTTTTTATATATAAATTTATGCTGCGTGTGGAAAGTTGGGGATTCAATTGAACCCCCACTTAATATGTTACATCCGCCTCTGTCCTTAAACGACGAAATGGAGTTTCTGTGTTTCTCGTTATTTTTCAGACAGAACAGCGCCGAAATTTGTGCGGCCAATGAGCAGCTAACTCTATCGTGATCTAATTATAATCGTAAGGAATGTGAATCATGTGGTTTTTAAAGTACAAGATGAGTGATGACCTTACTAGTTGTACTGTACGGAGTAGTTTTTCTTTTGATTTATTAAAATTTTATTATTTGATATTCAAAATTCACTCATGTAATCCAGATTAACGTCCGAGGCTCCTCTTATGTTGAAGTGTAGTATAGTACTACTCACTATAGTGTGATAACGTTTTCGACAACAACATATTCAGTGTAATCCCACATTTGAGAGGGTAAAATATACGCACACTTTTGTAAGCATACTCAGTGTAATCTCACATTTGAGAAGGTAGAATATACGCAGACCTTTGTAAGCAGAGGAAGCAGAGGCGAATCTAAGATTTCTGAAACATGAGAATAAGGCTGGCCAACGGGGCGGGTCGGTCCGGTCCCGCCCCGACCCCGCTTTAAAAAAAATAAAATAATTGGTAACAGGACTCGAACCGGGACGGGCCCGGGAGGGACTGGTCTCGTCCCTCCCGGGCCCGTCCCGCTAGGCCCGACCCGCCCAGATTCCGCCCCGGTCCCGCCCGATCCCTCCCCTATGCAAAAATGGCCGTTGCACAATTGCCATTTTATATTTTGACCGTTGTGCAACGGCCACTTTTGGCCTCCCCCAACCCCCCTACCCCCTTAATATTTATTTTTAACTCCTAAGTTAATATATTTATACTTTAACTCAATTTTCAACTATAAATACTTCATTTTCTCTTCATCTTTTTTCACAAATCTTCCTACAATCTCTCAATCTATCTCTCTACAAGTCTACATTGACTACTAAATATTAAATTTTATTTATTCATTTGTATAACTACATCAAAGTTCAAAAATTGGGAGTGAAGTTGACAACTAGCTTGAGGATCATCCATCGAGCAAAATTTCAATTTTCAACCTCGATTGCACGTCGACGTTTGGTACATTCGTTCCTTCATTAAATTATATTAATTTTTTATTTTAATTAACGCACTTAAATTCATTATCTTTAATTGTTTTTTTTTTGCATAATTAAAATGAAAGGATTAAGAGGTATGATTAAGGGTAAGGGTAAGACTTCTTCTAGTAGGGGTAACAAGAGCAGGGGTACTTCTTCTAGTCATCTTATTCCTAGACAGGATGTTTTGGTTGATTACACACATGAAACTAATTTTTATCCTGAAATACCATTAGATTTAGATGATGAGATATTTTTTGCAACTCAACCAGAATTTAATATAGAAGATAATCTAGATAACACACCCATTAATCTAGATGACACACCCACTAATCTAGATGACACACCCACTATTGCACCTCCTACTAGAACGTTTCCTATTCCCCCTAGTATGAGACGAGGCCCAATAAAATAAAAATTAAAATCAGATGCATGGATTTTTTTATAGGGACGATGAGAATCAAGTAATTAGATGTCAAATTTATAAAAATGTTTATAAATTTAAAATGGGAAAAGGTCAGGGTGGGACGAGAGGTTTATTGAGACACGTACAAAACTTTCACAAAGCTAGGTGGGACCAATACCTGGCTGAAAAATCGGGTGCGCCAAATCCCTCTCAGTCGGGACAATGTTCACATACTGTCCCGGACCAAGTGCAGGGTCAAATTAACCCTATGACAGGGGGAATTGTAGGTCCTAAATACGATAAACTTAGAGATAGGGAAGCAATAGCAAAATTAGTTGCGATGGAGGGTTTGCCTTTTTCATTTCCTTCATCTCATGGGTTTATTCATTACAGTAGAGATATGTATAATCCTGCTTTTAACAGTTTTCCTAGATCAACTGTTAGGAGAGATGTATTTAAATTTGCACATGAATATCAACAATATTTACGTTATTCCTTTTTATCATTTTCCTGATAAAGTATCTATCATGTCTGATATAGGCCGTAGTACTAACGGCCGTGATTATTTAATGGTAATATGTCATTGGATAGATTATAAATGGTCTATGCAAAAACGTATTTTAGAGTATATATAAAATTATTCAGTTTGCGATTATTATGGCATAACTGATAAAATTATGACTATTACATTAGATAATGCTTCTTCTAATAATTATGATATTAGAATTTTAAAAGATCTTTTAACTCCATCTTTTCCAAATCATTTTCATATAAAATGTGTGTGTCATATTTATAACTTAGTTGTAAATGATGGTCTATCTATTTTTGAAGACATTCTTTATAAAATACAATTTTTTATAAACTTTATTTTAGAAGTAATAGAATACAATGAAAAAAAAGAATATAAAAAAACTTGTCACGATTGTGGACTAGCTTATAGAAAAATTCCCGAAGAAGTAACGACTAGGTGAAACTCTTTATATGAACAACTACTTGTTGCTTATGATTATAGAAGACCTATAACTTTATTTTTAACGCCCATATTCGAAATCCAACTGATATTGTTGTAGATAACGATTGAGAAAAAATTTCAGAACTTATTGTATTTTTAGAGAATTTTTTCAAGCAACAAAAGAATTTTTCGGTATATATTATCCTACTATTTCAACTATGTTGTTTTATATAAGTCTAATATTTTTATTACTTAATGAATATATAGAAAACTCAGCTTATAAGACACCTATTAAAAAAATATTTATCAAATTAATTTATTTTTTTATTCATATCCCACTATTTATATTATTGGTGTTGTATTAAATCCGACTGTTAAAATAGACGGTTGTAAAGAACTAATTGAAACTATTTATGATTGTATAGCAGTACTTCCACCTCCAACTCCAAAAAATCCAAATGACCCACCACCTATTGAACAAACTAAAGAAGAAGTGTTGTCTAGCATACAAGATGAATGCAAAAAAAGTATATAGGCATTACCAACAAGAAAGTGCTAGCAACCAACCGGCTTCCATACCATCATCTTCTTCTTCTTCAACACAGCCTCAAAACAGACATGTTGTTTCGGCGGCTAGTATTGAAAGCCTTAGACATATAATGTATAGTGGTAACACTACTAACCAAATTAGCGAGTTTGATACTTTTATTTTGCAGGGTGTTGTACCATACCAAGCAGTTCTCAATGAAGAAGGATGTGAAGACTTGCTGAAATATTGAAGGGAGAATGAGAAGACATTTCCGACACTGTCAAAGATGGTCCGAGATGTGTTGAACATTCAAGCGTCATCAACAGCGTCTGAAAGTTCTTTTTCTGCTGGCATATTTCAAATAGGAGAGCACATACACTCATTAGCGGGAGACAGCTTGGAGATTGCAGTATTATTCAGAGATTGGAAGCGGAGAAGGTGCGGTCAACCGGAGATCAACGAAGAAGAAGACGAAAACTACAACGAAATCTTATCCGATGGAGGTGGAAGCGACGTCGAGCAATTTGATCAACAAATACCAATTTCATCCGAACAACCACAAGAAATTATAAAAAAACTAAAAAATGTGTTTTTAAATATGTAATTTTTTAATTGTAATTTTACTATGTTATTTGCAACTTTCAACACCACAAAGTTGCAATTTTGACAATTGTATTACAAAAAAAATTATTTTTATTAAATAATATAAGAGGCATAAAAACAACATTGAGATATTTTATTACACTATCTTGTTCAATTATTGAGGTGTTTATATATATTTTATTTTTCTAAATTAAGTGCAAAAAAAAATCGAAAATACCCGACTCCGTCCCGCCCCGACCCGATAATACTGGTCCCCTTTTTCGACGGGACAAGGAACGGGAAGGGACATCGGTGGAACCCGCCAGTCCCGCTGGAGGACCGGTCCCGCCCTACCCCCGTCCCATCGGGTCCCGCCCCGCCGGGACCCGCCCGCCCTGTTGGCCACCCCATCACCACTAAAAAAAACAAGGAAAAAATATATTAAGTGAGATTTGATCCCTAGTCCTCTAGGTAAATAACTCAACCTTATACCAAATGTACCATTTAACCTTTTTGTAGCATGTGTTCCATGCTTCTAACAGATAGTATTATACTAAATTTAGAAAATATATACATAAAATACCTAATTTTATGCAGAAACCATGTATTCACATGCCCCAATTTTAGCACCTAAAGTCACCCCTGTTTGTAAGGTAGAGATGTTGTTTCTGACAGCCCCTCAGCTCAAAAGAAGTGCAATCAAAGCAGGTTTGAAAGGAAAATAACGATAATAAGATAGCAAGATTAAAAAATAGCAAATAAAGCGAGATACAGTAGTAGAAATAAAGAATAAGATACTATATGAATACTACATAATACTACTAAATCAGGAGTGTGATTAGGTTTTGCCTAATAGAAAGAGAAGAAATTTAGAAGGAAAAAATGAATAATATTGAATTTAATGGGAGATTCAAGTGATTAATGTCTCTTTCAATTCAATGGTATGGAATGCTTTGGCGTGTATCTGAATTGAGAATTTGCTTCAGCCTTCAATTGTGTAAAAAGTAAAATAAAAAGACAGGTTGAAATTTAATGTAAGGCATTTAAAAAGGTCAAATAGGATAAAGGGGGAAAATGTCTATTGTTCAAAGTAGAGGGGAGAGTTTGATTTAAAAAAAAAAGAGAGTTGAAGAGAGTAAATGATTTTCACCCCATCCATTAATGACAATTGGAATGTAATTAAAAGCTCTAAATACATTACAGGGAAAACAAAAAAGGAAAGAAGAAATTAATGAAGAATGTTGTTAAAGTTCTATTCCCTTTATTTTAATTTATGTATCATACATTTTTTTAATCTATCCCAAAATGAATGTCATAGATATTATTTAGAAATAATTTAATTTTAAGATTTTATTTTACCTTTTATAAAATAATTTATAGTTATACAAATATTTATAATTTATTTTAAATCACATTTTTTCTTAAATTTTAATATCCAGTCAAATATCATCAATAAATTTGAACGGAGGGAATAATTGGTTTTTTGATCATAGGGAATTGAGAGTTGCTTAGTTGACACTTGACACTACACTGATGACTGATATGAGTGAAGTGTTTTGGAAGTGGGGTAAGGGCTTTTCCAATAATTCATAAATCTATTCACGAGCCTAATTATTCATTATGATAATGATTTAGTTGGCACTTGGCACTACACTGATATGAAAGTAAGGCTGGCCAGTGGGCCGGGACGACCTGACCCCGGCCCGACCCCGTCCCGACCCCGGCCCGGTCCCGCCCCGACCCCGCTCTAAAAAAAAAAATTTAATCTGGCGGGACTCGAACTCGGACGACGATGTCTCGTCCCCGCTGCACTGAGCCCGCCCAGCCCGCGGACGAGCCCGCCTGAGCCCGACCCCACCCGACCCTTAACCCCTTTGCAAAAATAGCCGTTGCACCAACGACCATTTTAGATTATGGTCATGGCCAACGACCATTTTAGGCCTCCCCTCCCCCAACCCCTACCCCTTAATATTTATTTTTAACCCATAAGTTATTATATTTACACTTTAACCCAATTTTTCAACTATAAATAACTCATTTTCTCTTCATCTTTCTCACAAATCTTCCTACAATCTCTCTAATTTCTCAATATATCTCTCTACATTGTTTGCTAAATATTCAATTTTATTAATTCATTTGGGAATTGGGAGTGAAGTTGGCAACTAGCTTGAGGATCTTCCATCGAGCAAAGTTTCAATTTTCAACCTCTCGATTACACGTCGACGTTACGTCGGCGTTTGGTACATTCGTTCCTTCATTAAATTATTATTGTCTGTTTATTTTATTTAGCGCACTTAATTTTATTGTCTTTAATTATTTATTATCATAATTAAAATGGAAGGATTAAAAGGTATGTTTAAGGGTAAGGGTAAGGGTGCTTCTTCTAGTAGAGGCAACCAGGGCAAGGGTACTTCTTCTAGTCATCTTATTCCTACACAGATGATTTTGTTGATACTCAACATTTTCCTACAATACCATTAGATTTAGACGAGGAGTTATTTTACGGAACTCAAGAAGACTTTAATTTAGACGATGATCTAGACGATACACCCACTAATATTGATGACAACACGCCCACTAGTGCACCTTCAACCTAAATACCTCCTATTCCCCTAGTATGAGGCGAGGTCCAAAGCGACCATTAAAATCGGATGCATGGACATTTTTGATAGGGACGTAGAGAATCAAGTAGCCATATGTAAAATTTGTAAAAATGTTTTAAAATTTAAAAGCTGGAAAAGGTCACGGTGGGACGGGGTTTAATTAGACACGTAGTAAGTGCTCATCCGACTAGGTATGCCCAATACCAGGCTTCAAAACCGGTGCATAAGCGCCGCTCCATCGGGACAAGGTTCACATACCGATCTTGTCCGGACCAAGTCTGGTCAAATTAACCCTATGGCGGGGAATTGTAGGCTCTAAATACAACAAACATAGAGATAGGGAAGCAATATCAAAATTAGTTCTTTGTGGAGGGTTTGCCTTTTTCATTTCCTTCATCTCGGTTTTATTCATTACATTAGAGATATATATAATCCTGCTTTTAACGGTTTCCTAGGTCAACTGTTAAGAGAGATGTATTTAAATTTGCGCATGAATATCAACAATATTTACGTTTTCATTATATCATTTTAATGGCAAAGTATCTATCACGTCGATATAGGTCGTAGTACTAACGGCCATGATTATTTAAGCGTAACTTGTCATTGGATAGATTATAAATGGTCTATGCAAAAACGTATTTTAGCGTATAGATATATAGATGATAGGCACCTTGGTACTTTTATTGCAGAAAATATTTATCAAGTGTGCGATTATTACGAATTACCGATAAAATTATGACTATTACATTAGATAACGCTTCTAATAACAATTACGCAATTACAATGTTAAAAATAGTTTAGCTCCATCTTTTCCAGGACCATTTTCATATAAAATCGCGTGCCATATATATAACTTAATTGTAAAGGATGGTCTATCACTTTTGAAGACATTCTTAGTAAAATACAATTTGCTATAAACTTTATTTTTAAAAGTAATAAAGTACAACGTAGAAAAGAATATAAAAATTTGTCATGATTGTGGACTACCTTTTAGAAGAATTCCACAAGAAGTATCCACTAGGTGGAATTCTTTATACGAGCAACTTCTTGTTGCTTATGACTATAAATTACCTATAACTTTATTTTTAACTCTCATAATAAAAAGCCGGTGATATGATTTTAGATAGTGATTGGGAAAAAATTTCCGAACTTATTGTATTTTTAGAGAAATTTTTTCAAGCAACAAAAGAATTTTCGGTATATATTATCCTACTATTTCAACTATGTTATTTTATATAACTCTAATATTTTTATTACTTAGTGAATATATGGAAAAACGACTTATAAGGCAGCTATTAAAAAATGTTTGTCAAAATAAAAATATTTTATTCCTATTCCTTCTATTTATATTATTGGTTATGTATTAAATCCTACTATTAAAATAGGCGGTACTAAATCACTAATTGAAACTATTTACGATTGTATAGAAGTACTACCACCTCCAAGTCCCAAAAATCTAAATCACCCACCACCTATTGAACAAACTAAAGAAGAAGTGTTGAATAGCGTAGAACACCACTTTGCAAAAATATATATAGATTTTATCAACAAGAAAATGCTAGTAACGCATCGGCTACCATACCATCTTCTTCATCTTCAACACAACCTCACAAAAGACATCTTTGTTTCGCGGCTAGTATTGAAAGCCTCCGAAATAGAATGTGCGGCCGTACCTCTACTACCCAAATTAGCGAGTTGGATATTTTTGTTTTGCAGGGTTCTGTACCGTATCAAGAAGTTATCAATGAAGATGGACAAGAAGACTTGCTGAAATCTTTGGAGGGAATGAGAAGACCTTTCCGACACTTTCATTGATGGCTCGAGATGTTTTGAACATTCAAGCGTCATCAAGCTGCGTCGGAAAGCGCTTTTCTATGACGGATATCAAATAGGAGACCACAGGACACTCATTGGCGGAGACGGCTTGGAAATTGCGGTATTATTGAGAGATTGGATCTGGCGGAGCGGAGAAGGTGCGGTCAACCAGGAGATCAACGAAGAAGATGATGAAAACTACAACGAAATCTTAACGAAGGTAGTGGAAGCGGCGATGGATCAATTTGACCAACAAATACCTATTCCAACCGAAGAACCACATGAAATCATCAAGCAATTAGAACAGATATTTTGAAAATGTAATTTTTTTAATTGCAATTTTATTATGTAATTTGCAACTTTTGGACAACACCATAAAGTTGCAATTTAGATTTTAGACAATTGTATTTGTATTACAAAAAAATCATATGTCTATTAAATAATATAAGAGGCACAAAAACAACCTTGGCATCTTTTTATTACGCTATCTTGGTTTGTCTATTGAGTTTTTATACATATGTTATTTAAAAAAAAAGGAAAACCCGACCCGCCTCGCCCGACCCGAGCCCGACTGAGCCCGACCTCGATATCGACGGGATCGGGACGGGACTGGAGCAGGTCCCGCCCAGACCCGACCCCGCTAGGCCCGCTAGTCCCGATCCCGACCCCCCGGATCGTCCCGCCCCGACCCCGACCCCGCCAGACCCGGCCCGCCAGACCCGAGCCCGGCCCACTGGCCACCCTTATATGAAAGTAGTGATAAGAGTAATGAGCATTTTAATGCTCCAACTAGTGAACCACATCCAACAACGTTTTCAAATTGTGAAATTACAATATATCAATAATAATATTTGGAAAGAAAAGAGTTTTCACTGCCGAAGCAATATGGTCACAATGATGTGCGTAAATAAATTTAACAAATGATTATTCATGAGGTTATTGACCAACACAACTTAGATCTTAATTATGGTGAATACTATTCGTAATTTAAAAAAAATCTATATACGACAGGAGGAATATTTCTTAGAAAGGATTATTTGATTAGAAACCACTTTGCTTGAAGCAATCAGTGTAGTTAACGGCTCAATGGCAGTCCAAAAGTTAGAGATTTAATATGCGGTGAATTATGGTGATAGACTGATAGTTACTGATGTACACCAAAATATGGAAATAGATCTTTTTATATAATACTAGGTAATTTATCCGCAGGGATACAAATATCAATAAATTAACTTTATAATAGCTATATATTAAAATATCAAACAAATATTGTAATGTATTATTCAGTTCAAGCCTAATAATTTAATAAGGGCCTGTTTGGAAAGCCACCCGTGTAAATGGAATTGGGTGTAACTGCACAGTTTGGCATGTTTGTTTGATCAAGTAATTACACAATTAAGTGGAATTTGGTGTAATTGAGAGGGTGTAATTATACTCTTCAATTTTCAAAAGGGGTTGAGAATTGGGTGTAATTACACCCTGTAATTCCAGGATTACTTTTTAGTTTCTTTATTTTTATTTTATTTTAATTTCTTTTTAATTTATACTTTTAAATTATTTTTATTTTTTAAAATATACTTTTCTTTTTATATTATTTTATCTTTCATTTCCTTTCTTCTCATTCCCAACCTTTACTTCTTGTGGTTCCATGTAATTGCTCATATTTTTTTATTTTATTCATTTAGCATATGTCACGCCCCGAACCATGGCCTGGGCGGAACACGACACTCGGTGCCTGGCTGCATGAGTATGTAAAATTGTCTACCATGACAGAAACTTGACATACCTCTACTAATAATGCATAACCATAAATTACTAGACTAACACCCCGAATGAGATGTGGCTCACTGAAATAGCTAGTACCGAAACAATTTCTATTGAGCAGATCCATCTCCTTGAAACTCAACACCTGCATCGTGAAGTGCAGGCCCCATGCAAAGGGACGTTAGTACATTTGAATTGTATCGTATGTAAAACAACTGAAGAAAATAAGCAGGCACATGATATAAGATAAACATGAAACTGAAAATGAAACATGAACATGAGTAAAGTCTGAAAACTGTCCGTATATATATATATATATATATATATATATATATATATATATATATATATATATATATATATATATATATAATTGTATATCCATGGGGAGAGCAGTAGCATAACCGATAACATGAAATACTATGTGGTGTCTGGTGCCTGGCCCGACCAGCAGAGCTTTCCCATACCTTGCCGGGGTATGATATTCAAATATGAAGGTATCGTCCTCTGGGCGGAGCGACCCTTATCCTACGATGGCATACATAGTTTCTGGCTACTAGAGCCTTCTCGGTAAACTATGCAACTCCTAAACACATGTACTTGAAAAATAGTGGCTTGTAAGCCCATGAATTTCATGAAATAACTTGTAAACATGATCTGAGAGAGTTTGACATGAACATTTCATAATATATATAACTTGTGAGAAAACATGTATAATTTCATAGGTTAAGTAATAATAATTCATACATGATAATTAAGAACTCATGAAAATCAAAGCATGAGTTCATGGATTACGGACATGTTCATGACGATCATAATGACATATCATGAATACAATTGATGAATTATAATATAGACATGATATATAATATTACATGTAGTTAGAGTTATCATGATAATGGAATAAAACCCTAAACTTATGAAGAATTCATGTTTCATGGAAGAACATGGTGTGGGGAAGAACATAGATATTTCTACACGTGGATAGAAGCTCTACATACCTGACTTGCTTCCAAACTTGTATTAAAAATCCTGACTTTGAAGAAGAACTCCAAAGATTGCACCTTGAAACCTTAAATTGGTTTTATCTTGAAAACCCTAGGTTAAGAGTAATGGAATTCACTTAGGAATTGATTATACTATGTTAGAATGGCATGAAAATACGTGGAAAGGACTTACCATGATGTAGGAGATGGTTAGGGAGAGAGAATCTTCATTCTAAGGCTTGGGAATATGAAAAACTGATTTTTAGAATCAAGTGTCGTATTTTTATTGTTTGCTGTCAGGGGACTTTGACGGTCCATTCGACGGTCCTTCGAATGTATGACGGTCTGAGTCTGGGCCATCCATATTTTGACGGTGCAGATTGACGATCCGTATAATCTAACCTTACCGTTGTTTTATGAAGATTTTCAAAGAGTGGTGAAATATGAAATTAAGAGACGGAGAAGATTGACCGTATGTCAATAGTTTGACGGTCCGTATAATTCACAACTTGACCGTCATTTTCAAAAGTGAAGATCGACGGTTCGTTTGACGAACTGTAAAATATTTTACGGTTCGTACTTCTTGCCGTCAAATTTTCTCTGCAAAGCTGAACCTGGTTTTCCGACGTAAACTCCATGTTTTGGTTTCCTACACTCGTGGATCATGAACAAGGCTTAGTTTGAAGGTACGAGGTGTTACGGCATAACCGCGTTATTATTCTAATTTTTGAAACTACGCCTCTTAATAATAAAAATAATGAGTCATTAACAAACTTGAAATATAATGAGTGATGTTATTAAAGTAAAATTGCGTTGTCAATGGGGTTATAGACTTATATTTTTTCTTTCTTTAGAATTATTTACTTAAGTTACGTTGGAACTTACTTATGTATTGTTGGAATTTGACATAAAAGTATTATGTTAAACTTTTTCTTTTTCTTTTGGATTTTGAATTTATGTTATATTTTCGATATTAATTTATTTGTTTTAGTACTATTGACTTGTTATTTCACATTGCATGTTGTTTATTTTTAACTTACATTTGATAGATATTTTTTGTCAAACATTTGAATAATGTTCTGGCATTATATTTATAACTATTATTTTTTAGCCAAACATACATTCCATGATGTTCTCACAAAAAAACGTATGCTTTAAAATTTTATAATTAATTAAAATTAAAATATTATTAATTTAAAATATATATCAAATATTTTTTACAATATTAGTTACAAATATATGATTATTAATTAATATATTTTAAATAAATAATGTGTTATTAAATAATTAATTTAATATCATTTATAAAGACACATATTTTTTAACTATTATTTTTAATTTTTTTATATTAAACTAACTGTGTAATTACACTCGTGCAACCAAACCGCGTGCTTATAATTAAATTATAATTACAATATTATGTAATTACTAGGTTGTGTAATTACTACCCTAATAATTACACCAATTCCAATACCAGGTGGCTTTCCAAACCGACCCTAAAAGTGACTTTTCTCCCTTTAAAAACTACGTAGACAAAGAAAATAATCAAGAAAATTGGTCTCTTTAGGTGCATATGAATATATGCTTTGAAAAAAAATATAATTTTAACTTTGTACATTAATATGTGCATTTAAGTACTAATAAGTTTTTTCCTTTCATAGAGAACAAATATTAATGCTTTCAAACTCCTGCTTATTTAAAATCCCAAAAAAGACTATAAAACTAAAAAATAAAAAGTGCAAAATTTAACCGAAATCCACAAAATTATTCATGTATCATTTTTGTAAATTTTTCCCAGTTTTCATTCCATTTTCTTTTCGCTTACCCGTTTCTCTTTTTGCCATTGTTATTTCCTTGCCTCTTTAGTTTTAAAAAAAATCTAGAAACCTTCCATTATATATCAATTCCCTTTCATCCTCAAAGTCATCATATTAAAAATATATTAAATTTCTTCAAAAGTTTCTACTATAAACTCAACATACCCATCAAAAAATGCGGAGAATTCACAAGAAGTTCAGATGGATAATATTCAAACTTCAGTTTTTTGAAAAATATTTTTCGTTATTCATCTGAATAGATTATCACATTAGGAAAAGTTATTAAGACTTTTGAGTTTTAAAAATAAAATAAAGTGAAACATGATGAGAAAGTATATATATATTGTTGGGTATTACAAAGGATTGCAAGAAACGGAAATTACAAGTAACTGCTTAAGTAAGAATTGAAATTACAATTCAACTAGAAAGCTGGAAATTACAATATAACAATGAAACCAAAATTACAATTTTTGTTGAACAATAAGACCGGAAGCGCTTTGATTTTCTTTGAGTCGAGTGTGGCACTCTGTCCTTAAGACAATATTGCACGTATGTATCCTTTATACGTTAGGACAACTCGTGTCCCAAGATAAAACAGCAATGGAACTATTGAGCAAAGGAAACTCAAAAGCTACCGTGAACAATTTTGAATAACGAAATGATGCTTGGAAGATTAGGAAGAAAGCGCTTTGCTTTACTTTCGCTTTTTGTAAATTCGTGTATGTCTAGTGTGCCTCAACAATGGTGTAAGGGTGTTTATATAGGAGGAAGAGGGCTGTTGGACTGCCTCCATAATGACCATTATTGGCCAAATAATGACCATTATGGAGGTAGTAAAGCCACCAAATAAATGGAGAAAATTGCCAACGGATTGGCCATTAGTGGAGGTGTAATTCACCAAAATAAATGGCTGAATTGAGTCTGGAAACGTTTACATTGGACCGTCGAAATTCGATTTTCTGAAAAACTTGAGGACCAAACTGTACATCTTGAAACTTCAGGGACCAAAGCGTACATCTTGAAACTTCAGGATCAAACTGCACATCTGAAAGAATTCTGGTCCAAACTGCACATCTGAAACTTATGGAATCAAACTGTACTTCTGACAAAGTTTTACGGCCCAAAGATAATATCGAAGGCCCGCGACCCACGACGTGGACCGGAACCGAATCGGACGGGCGGCGGCGCACGTGTGGTCTTTCCTTGAACCGAAGCACATCTAGGTCCTCCCTCCTTTAAACACATGGGATACCCCTTGGGGTCCCAAACCCCAAACACATTTCGATTCTTATATACACAACAATTCTTTCTTCCTGCAGATGAGGAGAATTGAACACAACACCACACTTTCCATGCTTCAAACACCTCACTTCGTGAACCAATATCTCTTTCATTTCTCAATGAAATTTGACGATTCTTGGCCCTACGGTTATCTACGTACTTAGTACATCATGCATGTGTGAAGAACCGGATTCTCCAACATACGTAACACTAGTGTTTAAGCCGTTAAAGTTGGTCGGTCGCAACTCCCGCCAAAGGCTAATTTCCAACATATATAATATATATATCAAAACAGAAGATAAATATTACTCAAATTTATAATGTTATCGTAGGTGGTTTTTAAAAAAATCTGAGAGTAAGTAAAAAAGCCATTGATTAGTCTAGCGCTAACATTGATATGAAATGCACGCCTTTTACATTCATATAAATTCTAAAATTAGGGAGAAAAATATTGGAGAAAATGTTCACTCGAAGAGGCAAAAACTATCTCATCACCATCATTGAAAGGCACAATTGAATTTTTGGGTAGACCTTGCCATTGACTTGAACGTCGTCTTTCTTGCTGGTAATTTCAATTAGACAGATAAAACCTCATTTCTAGATATATATAAACCTACATATAATAATAATGTGCGTTTACGTCACAATTTGGAGAAAAAAATAGGTTATACTACTTAAAATAACAGTAAAAAAACATCTAGAGAAAATGTTAAGTTCACCTCTTGCTTAATATGCTTCAAATTACATAAAGATTTGTTAACAAAAGAGGTTCCTATCCACAAATCACATTGATGACCTTCACAAAAGATAAGTTCCGACAGTGTATGACAACATGAGAATTCTGTAAAAACAACATGAAGTCAATTAGTGCGTTCATTGTTGAAGGAAAAGCATTCTTTCCTTCCAAATGATCATTCAATACAAATTAAATAGTCACAAAGAGGAGGAAAGGAGAGAATTTTTTTTATATAATTTAGATAATTTAATATGAGTTATGAATATGTATTAATTAAGAGAAGAAGTTATGAAGATGAAGAGGAGTGAGTTATGGACATCATAACTTTTTAAAATAAAATAATAATAAAAAATGAGAAAGAAAGCCTAAAAGAAAAAAATAAAATAAAGTGGAAAATTAAAGAAGAGTAATTAAAAAAGGAAAATGCACGATTGGAGTACTTGAAAGCTGATGGTGGCTTTTCAATTCTCCACTAATATATACAATAATTAATAATTAGTATAATAGCCTATACACAATGAATTAATATGGTTGTTAATGAATTAAATGAAACTTAATAAGGGGTAAATAGAGAAAAATATCAAAAAAGGAGAAAAAACAATAAAAAAAATGGTGGCCTTAGAGAGATGTCACATCACCTTGTTCATTCCTAGCTTTATTATATAAATAGATTTTCATCACTACTGATTTTAACTCTCTAAGTTTCTAGCTAACCGACCTTTTAATTATTTTATTATTTCATTTTCTTTTAAAACAATTGTTACTTTAAATTATATATATATATATATATATATATATATATATATATATATAATTCTTTGCTCATGGTGGAAATATTCCCGTTCTTTCAAAATGCTAAACCCCAGTCTCCTGGAGTAAATATCTTCTTTATAATGATCCTAGAGGAGTTATAAACCTTTTTAGTATGCATAGGAAATAGTGCTGAATTTGAGTTGATCCCGTGGTTGAGAGTATGGTCTCATAATGCATTCTTGATTTATAAGTCAAGATGGGATATGACCCAGTTTCTAAATACCTTTTCATAAGCTTTCATGACTCATCCTTCCATTGAAGATCTTTATAATCAAGAAGAAGTATAACATCTTTCTTCTCATGTTTTTCATAACCATCATTATCATCTTGCTCTTCATTAGCAACCTCTGCATATGAAGGTTGTGGGCTATCATTGTTTTCTTTGAATTTTATAAAATCCATGAATTGTTGGTATAACAGACTTTCTTTATCAATATTTGAAGTCTTTATCTGCCCTTGTGCTATAAGCTTTTTGTTTCCCTGCTGAACAATAGTATTACCTCGTCCAGTTTCTCTGCCTCTTCCGCCACGACCTCTATAATTTGGGTCGCTGCCTTGCCAAGTAGGCCTTATTATCCTGTATGACAAAATTATTAAATTATGAACTCAAATATTCTCTAGTCAAGAAATCAGGCAGACAATTATCTGTCCCTTTTTTATAATGAATCTCAAAATCAAATGGTGCCAATAAAGTTTGTCATGTTGCAAACATTTGTTTAGAAACATCATGTTTGCAGTCTTTATTAAACATAAATTTAGCAGATTGACAATCAATATTTATAATAAACTTCTGATTGTATAAATCTCCTTGAAATTTTAAAACACTTTTTACAATTGCTAAAATTTCTTTTGCAACTGTAGAATAATTTTTCTGACTAGGATTCCATTTGCCAGAATAGAATTGTATTAAATACTCTTGTTTATCAACTGGAGAGTGTTGCTTCAGTATACCCCCATATCCGATATCTGAGGCATCCGTCTCTATAATTTCTGGCCAAGTAGGATTGGCTAAGGTGAGACAAGGAAGGTTATGAACCTTAACCTTCTTTTGACAACTTGAGTATGATCATCTCTCCAAGGTGTAGGAACTTTTTTCATCCGTTCATATAAGATGGTTGTATCTTCTGCCAAATCTTTTATAAAAGGGCTGATATAATTTAAACTACCCAACAATCTATGGAGTTGGGTTTGTCGGTTATAACATCCGGGAATTTTGATGCAAATTCAATGCTCCTATTAATAGGAATGATTTTTCCCTTTTCAATGTTATGACCCAAAAATCTAACTTTAGTTTGAAAAAGGGTCATTTTTGGTTTTGATATGACTAGACCATTTTGTATGATGACTTTCTTAAATAAATCAAGATGTTTGAAATGAGTTTCAATATTATTAGAAAATACTAAAATATCTCTATATAAATAATGATGAAATTACTATGAGGCATAAATATATCATTCATAATATTTTGAAATTCAGAAGGGGCATTTTTTAATCCGAATGGCATTACATTCCACTCAAATTGTCCAATAGGAACATTAAAAACAGTTTTGTATCTAATTGCTTTTGCAATCTGAATCTGCCAGTATCCAGATTTTAAATCAAATTTAGAAAATATAATAGCGCTATTAAGTCTATCAAGTAAATATTTTTTGTTAGAAATAGGATACTTGATCCACTTTAGAGCTTTATTAAGCGGTTTATAATTAATAACGAGTCGGGGGACTCATTTTTCCTGCTCTGCATGTTTATTAACATAAAAAGACGTACAAGATCATGAGGATTTTGAGGGTTTTATCAAACCTTTCTGTAATAAAGAAGTAATCTCATTTTTGCATAATTCCAAGTACTCGAAATTCATCTGGCATGGCCTAGCTTTTGTAGGGATATTACCCTCCTTAAAAATCATCCTCATAAGGGAGAGAAACAATATGTTTTTTCCTATCCCAAAAAGCATTAGGATGGTCACAACAAACCTGTATTGAAAACTGAGTTTGTATAAACTCAATTTTTTGCCGTAGCTTAGGATTTCCCAACAACTCTTCAATATTAGAAATATAAATTTCTTGCTTTAGGAAATTGATTTACTGGTGTTTATGAATCAACCTATTTTTGAGCTCATTTAACACCCTTGAAAATGGTTCAGTTATAAACTGAAAAGTAATGGGGTTTTTCATTGAAGGTTCCTATGATACTTTTTTTTTATTATCAATATTAGTAATTGGAAATAGTTTTTGTATAAAAGGTGTGCCCAAAATAATTTGGCTGGAATTATCTTTTACCAAAATAAAACTTTCTGCTATACAAGTTTTTATTATTGCAAATATAAGCTTTTGGTAATTTGAAAGTAATTTGTAATTTCTGTCCATTAGTAGATCTAACACTATGAGTGGTCTTATGAAAATAAGTAGAAGGAATAAGTCCTTCCTATATACAATTTACATCTGCCCCGCTATCAACAAGAGCAGATCAATTAAAAGACTTAGTTTTATATAAAAATTTTGTGAAGTGATTAATTCCAGGGTTTGTAAAAAGTTCCTTGTTTCATCACTAGCACATGTTACTAAAAGATTATCTAAATCAGAGATATCATCTATTGTTGCTGAATCTATAATCTTCTCTTTTCCTTTACCTTCAATATTGGTAATTCGTGCATCAAGCATATCATTACTCTTTTTTAATGCCAAGATCTCTTGCTTGAGATTATTAATCTCTTTTTCCAAATCTCTGGGAGTACTAGTAATACCTTGTTTCTCCCTCATTTGTTTTTTTAATTCTGACATGGTATAAGCACTTGATCGTTCCAGAATTTTTCTTCCCTGTGAAGGTTTTGGAGTATTCTGGAGTTGATATATAATCTGTGATCTCATACCTGGATCCTTAATCAATTTTAACAACTCCATAAGGCTATCACCTTTGAGAACATTAATGTTCATATCCTAAAATTGAGCAAATATATTATAGAACTCATCATCCTCCTTATTCTGTTTGCTAGAACAAGGTTGTCCGATTTGACAGGGTAGACATTCTTCTTCTGAAGGGATATAATCTTCCTTATTAAGAACTCGAATTTTCTCACCTGAGGAGGAATCCTTTGCTTCATCTGTTTCGAAACCTGAGTCTTATGGTTCCGAGTTAAGCAATAACTTGAATAATGAATCCTTTAAATCATCTCCAATGTTAAGGGCCTTAATTTTTTCCTTAACTTTACAATCCTTATAATAGTGGCCTATCCTGCCACATTTCCAACATGCCTTAGGATTCTTAGATTTTATAATTTTTTTGCGAGTTTTAAACTTTCTTTCTTCTCACCTTCTTATCCATGCGTTTTGTTTTCCATTTTTGGAAACTTTCCTGGTTTTTTGCTTTTCGTCTATGAGACACATTGTCTGTGGGTATATCCATTCCAGATTGACCACAGAACTCTCCCAGTTGTTGTCTTTCATTGGGGTTCTGACTTTTTATCTGCTGATTCAGCTTGATCTCATTACACAAAGCTAACCCTTCTTGTATACAAATGCCTATTAGGCTATGTCGCGCCCTATTTTGACCTGCTTGGGTCAAAGCGGAGCACAACGTATCCGGTGATTCCGGGGTATGATTAAGGAGTCGCCACCTAATTATTTTTGGTGAATTAGGACACCTGAATATTAACTAAATGCTGCAATGTAAACTCCGATTTTAATGGTCTGCGAAACTAACGAGATTCTAGGTAAGAGTTCTTTATTATCCTAAAGGGAAAGGGTTAGGCATCCTTTAAGATCCGCTAACTTGCGGTTATCCGATCAAACTCAGGTTAATTATTGTACTAAGAAAATTCATGTTTCTACAAGTATAAAAATAATGTTGCAAATAAATAATAAGATTATGCATTTTGTACATGTAAAGTTGAGAGGCAAAATAAATAAATATGCATATGTATGAAAATTAATAAAAATGTATGCAAGGTGATTTTAATGGGCGACGGGCCTAAAATAGATAAACTAGCGATGGGTTTCAAGTTTTAGACTGCCCTATTAATTAATTCTAAGTCTACCTATTCTAAATATTTCAATAATTTCAGGAGTACAATAATATTACAATACATAATGAAATAAAGTTGAATTAAAGAAAGTAAAAACAACAATAAAATAAATAATCTCCGAGGGTATTTGCCTTCTTTGACTTTATCCCTTGAAAGCTGCCAAGAACAAACGGTTAGAAACAATTGAATATAAATAACTTCAGATCCGTATCCAAAACAATAAATGTTTTGATTACGGAGGGCTCAGACTTAAATTTTGAAAAGACCATTCCAATCACGTCGTGGCTGCAAACGTATGACATGATAGTTATTTTGATTGCCTCGCCTACTAAACATGTTGGTCTCTCAGATGAAAAAGAAAAGATCATTATAATCACGGCGTGGCTGCGAACATATAACTTGTTGGTTATTTTAATCGCCCCGCCTACTAAACATGTTGATCCCTCGGATGAAATAAAAAGGTTTAAGCCTCATCCTTGTCCAGAAGTCATATTTTCGTCTTTTCGACTGTGGAGGCCTCAAAATCGACGGATATTTTTCATCGGCCAGTGTAGTATCGTGTTCAAATCAGCAAAATTAAATTGAAGCGATGGCAGCGGTGGCGATAAGCGATGGCAAAAACAGAGGCAAATTACGAAAAGACGGTGTTAGTTTAAAACAAGAAAAGCAGTAAAAGCGATGTCTGAAACCAAGCAACAAGCGAAATAGAAAGCGATGCGAAAAGACGCGGTATTTATTCAAAACAGTAAAAACAGTAAAACAGTGATATCCGTTGCAAGGATATTTAAAACAGTAAACTAATAAAACAGTAAGATATCCGTTGCACGGATGATTAAAACAGTTAAAATGAAAAACAGAGAAAACGAAAAAGCGCGGCCTCGAATTCAATTTCATCGGCCTAAGTGTAGCATTTGTTCAAATCAGTAAAATAATAAAACAGAGAAACAAAAAACGCGGCCTCGAATTCAATTTCATCGGCCTAAGTGTAGTATTCTGTTCAAGTCAGTAGACTTTTCAGAAATATTGCGGTTGTCCGAAACAGTGTTAAAGCGGCTGTTTTCAGCCAAGAAACAGCAGCAAATGGGTTTAAAAATAACGCAGTAGTGGGCTTGAAACGCAGAAGTAGTGGGCTGTCCGAAACAGCCTCAAGTAGCAGGCTTTTAGCCAAGAAAACAGCAACAATTGTGCTAAAAATACAGCAGTGATAAGACATCAAATGAGCTCAAAATGCAGCAGTAAAATATTTCCGAAAAGAAGTGTAAATGGTCGAGATTGCAGCAGTTATGCACGGCAAACGCAACATCAGAATAATGGCTCAAAAGTGCGATGTCGGCCCAAGTATTGCAAAGAATCGGCGATCTCAGAATCAGCAGCCAAAAGGCAACAAAACCCATAACCAGAACTATTTAAAGATGGCATGTATCCAGAATCTCAAGGTGCAACAGGATACCACAACTACCGGTAGCACAGCAAGGACATAAAGGGAAAGGTAAACTTAAAAACCAATCACTCTAAACTTCAAATTTGAAAGATAAGAAGACCAAGGGGGCTACCACCATTCATTTCCGATGTCGCAACAAGATTCGAAAGGTTTCTAGAACTTTAGGCATGGCAAGCTATCGAAGAAGGCTAAACCAAACCCAAAGCTTGCCTCGACTTTCAGCCGGCTAAGCAATATAATAGAAAATTTCAAACAAGGGAACTATCAATTTGGGACTGGCTAAATACACACATGTGCCCAGATCAGTTAACATACTAATATGGTAAACCAAATGACTCAGAAGGAATTATATGCTGTCATGGATGTAGTCTAGCATTTAGATAGATAAAGACATATAGATGATTAGTTCAGAAGACATTTAGGACATGGAGATGGGAAAATATCCATTTAAGACAAAATTTCAAAGAGGCACAGAATCATTTAAGCTATACTAAGCACACACAACCATTTTTCTGTTATGTATTGGACATATTGACACTTATAGGAATAACTCATAATATATCATACTTATTAGACTTACTAGGCAAGGCAAAGGTATATTCAGTTCATCAAACATAACTAACATGCAGAAATAGTTAACTGACTCTTTAGAAATAATATCTTAGATTATACAGAACCACTGGTGGTCTAATTACACATATATGGACATATTCATGTTGTACACTAGTCAATGTAACATACTGGGGCAGAACACTGCTTAATCAGGCTAGCATACAATTCAGTGACCCTTTAAAGCACATAGAAATGAGTTATACTACTAGCCACATATGATATTCCAAACATACAGGATCATTTTTAAACCAAAGCATGAACACAGGGTCTCAGCTATGTTATACACTAAGTATGGTATTACTTAGGCAGATATGATAAGTATATACTAGTCTAATGGACATATGGAGCAGACAGAGATGACCAAATGTTTACTCAGGGATAACAATGAGGGCATGCATCTTGATCATGGATAGGATGGACACATAAGAATCAACATAAAACAGGGACACACATGAGCAGGGCAATATTTTATCAGGATAATGCAGATGGTCATACAACACACTTTATGAAGTAGGCATGGCTAGTCACCAAAGGTCACCATTTCATAGTTTAAGTCAACACATACATAGTTAAGATTAAATATGAAGTGTTGGGCATAAGTAGGCAGATTCTAATGGCATAAATACTTGGATTGATTATCTAGTATATTACAAGTCAAATACTCATATACCACAACTGATAAACAACTAATCATCTATTAGGAATGAATCAATTAAAAGAACTCAAAAATCCAGAAACCATACACATACACGCAATACTTCTTTATCCCATTTTACTACCCTGAACTCAGGCCTGCAGATTTATAAGCAGAAAAGTAGGAATTTAAACCCGACCTATCTAAACACTTACTCATTTGATAAAAATATGCAAAAGTTGACATACATCTAAATCTTCAAAGAGACCAAACTTTATTCCTATTTAACATTGATTTCAGACATACATGTAAAGGAAACCAAAGCATAACCATATATTCAGACCTTAATCACCACATATCATGACCTTTAAAGCAGAACAATGACCTTATCATATTAGTCATGATAAAATATAACTAATTTACATCATAACTTCACTGAACAGATGCTGAACAACATTCTTAACATATTGTGTTAAATGTAATACTAATCATGAACTAAACAGGTGGAAACACTATATGTATCACACACAAAACATCTAACTATTCATAACTCTCCTAAACAAGTACTGACAACATACACCTCATATCATAATCTGCATAAGTTTAATAATACAGACATAACATTTCTAAATCTTAATAGGTAATTAAACAGGGCTAACCGCTTAACACACTTAGGCATTAAAACACAACCACATGAATAATCAGCACAGAATTAGCATCAAAACACAAAAATACAGAAAACAAATCGAGAGGAATGTGTTTTACTGACCTTCTCCGGACAGCGAACCGAGGCGTGTTTCGAATCGTCGAATCCGCTCGGAGATGTGTGTTTATGCGATTGAACAGAAAATGGGCATGGGTGTTTTGTGGTTGTGTCGAGCAAGAACTGAGAATAAAAGAGAGAAATTTCGAGAATGAAAAGTTGTTTTTGTGAAAAACCCGATGGATCGATTTTTTGCAATAGCTTTAAAACAGAGGGTTTTCTTTATTGTCTCTAGTCTCAATCCTGGCAACAACCCACAAAGGGTTCTATTTATAGTCCCAAAATGAGACCCCAACAGCTAGAATTCGAAATTCGAATTCAAAGAAAAAAAAGTGACGGTTTATTTTCATTTCGGAAACCGAGATGATAAGGAAAGGGGTACGGGTTTATGCTATTACCCGTCGAAACCTTGAAGGTGTTCTGGGGATCGACCGCAGCATGCATGGTTCGCATGTCGATTCGACCTTGGACGAGCTATTCAAGGCTCTGGGGTTTGCAGAAAAAGGGAAAAGGGGACTGGCGATGTGAGGGCTTGATGGTGGCAGTGGTGTTGGTGCTTATCCGACGGTTTGGAGGTGGAGCCGGCGAAGAACCGCCGGATTTTCGGGAGGGTCGTCTGGTTTTTTGGAGGCGTCGTTGGTTTTTTATTTGGTTTTGGGGCGATGGGGATTTTATTTGGGATTGGGCTCGCGGGTCGGCTGATTGGGCTTGGGCGAATTGGGGAGAATGGGCTAGTGGGTGTTTTGGTTGTTCGATTGGGCTGCGAAAATGGGGTTCGTTTGGGCTGTGATTTTTGTGGAGGGTTGATATTGTTTTGGGTGATGGGGAATGGTTGTTGGGATTCGGTTTTTGGGCCGAAAATAAGAGTTAATTTTGGGAGATGGACTTTGGGGTTGATAGAATGTTTTGGGTAGAAATTGTTTTGGGTTGAGAAATGAAATGGGTTATGGATTTAAAAATATAAAAGGGGTTTAACATTAAAAATATATATTTATATTTTTTTATAAAAGATGTGAATTATTTAAAATAACATAACGATGTGATAATAATATTTGCGAAAGGTTTAATGCTTAATAAAAATGGAAATACGATGCAATTTCGCGAGAATAAAATAACATAGAATTTTTGGATAAAACTTATGATTATGATAAAAAATGCAAATGATAGTAAAAATGCGAATAATAATAATAATAAGAGAATAATATATATATATATATATATATATATACGCATGTATGTATATAGATTAAAATTGTTTTGAGGTGTTAAAAATATTTAAAATTACAAATAATCGGAAAAAATGGGATAAAATTGGGTGTCAACAGGCTACCATAAGTATAAATATCATAATTGATGGTAATTCCCCCTTTCTAATAGACTTTCTAACTCTTTCCGCAAATAGGGTTGGTAATCCATCTATAAATTTGGACTTCCAGTGAGGACTATTACACTCAGGTAATTCCATAACTCTGCTAAGGAAAACATCCTTAGACCACCTAAATGAGGTGAGGGTTTTGCATCTTAAGTTCTGGAGTAAGGTTCTGATATTTTCAGAATCATCTGACCATCTTCCAGTAAAGTGCTATATAATATTAATCCCTAAGGTATAAACATCATTCTGCGTTGGTTATACACATGTTTCGGTTTTAACATCCCCAATAATACTATTACGTTGTTCTTGGGTTAAATAATGATCCCACCAGCCTTTCAACTGGCCAGTTAATCCTGATATAATCATTTCTACAACAGTTTTGTCCGTGTTACTGTTAGCTTTGCAGATTTTGCTATACGTGAGCATTCTATGAACTGCTGTATAAATTTGTCTTTCCGTATAACCATCTATGTTCCATTCATAGATACTCTTTCCACTATAGCTATTATTATCCACAATCTCTTGCTCCTCAAATAAAACATCCTGAGGAGTGGGTCTAGGATAGTAGTACATCCTTTGTATTGGTTTCCTAGCATACTTTTCTAGGTTATTAATCTCGTCAGACATCTTCTGCTTATAATCATCGTCAGATAGGTCCAACTCATAATCTTTTGTTAAAGGGTTGATCCGCAAATCTTTAAACTTATCATCTAGTAACTGCTCAAGTTCTGAGTATGCTCTTAACTTGAAATCTTTAATCTCAAGTGGAGGCTGCACACTAGGAGTAGCTGCAGAAAGTATGATGACTAGAAGAAGGGACTGACTTCATGATTTCTGAAGTCAACTTCTCTACTCTATAGTGTAAAAGAACAATTTGTTCACCTAATACGCTCATATAAACATTGGTGTAGTTATTCTGTTTGAGAATGGTATTAATATGTGAAGTTGTAACTAAAGCAATATTGTTTTCAATTAAATTCGAAAAGGCAGCAAAATCAAGAGCTTTATTATCCTTTTCAATCTGGAAAGGTTGTTGAGGAGGAAAAACAGTATGAGCAATTTCCCCGCTAGAAAGTTTGTACTCTCTTTCTAGAACAGAGTTATAATCTCCCACATATTTGACCATAAATCAAGGATCAAAAGATATAATTTTGTTAGCTCGAGAGATATCTTTATAAAAATCCTTTTGCAGCACTATACGTTCACTGTTATCAAAAGTATCAAAAAAACATTTTTTAAAAGGTTCTCATCTGGGTTTATAAAAGTCTTTACTGATTTTTTCTCGTGCGGGTGATCCCCGACTAAAATCAATTTTTGGATTTTGATCCATTAAATACTTGAATAACCCATGTCTAACCCAGTTATTTTTGGGTCTTCCTTAACACCTCTGGCAATATTATCATTACCAATTATAATCCTATCGACTCTATTACTATCAGTATTATCAGGCACATGTGGATTTATGAAATCTTGGATACGAGAAGTAGAAGCTCGTGAAGGAGATTTAACAATATAATCAGCAGGTGAAATATAAGAACGATAACATCAGATCTAGTAGTTCTAGATCTAGAACCAAAATCATTTGTCAAGTAGTTTGGTTTAGAAAACTTTAGCTTGACCATTCCATCAGAGATTTGTTCAATATGAGTAATATCAATATTACAATTACTCTTGGGAGATGCAGCTCCCTGTATGACCCATTCGGTGGGAAATCAATATATATATATATATATATATATATATATATATATATATATATATATATATAATCCTTGAATAGCAAAAAACTAAGGCGTGAGGAAAATTATAGGGTGATCTGTTTGTGATAGCTTGATGCCGACGTAAAACAAACAAAAAAAATTGTCCAAGTGGAATATATATATATGGTTATGGACATCTTGACCCCTTGTCTTATTTTCGGAACATGTTCTAAATTATATATATCACGTGTCTAATTCTTATCACTACTACACTGCTGGACCAGCTATTAATTTGAAGTTGGACTCTGGCACTATTTTCGTTTTCGAAAAGCAAAACTTGCATACTCATAAATCACCAATATAACCAAGTGACTTATTCGTGTTAACCTTCCAACTTGAGTTTAAAGGTTTTATAAAATAAAGTCGTTAAAGTCTTAATTAGACTGTCACATAATAATAAAATATTGTGATTAGTTTATAGTTATACAAAAAAAAATTTCTTTCACAAAATTAAGAATTTGAGGTTCAAATACACGCTGAATACGTTAACCTTTAGATATTAATAAAAGCCACGGGCGAGTTGGTAAGGTGATTGGAGTACAACCACTCAGACGTCGTGGGTTCGAATCCGTGTGGTGACAGTCTTTGCTGAAATATTGCAAGGGTTGTTGCTGGGTTCGTGTCCCGTTGGTCCTCTCCCTTGCAGGGCTGCCACTCGCGCATATCCCTCGATTTACATCTCACCTGGCCAAGGGGCCTCTGGTACAGGTGGGTGACTCACAAAGTGGACAAATTGAATGCGTAGGCTATAGTATATGAAAGTCAAATAGTACCTACCCCAACACTAAAAATGAACTTCTCTTCTTATTCCAAAAGGTGGAATCTCCCACCCCAGGAGCCCCCACACCCCGGTCCGACAGGTCTGTGAAGGAGGTAAATCATGGTGACTCAATTGATTTCAAAGGTTAGACCAGTACCACGCTGCGCACAAGGGGCCCTCCTTTATTTCAAGAAGAATGAACTTCTCTTCTTGATCGACTAATTCAATTAGAGTTCAAGTTAATATAAATATATATATATATATATATATATATATATATATATATATATATATATATATATATATATATTTTGTTGGGATAGAAAGTATTTGCACAATTTAATCATTTATTATCAAATAATTACATATAAATTTCTTGATAAACATAGTAATTAATAATATGAAAAAGATGATAAATAACAGAAGTTTTTTCAATAACCATTATTCCTTGAATGACACATTTCTGTCCCATGAACGTTGATCATCAAGGACCATCGAAAAAATGCACAAAAAGCTTCAAGCTATATATTCATATACACTCGTTAATTAAGATATATCATTTGCAAAAAAATACAACAGGCAGCAAATGATAATTAATCAGTGTAATAGTAGCAGCATATTTCATTTCACCAGCTAACTGTGATAGATTCTCACATTGAGACCACCAACCATGTGTGCAGTTAAAAGAGGCACAAAAACCGGCTTATCTGATTTAACCGGTTTAATCTCGAACCGCCTAAGAACCGAAGCCAACACATACTTCATTTGCGTGAATGCCATTTCTTTCCCCAAACACACCCTTGGACCTGCTTGAAACACTGGAAACTTATAGGGACAAAAGCTTTTCAACGCTCCATTTTCATCTAACCAACGGTCCGGTTTAAATTCAAGCCGGTCTTTCCCCCAAATCTCCTCCATCCTTCCCATTCCGTACTGAAAATAAGTAACTCTATTGCCCTTTTGAACCCTAGTGCCGTCAGGTAAAATGTCATCTTTAGCCGCATGCTTAGAGTCCCAAGCCACTGGTGGATAAAGCCTCATTGATTCATTCAAGCACGCTTGTAAATACTTCATCTCTTTTAAATCGTCAAATTCGAGTGCCTTATCGCCATTGTTAATCGATGTAATTTCATTGATCATTTCGTTTTTGACGCCGTGATGATTGGTAATGAGCCAAAAAAGCCACGTCAATGCGGAAGAAGTTGTATCTCTTCCCGCCATGAGAAAACTTATGACCATATCTCTCACCACTTCATCTTCATGTCCAGCGATTAATAATCTGGACAGAAGATCCGTATTTTTGTGATCTCCATTATCATTAATGATCTTTTGTTTCTTTTTCTCTATGATTTCATTAATGCAACAGTGCACCAGTTTCACGTTTTCACTCAGCTTCTTCTCGGATCCTATATTGAGCGCTCTCTTGCTTTTCCAAACCGCGTATATGGGTGCCATTCCACGCATGGCACACTCTTGAGATGCGGTGTCGAACGCATCTACGAGAACTGGCACGTGCGACAGATCATCCAAGCAATGCGGGTCAGTGCCAAGTGATACCTTGCAAATAGTGTCGAAAGCGAAACGCCTGAGCACGTCTTGCAAGTCCAACACTTTGGCAGATTTAGCAGCCTGGTTTAGCATAGGAATGAGTCTGGTCTCAACTACTTCTTCTAGAGTTTTGACCACGAACTCCCTCAATGACTTTGTGCTGAATTCGTGGCTAGCCAATTTGCGCTGCGTGTTCCATAGCTCACCATCCACGTTGAATATCCCACGCCCAAGAAAATCGCCTAGAATCTCCGTAAACGGCTGGCCCTTTGGATAATTAATAAAGTTTGTTTTGAGAATGTGCTCAACGTTATTTGGATTGGCTGTGATTATAGTTCGAGGAGCGCCAAAGCGTTGAACTAGAATCGTTTGTGTGGGCGACTCTGACAATAGTTCAGTGTACCAATCCAATAGTCGATGGCGATTTTTGTAGAAGGAAATAAGGCATCCAAGGATGGGGTAAGAGGAAGGGCCATAGATTGGAGTGAATTTTCTGAATTTGAGATGAAGTTTTATGGAGAAGGACAAAAATGAGAATGAAAGGAACACAAAAATGAAGAAAAGAAAGAGGGAAAGAAACATCTTTTTAGCAAAGTGAATGTTAAGGCTTTAGATGCAGATAGGGGCTAACTGAAAGAGTGAATGAGGTTTGATTGATTTGAGGGATAAGTGGCTCTATTTATATTTGTGGAATGAAAAAGACACAAGGGTCACACTTCTTTATTATGCAAGTTTATCACGTGATTCTTATGGGGAAATTGAAACTAGAAAGTAGGCTGCGGTGGAGAACTTTTCAGAATCATGGGTCGAGAAGATGTCGTCCGACATGTAACATTGTAATAGGTCAAGAGTTTCTATTCTTCCCTTTTTAGAACTTTTTACACTAGTCGACAAACCCCAATTAATATTAGATGGGAGTATATATCTTCTAACCATATGGAGTAACAAATTTTATTACCGGGGATTTATCTAACCTTTGATTTTGTGACGACTGACTTACGTACACATAATTTAACGTAAATTAGGTCGGCCTATGCCATAACTGAATTCCTCCGCAAATTTGGATTTGTAGTTGTGGGGCTTTAAGAAGTTTTACTTCCATCTCAATTGATGGTTATTTTGCAGCAATATTCGTATTTTTTAAATGATACTTTCTTAGTTTCAATATCTATTTCAAAAAGTCTTTTTCTGAACTGGGGTCTATCGGAAAAACAATCTCCCGACCTTCACAAAGTAGGTAGGTATAAGGTTTGTGTTCACTCTACTCTCTCCAGACTCACTTGGTAGGATTATATTGAATATGTTATTATTATTGTTATTGTAATACAATAATTTTTTAATTCCAACATTTCAATAGCATGCCTAATAACACAATCTTCAAATGTCATTTTGATATATTTTATATGCTTTCAGTTTAAAATCACAAATTAAAAAATCTAACTTACTTTCTTAAATTTTATGTTCAGTCAACATCCTCTACACTCGATTTTTGGCTATTCAAAAGCGGTTAGTCTTTTGAATAGATCACCAGTAAAACTTTGTAAGTTTAGTAATTTTTTAATTCCAATATTTCAATAGCATTTTTAATAACACAATCTTCAAATACCATTTTGGTATATTTTATATATTTTGAATTTAAAATCACAAATTAAAAAATCTCATTTACTTTCTTAAATTTCATGTCCAGTCAAACTACGATACATAAATAAAATGTAGAGAACATTTTTATATATATACATAATTTCTAGAAAAAATATTATATGTGTCCGCCATTGGCCATGATATCTTATTCTACATGGAACGAAGACGAAGACCTTGAATGGCTCGTAACCTTTATTCTCTCATTCAACCTGAAGCTTCTTTTCATGATGATGTACCTCATATCATGTTACTATTTCAATACTTTTGACCATCCAATTTTATTGTCTTCCATGTATTATATAGTCAAATTTCAATACATTTGACCATTCAACTTAATAATATACATGCATGTGCTTAGTCAAATTAATTGATATTAGAATTTAGATTATTATACTAAGAGTCGTTTTGTACGTCTGTAGAATAATTCTGGGTTGAATAATTCACCGTATGGTTTTGGAATCAAGAACCGCTATTGTTAATATTATTTACTAGTGGTACCAGAATAATAAAAGGTGGCATTGTCCATGGAGATATTAGCAACCACACATATGAGGCCTTGATTGACTAAAATGCCCTTCCTTTATACATTGTAACATGGGTTAGTTTTGACTTTTGACTGATCAAGTTAAATATTAAAGGTAATTAGTGGGAAAAATGCATAAAATCCCTCTTAATTTGTTCCCAAAACTAATTTTAGCGCGCAGTCTAACTTTACCAATGTTTAAATACCTCTTCTCCCAAAATAACTTTCAAGTGAATTTTGTTAAACCCGCCCTTGCCCGGACCAAGTTAAAGATGAGTCTTGTTGAGCCACTCATTTTCTAATTCGATGACGTCATTTAATGAGTTTTTTTATAATTTCGTCCAAACTAAAAAAACAATCATAATTTTCCTACCCCCCTATTCATGGCAGCTTAGAGCTGCATTTTCATGGCAAGCAAGTTTTCATTATTTCATACTAAACCAAATAATTCTCACAATAATTTCAGTTTAAACTTCTCACTACAAAATAGCCCAGGAAAAGCAAAAAAGAAAATCAGGAAATTAGACGCATATGAACAACACCCAAAATCATATAAAATTTAACCACCATAATTCTGAAGAAAAAGACAGAAGAAAAATCCCTCAAACTAAACATACCCAGTACTTCAATTGCCAACAGCTCAAAATTCCAAATTAACAAAAATAGGAGACAAAAAGATCTCAATTTTCACAATGCAGACGCTAATCTCCTTGAAGCCTAATTAAACACACAAGGTCCTTACTCTTTTTTTGGTGGTCTCGTTCCTCAGCCGGCGACGTCTCGCTGGAAACTGGCGACTTCAGCTTCATCCTCTTCCACGGTCGCACCACTCATCTCCACCGTCTCCCCTATTTTTCCATCACGTGCCACAGAACAATCAAGAGCACGCAAGTCCATAGAAACAGCACCTCTATAGCTCTGTCTCCTTATTCCCTGCCGCTAACGAGACCACCGCCACCATTGACGACCAAGAAAAAGAAGACCTAAACCCTTTCTTGCCAATTAGAAGTATAATTAAGAAAACCTAATTAAAGAAAAACAAAATATTAAAAAAGTATAATAAAATGTCATCCAATTAGAAGATGACATATGTGCACTTGGGAACATTTTTAGTGTTATTTTTTCCCTCCCACATGTTTTTTAGAAATTGATTACAGGGGTTACATAAACGCTCATAAAGTTAAATGGCAGTGAGTCTTGGGGAAAAGTTGAGGAGTGATTTTTGCATTTTCCCGTAATTAATCAACAATTAAGTTAAGTGACTAAATCTTACAAACTTATGTTTAAAGCATGTTGTTAAGGGTGTTGTTTTGCTGATCGTATCCGTATACTAGTTCATGTAGCATTTGGCTTTGTGCATGAAAAATATCCATGCATAAGCATTGGTTGGTGGTAGTGGTACATATTACATAATATCTGCATTTTGCCAAAAGTTATATATATATATATATATATATATATTATAGTAACTTATAGGAGCAGTAAGAGAGATATCAAGTGTGGCAAAAACGTAACATGTGCCCTGCAGTACCCATTCTAAATTATTTACTAGAAAGATTGGTAGAATTCATCCCGGAAACTGGCGTAGTCAGGAATTTAAAAGGATATAATCTTATGCCACAAGAGAATTTAAAAACTTATAATAGAAAAAGAATAATTAGCAACCAATGTGAATATTATCATTAACTAACAAAAACATACAAAACTAAAGGGCACCCATCCCAATGCAACCTTCCAGGAAGGGTGCAATGGTCAGACAGACCTCAAAAAATACTAAGTCTAAATACAAAATTTCTGCCAAAAAACTCTACATCTCTGTGCTCTCTTTGTTGTGTTATAAAATTCTATCCTCTCTACAATATTAATTACAATTTTGCCTACTATATCAGTATATTGTACAGCTCTCCCTTTAAGTTGTCTCCAATTCCTTGCTCTCTATATATGATAGGCCGTTTCACCCCGCATAATGCTACTACCACATTTTTCTTAAAGCTCTTCCAGTGCTTTTTCTTTAGATCTCAAGTATAGTCCTCAACTCACATGCAGCGCCCTCAACGTTCGCATGCACACAGCGGCCAAGCCCGGCAGCCCGCGCGCAAAGCCTGACAGCCAGTGCGTGCGCAGCACCAGACAGCTTGCGGCCGCCCTCCCAAACAGACAGTCCGCGCGCGTCCAGCGCCCGTGCATGCCACACACCGTGCATGATGCGACCCAAGGGCGTGGCCTCTCCAAGTACCGCTATGGACCTGTTTTTACTTTGTATGAGGTTTGGTCCCTTTTGATGTAAATATAGAGTAAGCTTACTTCCCGCATTGTTTTTATGGTTTTTTAGCATAGCCAAGTCTAGTTTTGTAACTTAGTTTTCCTTTTAAGAGCATATATAAGGGGTATAGTCGGTGAAGCAACCAAGCAATCAAATCTCTATATTAGTGTTCTCCTCCCTCCCCCCTCCCCCCTCCCCCCGTCGAACACTTGTTCTCTGTTAATACAAGCAAGCATTTCTCATTTCAAGCAATCAATTCTCTCGTTATAAATTATTGTCTTGATGCGGTTTTCCTACATGGCACTGTCAATGTAGTCTAGCTTATAGAGGAGACCTCAGTGTAAAGAATGGATCTTGGACCTAACTCAATCCTAAAAGCTAGCTTGTAGGGTGAGGATTGCACAAGTCCATATAAGGAACCCATGTTCCCATTCTATTTCCGATGTGGAACTCTTAACACTCCCCGCACGCCCAGACCTCGTTACCTGGAGCGTGGACAATATAATTTGGGGGCCCAACATCAGTGAACAAAGAATTGAAATGAGCTCGGCTTTGATACCATGTAAAAAATGGATTTTGGGCCTAACTCAACCCTAAAGCTAGCTTGTAGGATGAGGATTGCCCAAATCCATATAAGAAGTCTATGTTCCCATTCCATTTCTGATGTGAAACTCTTAACACTCAGGTTGGCGGAAAGTGATCACACGGAAGTCGGCTACTTAGCCTTACGTAGCCATTCCCATATCTACGGGAAGGCGCTGCGTAACAATTGCTTAGACAAATGTATGTTGGACCATTGCATCAGTTCCCTTTTCATAGCAGTAGCAAAAACACAATCGACAAATAGCTGTTGGCTAGTCTCTACCACCTCATGTGCTTGGCATAGACAACAACTTGTATCATCTACAGGAACATGCATATGCATAAGTCTTGCCTTAGTTAACGGCCTATGTTGTAAAGCAAATCATATGATGACCCTATGTTCAGAAGTGACACAGAGTTCCACACAAGGCCTGCAATATCTAACTTAGCTCTGGTGCCAATCAAATCCAAATATCCCCTTAATATAGAATGCTTGCCATTTCAATTAGCAAGAACTGCCCTTGAGCATACTATTTTTTTCATTCTGTCCTTTAAAGCATTTAATTTCCTCCAATACCAACTACGTACTATCGGAAGCAGCTTTGTCAGTTCAAATTGTATTAGCTTTAATGTATATCCCATGTACCCATTTCATCCACAATGATTCCTAATTCATAGTTCCTAATTCATAAATAATTTCTGCAACAGTTTTCCCACTGAAGCCAAGTTCCAAATGCCACATCCTTTTATGTTCGGGCTACCTTGCTTCTTTAGAAACATACTTTCTCCAAGAAACAAGGGGGATCTTCCTCTTCTTTGTGTTACTCCCCTATAAGTAGGCTCTACCTAGCATGTCAACCTCTTTTACAATGCTTTGTGGGAGGATGAAAATGTGGGAGAATTAATTCCTTGAGTATTTCATTCCAATGATAGCAAATATATATAATATTACAATGTAGTACTAATCTAAGTTACCTAAAATATAAGATGCTAATCATCCTAACTAATTGATTACAAATTGATTTACACTCCTAATTACAATATTACAATATTCTAATTAGTGGTGATTGAAGATAATTATTGGATTGCCCCATAGTTATTCTTACAGTCCCCCGCAGTCTTAGTGGGAGGTTCTCGTATGCTGAGATTGTTCCTGAAATCATCAAAAAGTACGCGCGGAAGACCTTTTGTGAATATGTCTGCAATCTGATAACGTGACGTTACATGGAGAACACAACCTCTTGTCCACGGCCAATCTTTTCTTGGACGAATAAGATATCCATTTCGATATGCTTTGGGCATTGATCCTGAACAGAATTACCGGATAAATATATCGCACTCACATTATCACAATAAATAATGGTTGCCTTCTCAATCGGACAATGGAGCTCTAAGAGAAGATTACGGAGCCAACACGATTCAGCGATCACATTGGCCACCCCCTGTATTCTGCCTCAGCGCTTGATTGAGACAAAGTTGGATGGCGTTTGGTTGACCATGAAATTAGATTATCTCCCAAAAACACACAATAACCTAAGGTGGAACGTCGTGTGTCCAGGCAGCCACCCCAATCCACATCTGTATACGATGAGAGAGTCGAGATGGAGGATTTATACAAATGCAGTCCAAAATGAATAGTACATTTGATGTACCGCAAAATCTTTTTGAGAGCCCTCATATATTCCTCTTTGGGATCATGCATATGCAAACACACCTGCTGAACGACATAGGAGATATCAGGCCTCGTGAAAGTGAGGTATTGCAAGGCCCCTGCGAGACTGCGGTAGTGTGTAGGATCACTGTACGAAGTCCCTGCAGTGGTACTCAATTTGGATTTTGTATCTACGGGAGTGTGTGATGGCTTACAGGAGGACATATCGGCTTTGTCAAGGATATCCTCGGCGTATTTTTTTTACTTAGAAATAGACCACCTGCATATTGAGTGACAACAATGCCCAAAAAATAATTTAAATGACCCAAATCCTTCATTGCAAATTCTGTTGTGATAAGGGACATAATAGACCGACGAAGTAAGGTAGATGATGCAGTGAGAATGATGCCATCTACATATAGGAGGATATACGCCATGTCACTTCCCTTCTTATAAATGAATAATGATTGATCAGACTTGCTGTGTGAGAAACCAATAGTGGATACAAAACCTGCAAACCTGTTATACCATGCTCGTGGAGCTTGTTTCAAGCCATATAGGGACTTTCTCAGCAAGCAAACATAGTCTGGATGTGTAGAGTCTCAGAAACCCAACAGCTGGTGCATGTAAAATGTCTCTTGTAGATGGTCATGCAAGAAAGCATTTTTGACATCCAACTGACGAATGGTCCAGGATTTTGACAGTGTCAGGCTAAGAACAGTCTTGATAGTTGCTGGCTTAACCACCGGACTAAAAGTTTCACCACAATCTACTCCAACCTGCTGAGACATGCCATCACCAGCAAGATGAGCTTTGTATTTCGCAAAGGAGCCATCAGAATTCTTTTTATGGCAGAAAACCACATAGACCTAATAATGTTCACATTAGATGGACGGGGCACTAATTCCCACGTCTTATTTTCAATAAGAGCATTAATTTTGTCTAACATGACAACTTTCTAATTCGGGTTTGATAAGGTTGCTTTGGGATTTTTTGGTATAGGTGATGGTTGAACCGAAGATAGTAAGTTAAACTAACGTTTGAGCTAAAAAATCTCATGCATGGCATGGGTTTCAATGGTCCGAGGTTGTACCATCACTAGTTGGATAGTACGGATCTCGGGTATGACAGTGGGTGAAGTGGAGTTATTATGGCCCAAGTTCAAAGGTTTGTGGGAGTGGGTCACCGATTGGTTTTTGGGCCAGGGTAACAGGTTGTTTTGGTTTACCGGTGAGAGAGCAGTGGGCTCCCCCACATGGGCATGGTTGTCACGGGAACTCAACTGGGCCGAGACCACTGGTCCAGTCCTTTGTAGTGGTGGGGCCGGGGTAATTTGGTTATTCAATTGTGTCGGGCCAACTAATGGTTGGGTGTTGAGATGTAAAATGAGATGTATTCCGTTGTCCAAAAAATCATATGAAAGTGAGGATGCCACATGAGACCTAGCAAATGAAAATTTAGACTCATCAAAAACTACGTGATGAGAAATAATAATTTTCCCAGTCGCCATATCATAACATTTATATCCCCTATGATTTAGTGGGTATCCCAAAAACACTAGAAGTTGACCTAGCGTGCAACTTGGTAATGGAAGTAGATGGAAACAAAGGATAACACAAACATCCAAACACCCTCAAATGTGTAAAAGATGGAATACGATGATACAATATTTGTGTAGGGGACACTTTGGAGCTCATTTTAGCCCAATAAATTTCATCCCAAATAACTTTTAGGCGGATCAATAACCTGCCTATTTATTAACTCAATTCATTTTAACCCGTACAAATTCAGTCAACCTGCCCATTCGAAGCCTGAATTTAAAGACCCTCATATGATGTAACAACGAGTTCTTATTATGTTTAAATATCATCAAGTCCTTTTATTTATTTTATTTATTTATTACATTTTTTAGATAAATATTGACCATGGTCTATATATATCAATTGATTAATTATAGATCATTTGCTAAGTCTAGACTAGACTATTATTGTTGACAATTGACAACGCTAGGTTTATGGTATACCAATGGATGATCGCTTAGATTTGAGGTTTGGGATTTGAGTTTTTTTTTCTTCCGATTTTGATAATAATGATCAATAATAATAATGATAAATATGTCCCTTACTTTAAGTAATGGAAACAGTCTACTATTTATATGATATAAATATATTATTATAAACTATATTCCTATAAAATTATTTTATTAAATCTTAATTTATAGTATTTAGTTAAATTTATGAAAATTATTAAGTTTTTAAAATAGCATTGTCTATAACACTCGTGTGCACTTAGCTGTGTCACTGTGTGATATATAATTTACCCAGTTCACTAAGAACAATTTTTTTTTTGCAGAAATCAAACGAAGACATAACTGAAATACAACACAAAATGCAAAAATCACAAGAAAGATGTATAGCAAAACAAACAACCTCAACATTCATTTCATTTCATTCAACAAAAGGAACACATCTATACAAAACCTTTCATTTATGAAAGCCCCAAAGCTTCCATCTACTACTTCTATAAATGAAAGCTTTGCAATACTAACAATGAAATGAAATTAAACTAAAATAACTAGGGGGTTGCAAGGGGAGTAATGAGGGCACCAGCGTCGACGTTGTTCACGCAGAAGGTGCATGATCCAGTAGATAGCAGTGTCAAGTCATTCTCTATACTCTCTGAGCCCCTTGAATAGTCTTTCAAAATTATTTCTGAGTAGAAGGACGTCCGGCGATGGAGCTTGAAAACGTTGGTGCCTGCTGCACGGTCTCTGGTTATTCTCTGCCTGAAAATATCAGCAAACCTCCTAGAAACGAAATTGAATATGACAGTCACTGGGTACTCTCTTTCATCCTTCAACATTGAGTTTAACGACTCAACAATATTTGTGGTCAGCATATCGTACCTCTTTGTTGGAAAATGTGCCCTGCTCCATTTGTCAAACCCTACATCAAATTCGAGGCAATTAATTGCTTTGGGACATTTATCCCTTAATTCTTGAAAATACTCGTTGAACTCCCGGTAACCAAATGTCTTTGATGCATCATAGTAATAATGAAAAGCGTCTCCACATTGGTAATTCTTTTGAAGGTTTTCAGCAAGATGCTTCATGCAAAGTCCATAATGGGCATGCTTAAAAATCCTTGAAACACCGTTGGCTATGCTCTAGTGTCTATCAGAGATGATGCACAGGTCAGGTTCATTGGCGATTATATACTTCAGCTGCTCGAAGAAGTAGATCTAAGATTCATCACACTCATTGTCCACCACGCAAAATGTATTTGGATAGATATAATTCTCAGTATCCTGCACGATAGCAGTCAACAGCATGCCCTCGTACTTGTCGTATAAATGTGTGTCGTCGATGGCAATAATCTTTCGCATGTGGGTATATCCTCGAATGCAAGCTCTGTAAGCTGTGGAGTAATATTCAAGCTTGTTCTCATCATCAAGGCTAATGCAAATTCTAGAACCCGAATTTAAATTTTGAACCATGTAAGAATAAGCCCGTAAGATATCATACCCGTGCTCTGGTGTCCCCCTAACCATGTTCTTAGCCAATATACCTGCCCTCCAACTCATATAGTAGCTTGGTTTACAACGAAATTCCCTAAAAATAGTCCTCTGTGTTTCCTTATCGTTTGCCCTTTGTTGTCAATATAGTCATTCATCAACACTGATGCAAGGACAACTAACGAGATACTCTTATGAGTGCTCGTAATATTATCAACCCCGCAAGTGTGTTCAGCAACATACTTGTAAATGTGAAACCTATCCGAGTTCTTGTACCTCTTTGCCCGAATCATCCAGCCACAATGAGGAGATTTACATTCCACTACAAGAAAAATGACTTACGGTGACGGTTAAAAATTGTCATCTGAAGGGGTGAATGACGGTTTCTGTAAGTGTCATTATATTCACTATCACAAATAGATGACGGTTTCACCAAATGTCACAACATATGTGACGGACATAAATCGTCACAGATTTGCTCGTTGACTTTGACTATTTCCCGCTTTTTTAATTTTTCTCGGGAATTTAAAAATTGTGGCAGTAAAATATTTGAATTTTATTAATTTAATATTTATTTTTGGCAAATTTTTTTAAATAAATTTGAATTTTTATTAATTTAATTTAAATATAAAACAATTGCGGGAAAATTGATTTTGGCGTATTTTTTATTTAAAAATTAATTTAATTTAATTATTTTTTTAATTTTCAATAATAGTTAAATTGGTGGGAAAATAGCATATTGTAACTAAAATGTAACTAATTAATCAAATAATTTTAATACACAATATTGAAATATTTATGAATTGTTTTACAAAACAAAATATTCCCAAATGTAACCAAAACAAAATATTCTCAAATGTAACCAAAACAAAATGTTCCCATAAACGACCAAAGTACAAATATTATCCAACCATCATGAAGGTGGCACAACTTCGGTAGTACGAAGAATCTTTGAAAAATGATGCGCCCACTCAATCCGGACCTCATCAAGCTCATGCTGTGAAAATACTTCTTTTCCATTATACTGTTAAACACAATAAAGATCAATTAAAATTTCTAATCATAATTAGGCCATTCTAATGTAACTACATTCAAATATAACTCAACACGTTAGATCAATTATAATACACAATAGAGATCAATTAAAATTTCTAATCATAATTAGGCCATTCTAATGTAACTACATTCAAATATAACTCAACACGTTAGATCAATTATAATACACAATAGAGATCAATTAAAGTATATATAGACAAGTACATAAACAAGAAATAATGTTAGATACTTACATTTTTTGCAGCAGAGATAAATCATTCATGAGGTCTTTACTGAAATGTAACATATAGTAACCGCACTCGTATCCATTAGGTTGTTGTGGTACCTTAAAGCAAATTTAACCCAAACATTTACTTAACTGGACAAATTTGAACTTACATTACATGCAATTAAAGACTTGAATAAAATGAAGTACCTTAACAATTTTCAGCATTCTAGAAAAAACTCATTTCTGATTATAACCTTTTTGAGCTGTGTACATGAGCATGGCGCTATAAAAATGACAAAATATTAGAACATGCTTGTCATCATTCTTGAAATATAATTGACTAACAATATTAAAATAAGTTAGTAAATAATAACAAGTAAACGATACGTACTGTGTGATAAGTTTTACCAAGTCTTGATGGGGAGCATTATTAAGAGAATCCGGATAGTATACCTCAAATTTAGACACATCAAAAACAGCCAATACCCAATGATTCCTACAAATCATGTATATTCAGTATTTCTCAATCTAATTAAGGGGAAAATGACTTTAAATACAACATATAAAGAAAACAGAATTGACATACTGAGGATTATATGGCATGAAGATATATTGTCCGTCTTTCCGTTTCAACAAACGATCACATAGACTTGCTGCCCTTTATCAGGTGGACTGTTTGGTTACCTTTCGAATTTATATTTGCACACACCAAACCAGGCAGCACAAACCCAAATGGTCGCACTCTTCCCCTTCCCGGCTGGTTGTATTTCTCATGCAACAAGCTAAAATAGAAACATGACAATAATTTTTGCATCAAGAAAATAGTTCATAACAAAAGTTATTCACAATAAAAGTTAACATTACTGTGATGGCAGTTCACAAAAGCTTTAATATGGAAAATTTGTTTTTCTGAGTAGACTAATGTCAAATGCACACATCACACATCACACATCACACATCACAACAAAATATAATGTAAAAGAAAAACAGCCAACAAATTAAAAGACGTACCAAATGTAAACTTCAATTTGATTAACACCTAACCAATCCATTTTGAGTAATGCCTCGCATTCGTCCTTGCCAATATGAGCTTTGAAAAAGTTTATGGTCTCAAAAATAGAATCATCCACAAGGTCTGGCACGGAATAGTCTGATGGCAACCTCATATCCACAATGTTCCCAAAAAGTGCAAGCACTTCATTATGTTCTCGTTATTGCACTCTTGAATGTCGTGTTTTTCTCATTGGCCCTGTGGAAGATTTCCAGTTTTCTTTTTCCCTTTCTTCTTCTCATTTTCTAAAACATCTGTCTGATCATTCAACACCGCCATATCACCATCATCAAACTGCAATTATTTCTTGGTGGTAGGCCAATGCACTTCGTCAACGACAAGCATTTGATCTTTCTTTGGTGATCTTTCTTGTCCACCAACGTCGTCCTTATCATCATTGTCATCAACTGGAGGTGCATAGGAACAACTGGCTATGTCTGAATGTTTAACAGTCGCTGCTCTAATCTCTTATTGCTTCCAGTCTCCTTAGATCCATCATATGTGTGAAAGTACAAAGTAGCAATATAAAATTTACTTGTCCTTGCATATGACCATTTTTTGGAATTTTTTTCATAGCTCTTGTAAGTATGTTGTTCTTTCCACGAAGCTTGAGTTTACCCTCTTCGACATCCTTTCTAATCCTTTTCTATCAATACAATAATGTAAGATAGAATTCAGGTTAGACATTTCATGAATAATGTTACATTTGTCAATTAAGGAATTCTGTATTCTTATAATTGAGAGCTTACAATTTCGTTGACAATAACTTCCACTTTCGGGTCAAATTTACCATCTCTCATATCAATCTCCTCCTCTGAAATGCCGGATCCAGAGCACTATATATTAAACAAAAAAACTCATATGGTTTAAGTTCAAGCTCATTTTTCTACATTAAAACAAAAATATAAAACTTATAATTTTTTCTATAAGCCCCGTATATCCTACTCTGCTCAAGCGATGATTCAAATTATTCTTTGCCCTCCTTACTTTTGCAACTTTACTTTTTTTTATTAAAGAACATTTTAAAAGTATTTTTTTCATTTATTGAACTACATTTGAAAGGAGTTATTTAGTTTTTTTCATTTACTCACCAGGAAGTCTTCAGAAAGACGAGACTTCACAAACTTCTCCCAATCAAATTTGGTAATATGTTTGTGTTCAACTGGAGGAGTGTACAACAACTCACGATCATTTACACGTTGGACAACATATTTTTTTGTTAGTCTGTGTTTGAAGTTTCGGAACATATGTCCAATTCCTTGTAGAATCTGCTTCTTACTTCGTGGATGAACCATAAAATGTACCTGCAATGACATTTACACAAAATTTTCAGCCCCTTATCAGTCACCAGTTTCTACAATCAGCCCACCGGATGCAATAAGGTGAAGAAGAGATTGAAGGTGAAGAGAAGAAGAGATACAAGTAATCAGACACATTATTAACTTACCTTAACAGATTTCCAAAGCCTGTCTTTTTCTTCTTCCGTAACCAACCACCAATCATCATGAAGTACATACACTGTTGTGCGGGCCAAAACTCCTAAATGAGTGCATAAATAATTGTCTGATTCGCCTATTGGAATCCCCAACTTATTGTACTTAACCACAATTCTTCCACATCTTTTTCTTTTCATATTCTGTTTATGGCCAATAGAAGCACCTCTATTATGGATGTTATCCTATGGTTTGACTCCATCACTTATATCTTCTCCATCATCTTCGCATTTTTCTGAATTTTCTCCACCGGAAAAATTAGGAATGGGTTTAAGTTTGCATTGCACTGGAGCAGCATCATGCTCTTCATTTTCATCAGATACACCATCTGACAGTTGGTCATCATCATTGTTACAATATGCATCTTCCTTTTTACTCTTCTTCTTATCCATGTCAAAACTGCAAAAATGATTTATACTTGATCATAATCAAGTCAAAACAGCAAAAATGATTCATAATTGATCATAATCAAGTCAAAACAACAAATATGATTCATAATTGATCATAACCAAGTCAAAACATCAAAAACAGAATAAACTTACACCGAAACATGCACAACTAATTACACCCAAATTCCATCTTTTCCATCTCCTATGTATACACCAAAGTCGTCATCATCATTCACCGGTAATTCATTTGCAATGGGAGCATGATCCATCACATTGTCTATATCATCATTAGTACCTTTATTCGGCATACGACACACTACATACCACTTTTCATCACTTGGATCAGATACGTAAAACACTTGTGTTGCCTGCGAAGCCAAAATGAATGGTTCTGACTTATGGCCTAATCGTTTGAGATTTACAAGTGTGCATCCAAACTCATCTTTTAATATGACACCATCAGCATTCTCTACCCATTCACACTTGAAAAATGCAACTCTAAACATATTGTAATTGATATCCCAAATCTAATCTATAACTCCGTAAAATCCCATGTCACGAATTTTAGGATTTTGATCCTTAGAACTCGCAATTTGCATGGTTGAAGCAATAATAGTTACACCACTATTCTGAGTATTTTGAATTGCAAAAATGATATCCATTCACATCATATCCAGAATGTTTGTAAACAATGGGAGAAAGACCATGAGACAACCAACGCAAAGTTTCTGAAACTTCAACACAATTGCGTATTAATTCATAAACCTAAGAAAGCAATTCATAATCAATAACATACATACTAAAATAAAAAATGAGAACCATAATGTAACTATATGATTATGATATATTTTAACCTTATTCTTGAGCCAAGCAGCAAAGTGTTTGTTGTGTTCAGTCTTACACCACCGCTCAGATCTCCTTGAATGCTTTAATCTTATGCACTCAAAATGCTCACTTCTCCATTAAATGAACAGAATAAATTTCAGTGATAATGTTTATAAAATCAAGCAATGAGACATGTATTTTAACTAAGAAAATAATAAATTACCCAATAAACGATTGAATTTCAACTGTATTATCCAAAATCCACAAGTGAGTTTGGAACAACAAAGCTGAATCAGGCTGGATTATTTCCAGTCCACCAATTGATTTTTCAATTGATATACTCTGCATGTGTCCTTCCGGTACACCAATTGTTTTTATATTTGACATGTATGTGGAGCAAAATTCTAAGCTTTCCTCAGCAATATAACTCTCAGCAATACAACTTTCTGGACAATTACGATTCCTCACATAACTCTTCAAGGTTTTCATATTTCTCTCGAATGGATATATCCAATGAAGAAAAATAGGCCCACGTTGTCAAACCTCACTCATTAAGTGCACAGTTAAATGGACCTTTATATCGAAGAAAGATGGAGGAAAACATTTTCCTAGCAAACACAAAGTTACTACAAGATCCTTCTCTAACTGATCCAATGTTGTGACATCAACAACTTTTGCACATAAAGCATTAAAAAAAACATAACCTCATGACTGCTTTTTTAACATGCTTATTCTTCAAACTCCTTAATGCAATCGGCAAAAGTTGCTGCATTAAAACATGGCAGTCATGGGACTTCAATCCTTGAAGTTTCAGTTGCTTCATACAAACTAGGCTCCGAATGTTGGAAGAATATCATTTCGGAACCCTAAATCAGTCATTGTTTTTTTAGCATCATAAAAAAACACGAGCAATTCATTTCCCTCAGGCAAAATTTGATATATAAGATTCAATATCTTAGAAAAGCTTTTGTCAGATAAACCAAACTTACCCTTGATATTAAAAAGTTTAACTAGAGCACGTAACTTAGTGAAATTTGTGCATCTTGGATATAAAAGTTTCACTGCGTCTTCAAGAAGCTCTTTAAAAGCTTTATTATCGACACAGTTATTAAAAGCATCAGTAACCATATCTACAGTGTCCCCATCATTGTAGTTAGACTCAAACTGGTCACCTATTCTAGAGTCCATGTTTCCAGACCTTTCCCCATGCCAAAACCAGATTTTATATTCACTATCTATCCCATGAAAGAACAAATGTTCAGATACAACTTTCACTGAGTGAAAAGACAAATTCCCACATTGAGTGCAAGGACACCTAATCACACTATTGTCTACAGCATTGCTACAACAAGTTGCAAAAAATTCTTAACCCATTTATCATATTCATGTGATAATCGAGAACATTGACATCCAAGACTTATCCATCAACGAACAGTTATAAGAACAACACCTGACACGCAACAAAAGGCATGCACACATATCATTCAACCACATTTTAAAAAAATATACCAATGCAGATTTTTTAATTTAAAAGTAAACATATTGTAGCTCAGCAACGACACCAGCAAAGCAACTTCTAAATTTCCAACACCGATTTTAGGGCTCAGAATGATTTTAGGGGTCAAAACGATTTTAGGGCTCAGATTTCGGTTTGCAACAGCTAAGAACGCCTCAATACCCTAACACAGTGGGCTGAAAACGACGGGCGAAGAATACTAGGTTAGCATCTCATAACGAAAATGATGACATGCAAAAAAGCTCAGATGGAACGAAATCGATGGGTTAGTAGCTCAGATGGAACAAAGAAGAAAGCTCTGAAAGTTCGACTTAATCGATGTGTTTAACTTAGCATAAATCGGGTATGGGCCAGTTTTTACATGTTGGGTCGGGTCAACTAAAAAAAATGGGTCAACTCTATAAAACCGTCACATGTTAAATACCCATCATATGACTGTCATAATTTTATGACAGTTTAAATACATGTCACGCAGATGTCATAAGTGTTTGTTGACCAAGAAGTCAAGGGAAAAACTGTCACACTATGTGACAATTGAATAAATTGTCACACTCTGATTGTCACTGTAGGTCCTTTTTCTTATAGTGTTCCACCTTATAATATTTGTTATTATTCTTGTTCGATTTAAAACAGAATGGGTCTTTACCGCAACTTTCTTCAATAAAATCTTTAAATACTCATTGTTATCGAATGTTTGCCCAAGGAAAAACCCAATTCCATCAATGAAGCTGTGACTACTTTGTGTACCACTTGGCTGCTCATCACCTCCACTCAGACTCTTCGTCCTCACTATCAACATTTGTATCCATTAATGATCACACATGCTCTCAAGTTGTGAATTGTCATCGGCTGACTGTTGTGATGGGGATGAGGGTGGGTGGGGGTGGTGCTGCTGCTGCTGAAGTATAAGTTATTTGAGACTTCTCAACAATATTTACTCTTAAAACAGGCCTAGAACCATCAACATCAAGTATGTACAATCTCATATGTCTATCATTCGCCCATGTAATCATCGCCTACTATAATATGTTGTGCAATCGACGCCATAATGGATTATGCATATGGTCTATGACCGGTCGATGACTCGACGATGCTTGGCCGACGAACAATATCAAATTCAGAACCAAAAAGTGCAGGGATAAAGCACTTACCGATTACGAATGAGGTATTTAAATGGAGAATTGACTCCACAAGAGAATTTGAATTTCCAAAACGAACTCCAATGTCAGACTAACACTGAAATTTTCACCAGAAAAATGAGCTTTGAAATAATGGAGAAAGTTCTTTTCCAACGATTTCAACGAGCTTTTAGCTACAATAGTGGCAATAGGAAGCTTTCAGTCACTGGGGACTGATTTTCCTATGAATAACCGAAATAGTAGTCGAAAAGGGGATCTGGAAAATAAAGAAATCAGAGCTTTTGGAGGAAATATTTAGTTTTATATTTCTTTTTGGGTAATTAAAAGGGTGGGGGTTGGGGGCCAAATGTATTTTTAAAACTTTGGGGTTAGGTTTGGACACAAAAAAATCTGACGATGCTGACGTAATAATAGATGATTGTTTTGTTAATACTTTGAGACTTATGACCTTTTCACCGATATAAATGTTCAAAGTAACTTTTTGGCTAACAACCTCGCGCATAAAAAGGAAAGAAAAGCTAACAAATAATTTTCTAATTGCTAAAAAGAAAAACAAATGCCCTCTTCCTCTCCTTTATGAATTCAACTTACATGAATTTTGATCAGTATTTTAAATATTTTAAAATATATTTTTATTATTTTAATATAAAAAGAATTATAATTTATAATATTTTTATATAATTTTAAAAAATGTAAATTTAATTTTATAATATTACATTAAAGTTATTCAAATTGAAAACGTAAATATGACACATATTTTAGGACAAATGAGGTAATTTTCTAGCTGAGGTGGAATTATGTCTAAAGACTATAAAGATAAAGTGAAAGTATAAAGAGCCACTTGTCAGTTGTCATATGTGTTAATCGGTCATCAAAGTCGGCATTGTCAGCCCCTTGATTTTCTGTTACGGAAGTGGCCCTTCTCCAAAACCGGATAAGTCTTGGCCTTGCCCCTTCATAATAGCTTAAAATAATGGATAAGAATAGACGTCAACCCCAATCATCCCTCTTTCACCGCGCTACTCCATTATGCCCGATGTCTCTTCCTATCTATGTGATTAGTCACAATATATCGTACTATAACTACATTAATTTTGAGAAAAAATAAAAAATACAATAATTTTATTATCTTATAGATCACAATAAAAGATAATTTTGACCAAGAAAGCTTAAACAATAATAATAATAATAATAATAATATTTAAGTCTCAAACAAGTTAGATAAACTCCATTTACATCATATAACATGAATTAACTCCATCAAATAAGTTGAATAAACTCCACTTATAACATATAATACGAATTAACTTCACTAATATGAACTGACTTTAAGATCGGATAAAAGAGGAGAATCATGCTAGATTGTTAATAGTGTAATCTATGATGAACTCTCATAATAAAGAAGATCGATTTAAAAAGTTATCTTTTAAATTAATAAGAAATTATAAGGTATTTATAATAACATAATAAAATATAATGAAACACCTCAAAATGAAAAAACGAACTCTATTTCAATGTTCTAATTTAGATGACATTAATTACTTTTAAAATTTTATTTTATTTTTAATAATATATTCTTATAATCCAATCGAATACGTCATATAAAATGAATCAGACGGAGTATAAATGAGATGGGAGAATATATTTATGCACAACTTTGTATATCGTTCGATCGAGATTAACAGGTGGACATACTGCTCAGAACTACCCTATCATAATCTACGTGGATCTTCTTTTCTAAGTATTATTTAATCACTGAATTTCTTATTGGTACTAATACAGGAATAATTGACATGTATTTAATTTTAGTGTAATGTAATAATAGAGTCACTTCCATTAGAAAGCAACAAACAAGCATCAAATTTTTGATTTCTTTTGTCAGCAGCCTTCAATCACTTTGTAATAACCAAAGAAAGAAAGACTGAATTTTGTAAGGAAAGAAGATGGTGATGGAAGAAGGATGTCAAACACCAAGAAGCCCAGAAGCAAAAGTGGGTATGCAAGTGGAAGATCTATGGGATGTACAAGAGCCACAGCTTAGTCCTACTGAGAAGCTTAACGCTTGTTTCGAGAACATTCCTGTTTCTGATTTCCCTCCTGCTCCTTCTAATCAAGGTAAAAAAAAACATTAATTATGTGAATTTTGCATAGTGGTATTCGTTAATTACTTGTTTTAGAGGTTGAAGATTTTGATTGTAGCTTGTGGGTGTGATTAGTCACACATAAAGATGTGATCTTTATGTTTTATTTTTGTACTCTGCATAGGAAGTTCTTGATTTGGTGTGTTGTCAGGCAGAGAAAAGATATTCTTGATCATTCAAATAAAGGGTGTAAAGTGTTTGATTTGTGGGAGCTGGGGTTGGTTTTAATAATTACACTCTTAGCTGTAGGAATTTAGAGGAGTTCTTGGGTTGATTAATAACACACAAAGAAATAATCTTTTTGTTGTTGTTTTATACTCTGCAAAATAAGTGATTGATTTGCACTAAAAGAATTTTCTGGATCATCTAATAGAAGAAAATAAAAGGGATAAAGGGTGTCATAGGGCTTGTTTTATGCGAGTTGGGGTGGATTTAATGTTTTAATTACTCTTAGATGTGGGACTTATAGGATTTGTGGTTAGTTTAGCACAATCGGCTCTAATTAAAAGAAGATCATCATTGGATGATTTACTTATTGAATCATCAGAATAGCGCTAGCCGGAGATCTGATTAGAGTCGAAAGCCATGATTTGTTTTGTTCCTTTTTATGTTCCCCCTCTCTCTCTCTCTCTCTGTGGAGGTTCGCCGGCTTGGTGGACAAAGTTACTTGATACCCGTGCGTGCTGATGGGAGATAATAGGTGCCCAGATGAATTAATCACGGTACCCAGATGAATTAATCACCAAGCTGGTGCGAACAGTCGAACATCATGATTATCCCAAAAAAAATTGTAAGGAGGTTTACTAGATCATTTTGGTTGGTTAAGCATTGTTTATTTTGAGAAGAAACTGAATCTTAAAAAATAGAGAAATTTTCTGCACACCGAAATTCCTTGTAAGCAGCCTAAGTTGGGAACCTTATCAACCCATGGCTTTTCATTTGGGGACCTAAATATCTGCCACTAAAAAAGTTTATTTAATAGCCATTCTTGTTGTATAGTGTTTTATGGTTTATTGCTCTTCTGGTACTAACATTGTCCGCTTGATGTCAATGATTGTTATTCTTCGTCTGTGCAGTAATTGAGATAAAATCTGGTGCAACTTTGGCCGAAGCTGTTAAGTTACTATCACGGCACAAAATACTAAGCGCGCCTGTCGTGGATGTTGATGCCCCTGAAGATGCAAGTTGGATTGATAGATATATTGGCATAGTGGAATTTGCCGGTATTGTGGTCTGGATCCTGCATCAGGTATGCACCTGTACATACAAGTCATAACTAAACACGTATCTTCTCTTCCTACCACCAGTCAGTTACATTTTTCTCAGTTCTCCGGCAATTTCACCTGTTTATCTCATTTACAATTATGGAATTTACAAACATGTGTTGTCTTAATAGTTGGGGAAAGTTTAAAACAAGTTTTCAATCAAAGTCTAATAAATTGTTACGATGTTAGTGGTATTCTTGAGTGCCACACCAAGCGAACTAACTCTGGTATTTAAGTGGGGAAGGATAGACGGACGGGTCCATCATCCCCGAATTTCGAAGGCTGCCGTTGGCCCAAACGGTCGGCTCCAGACGAAATGCTCGGTCATAAAAAAAAAAAGTTTGTAGTATTCTTATTGTACATGCCTTTCCTATCAAGATGCTCAAAAAGTTTGTTTACATACTTTTCAGTCAGAAAAGATGGAGGGATCCTCTGCTTTTGATTCGGTAATCGATGGAGCAGATGATACACTCAGCCCTGCATTAGCAGCAGCTGTTAATGGAGTGTCTTCTCCAAGATTCAGAAGTTCGCATCCTGAATCTCCAACAGAGACTTCTGGAAACTTCTTTGAGACTTTAACTTCATCAGATCTCTACAAGAACACAAAGGTTATTCTTATACTCAACTAGAAGATTTTCTGTAATCATCTACTGATTTTCCTTTTACGAGGCTATTGGGGAAATTGTGCTAACTAACACGTGATTACAATTAGGTTCGGGACATTTCCGGTTCGTTCCGCTGGGCTCCGTTTCTGGCTCTGCAGAAATCAAACTCTTTTCTGACAATGCTTCTCTTGTTATCTAAATACAAGATGAAGAGTATTCCTGTGGTTGATTTAGGGGAATATAAGATTGATAACATCATAACCCAATCTGCTGTTATACACATGCTAGAAGAATGCGCTGGTCTTCATTGGTTCGAGAGCTGGGGTTCCAAGAAATTATATGAACTTGGCCTCCCTTTAATGAAGCCGAGTAGCATCATTCAGGTATGAGCATTGGAGCTTTTGTGCTTCTGCTATTGAGCATGTGGTTGTTCTTTCTAAATAACGGAGTAATTGTTCCACAATCTATGAACATATATTATTTTGTTGACATTCTATTTACTATCGTGCTCTTCATATGCCGAAAGACTTAGTTCAATTTTGAAATTCGTAGCTGGAATAATTACCTTGAGTAGCTGGAGTCTTCTGTTCTTCCATCTGTGTTATTGTTGCTAGAACAGCTTTAAGTGTTGCGTATAGAAAATCACCCCATAATCAGAGCACAATTATGTTTTCATTACATAGAAAAATCAACTTAAAAAGGTCTCAAAAGCTCAAATTCAAGCAGTATATACTTGAGATTTGTGAGAATTTCCAAAATGCCTTGGCTGCGTAGGAGAGGATTGATTTTCCTTTTGTTCTCTTCCTTTGTAGAATAGCTAATACAGTACAATTTCCAACAGAAAATTAAATCTACTGGTTCATTTTTCTGTCAGATTGCCTATATGGGCTGGCAGGATCCTGTAAATATTAAATTTGGAATTTATGTCGATTCAACCAAGTGTCTGCTGTCGATAGTTGATACCAACACCATACAACTTCAATATCTTGGTTACAATTTTTTAACATCATCATGTAATTTTCGTCAACTCGCTACGCCCGACCTTTTCTTTTTCTTTTCCGGGGACCGTGGGTGGGGATGGTAGCGTAGAAACTGCCTCAATTTAGAGAATTTGTTGGTGTATAAGCTACCAAGCATCTCATTTGTCTTCTTTTAGCATTTTCTTTCTTTGCAGTTGTCTCTTCCAATTCCCTTTGTTCTTTGAAGATTCTTATATTCTTTGCTGCTAATATATCTTTAAATCGCAGAAATCCTGAAACAATTGCCTTTAAGCTTGTTTTGGTAGATTTAGATTGGCAAGCAATCGTAAGCAACAACAACAACATACCCAGTGAATCCCACAACATGGGGTCTGGGGTAGAGTGTACGCAGACCTTACCTCTACCTTGGTAGGTAGAGTGGTTATTTCCGGGAGACTCTCGACTCAAGACAAAGCATAGTCACAAGCAAAGCGAAGCAAGAGAAACGATCAGACCCAAACAAGAAATTAAAGCAATATGAACATATGCTGATAACAAAATCGAATACGCCATGATAGCGCATTCTGAATAAAGGAAGCAGTAAATAACGCAGATAAATAAGATAAACAAAGTACACTAAAGAACACATAGCAGCAAAAATCAAACTACATGGGCTATAAAGCAATACTGCGCCTATGAGTGTGATAGGCTAATCGAGCCTATAGTAATAACACTACAGCTATCATTTTGTAAGCGTAAGTAGGACTACGCTCGACTACCTACTACCCTTCTACCCTAATCCGTGTCCTCCACAACCCCCTATCTAAGGTTATGTCCTCAGTAAGTTGCACTTGCGTCATATCCCGTCTAATCACCTCTCCCCAGTACTTCTTCGGCCTACCTCTATCCTTCCTGAACCCGTCCATAGCCAACCTCTCGCACCTCCACACTGGGGCATCTGTGTCTCTCCTCTGCACATGCCCGAACCACGTCAACCTCGCTTCCCGCATCTTATCCTCTACCAAGGCCACTCTCACTCTGTCCCGGATAATAGCATTTCTAATCCTATCTCTCCTTGTATGCCCACACATCCATCTCAGCATCCTTATTTCCGCACTTTCATCTTTTGGATGTGCGAAGTCTTGACTGGCCTACACTTCGCCCCATACAACATAGTCGGTCTAACCACCACCCTATAGAACTTGTCTTTAACTTTTGGTGGCAAGCAATCGTAAGCAATCGGACAAAACAATTTAAATGAGTAATTCGGCCTTGTCATTTTATCATTAGAATAATATATCCTTGGACAATTATGATGCTTGGTTCTAGAAACAGTGAGTAATAACAGCGCTCAAATGCTTGATATTCCTATGAACCAGAGGTTTCGATATTGTCTGAGAGAGTTATTTTAACCTGCAGTAAACATCCATGTCCTTAATTAGCACCTAACCAGCAACTTGTTGCATTCCTTTTGATGCTTATTATTTTAATTCAAAAACACATCAACTCTACGGGCAAGTTTTTCTTTAACACATCTGCTTACTGCATTTTATAACCTCATAGCTGTATTTTTGTTGTACTTTCAGGTGGATGAGGATGAACCAGTGCTGCAGGCATTCAAGCTGATGAGACAGAAGGGTGTTGGAGGAGTGCCCGTGGTCGAAAGTGATGGAAGGAAAGCAATTGGTAATATAAGCATCAGAGATATTCAGTTCCTCCTGATTGCTCCCGAAATCTACAAAGATTACAGGTTGCTTATACCTTCAAAGTCTTACATGTTTCATAGCAACTTAATAAAAAACGCATAGCTAATAATATAATTTCAAGGCTGTCATACCCAAAGGCAGCAGTATTACATACTTTTCTAGAGATGGGACAGCATAAATGCTAACCGCTAATATGCTTTAAATTGCATATTTTCCTCTTAATTCTCTAAACAGTTTTTAGCCCTCCGGTTTAATTGATTTGTTATCATCACTCTGCAGATCTATAACAGCAAAGAACTTTCTGACATCAGTTAGAAGCTATCAGGGGGAGCACGAAAAGAACTCTCCATTCTTAAGTGACATGGTTACTTGCAGAAGAGATAACAGCCTTAAAGAAGTTATCATGAAGCTCGACTCGAAGAAGATCCACAGGATCTACGTTGTCGATGACATGGGAAATCTCGAGGGGGTTATCACACTTAGAGACATAATCTCAAAGCTAGTACACGAACCGCGTGGTTACTTTGGTGATTTCTTTGATGGTGTTTTGCCGTTGCCAGCAAATAGCAGGGTTTAAGTCCTAACAACTTTAAGAACTTTATGCTGATCCTTTACTTCCCTAATGAACTGAATAATTTTAACACGTATGAAGTTATGTTTAAGTTTAGGTTTGTTGTCTTGCAGGGTGAGTTTCTTGTAATTTTGGGTTGTTTCTTACAAGTGAATTCCTTTCTTTTTGTACACAGAGACGCTTGTTAGTACTGTTGGAATTGAAAGAAATGCAAAGCTCTTTTTTTCCCCTAATCCTGTCTTTTAATGTTTCTATTTTTGGTATGACTTGAGCTGTTGTCATTTATTCAGTATTACCCATCATTTTTTTTATAATAATGTTGTTTGTTTGGATATTATTTTGCTATAGAGTATATAATATCATCTAATATGAAAAATTGGTTCCCAAAAATATGATTGAAATATGATTGTTATAGTGAAATATTATTATGTAGAATGACTTGTTGTAGAGAGGTGTGACTAGTATTATTAGGCGTTCAATCTGCGGTCATTATTAGATAATTAAAAGAGAGTAAAGTGATTTAGAAGTCCTTAAACTATGAATGAATAGGCAACTTCTGCTTTGAAATTCTGCACTTTTATTAGTAATAATGGAGTAAGAGGTCGTTTGGTTACTGATTAGAGAGGAGTTATATTGTATTGAAACTAATATAATTTTATATATTGTTTGGTTTTAAAAACGGGGAACAATTAGAATTTAGCATAAGTTATACAATATTAGGTTTGTTTTTTTTGTTTTTCCACATAACTAATACAAGTAAACTTTATGAGCGAATTTATGTATTATATTAGGGTAGAAGAAGAAATATCTAATACATGAATAACTAAAACCTACATAATAAAATCATGCATGATTAATACCTATATAACTAATTTCTCTATAACTAATTGTATGGAGTGAAAATTCGGGGTAGGCGAATGATCCAATCAGGGTGTGCCACGTGAAAGTGTGGGGGCCAACCAAGAAATGACCTCGGTCGTGTTCTGGGGACGTTTGTTCTCTAATATTCCAGGAGATCTTCGGGGCTAGATATCCGGATGACGAGGAAAGGTTCTGGGCGTAGTAGGCAAAGGAGTTGTTGGAACAAGGTCATCTCGGTTGAACTCGATGGCTGCTCAACAGTTGGCTTGCACTCTCAACAACCAACGTCGCGTCCGTCAGTCTGGAGCTTCGCAACCCTGTATGATATATCGTTAATATTATTGTCACGTCACATCAATTATACTTATATATTGAAAAGTCTAGGACTTGTATAGATAAATATAACTTCTAGGAGAAGGAAGGAACATCTCCGCGACAACACTTGTAACACTAAAAAACTCATTTTTGGAGCTCTGAATATAACAAGCTATCTTCTTGCATTTCGCCAACATTTGATTCATTTTTTACTTTCTTGTCGCTTACATTAATAACATTCAACTATTGTTCCCAACTCATCACGAGCCAAAGAGGGAGTTTATGATCAATCGCGATCCACTTGTCTTTAATATGATTTTCTAGCAAATTTAATTAATTATTCTAAAATCCTTTTTTTAGCGGTAAACGCTAATAACTGAATTATTAATATTTGGATGACTCTAATTAACAACCAAACGACCCCTAAGTATATATCCTTCCCGTTAACATCCGTTAGAATTCTGGATAGCAAAGATTAAAGAGCCATAAATATGGGAATAGTTTTTTATATCCATTTAATTTGGATTTAATATTCTTCACGCAATTATTAACTTCTATACTTTCTCATATCAATCTTAAAAGAAAACACTAACTTCAACAGTATGATTTATGGGACAGCAAAATCATTTGATTCCCACGAGAGCTATATATGTACTCGGTTTGGTGTACGAAACTGATTCGGATCATTAAATAAGTACTACTCCTAAGAAATTACTATTAGATAATAAATTTTATATTTAATTACCTTATTGGTATTGGATAAATGGGTAACTTAATTCGAGAACAGATTTTCACATGCAGTGCCAATCAACCACTAATTGCGATCTTTCATTATAAACTAACCAAATTATGCGAATTAATTTAGACCATATCTTGAGGGTTTTATTATGCCAAAGTAAGATAATACAAGAAACATATCTAAATTGTTTGGCCGAATAATCATTAGTCATTACGACTTTTGATTGAAGGAACTTAAGGAGTACAACTTAAAATATCATTGGACTGCTTAAACTACATTTCCTCGAGTAGAAATTCTTAAGAGCTTCGTAATTGACTCAGCTATATATTCGGTAGCTATATATTCGGAAGAAATATTTTCCGTAATCATTTCATTTCATGATGTCATCTTATATAAAAGTTTACAAACCTTAATTATGCTACAATTATGGTAGAATATACTAAGAATATTTACATCTAAATATACATTATTTTCATTGTTATTTTCATAATCTATTATTCCCCCGCAGTCTTAGCGGGAGGTTCTCGTATGCTGAGACTGTCCCTGAAGTCATTAAAGAGTATCCGCGGAAGACTTTTTGTGTATATATCGGCTATCTGATGGCGAGTCGGGACATGAAGAACACGAACTTGTCCATGTGCAACCTTTTCACGGACAAATAAAATATACATCCCTATATGTTTAGTGCGTTGATGTTGTACGGGGTTCCCTGACAGATATATTGCACTAACATTATCACAATAAACCATGGTTGCCTTTTTTATTGGACAATGAAGCTCCAATAACATATTACGGAGCCAACATGATTCAGAGACAACATTCGCTACCCCATCTATATTCAGTTTCAGCACTAGACCGAGAGAGCGTGGGTTGGCGTTTGGACGACCATGAGATCAAATTATCTCCGAGAAATACACAATAACCAGAGGTGGAGCGTCTGGTATTCGGGCATCCACCCCAATCAGCATCGGTATAAGACGTGAGACCGGAGATGACTGACTTGTACATATGTAAGCCAAAATTAAGAGTACCCTGAATATACCGCATAATTTGTTTGAGAGCACACATATGTTCCTCCGTCGGGTCATGCATATGTAAACATACTTGTTGAACAACATATGAGATATCCGGTCTCGTAAAAATGAGATACTGCAATGCTCCTGCGAAACTGCGGTAATGTATCGGATCACCGTATGGAGACCCTGAAGAGTTACTCAACTTAGCCTTGGTATCCACCGGTGTAGGTGACGACTTACATGAAAACATGTCGGCTCTGTCAATTATCTCCTCAACATATTTTCTTTGGCAAAGAAATAAACCACCTGCATGTTGAGTTACAGCAATGTCCATAAAATAGTTCAAATGACTCAAATCCTTCATAGCAAATTCAGATGCAATAAGGGAAATAATTGACTGGAGAAGAGAGACAGATGACGTTGTGAGGGTGATGTCATCCACATAGAGAAGAAGGTATGCCATGTCATTCCCTTTATGGTAAATGAACAAAAACTGATCGGATTTGCTATGTGAGAATCCCAGTGTGGAAACAAATCCAGCAAACCTGTTATACGATGCTCGGGAGGCTTGTTTTAGCTCATATAAAGATTTCTTCGACAAGCAAACATAATCAGTATGAAAAGGATCTCGGAACCCCAAAGGCTGGTGCATGTAAATTATTTCATGTAGGTGATCGTGTAAAAACGCATTCTTTACGTCCAACTGATGAATGGACTATGATTTTGACAGAGCCATACTGAGAATTGTCCGGAATAGTTGTTGGTTTAACCACTGGGCTAAAAGTTTCATCACAATCCACCAACTTGCTTAGACCTGCCATCACCAACAAGACGAGCTTTGTGCATCTCAAAGAAACCATCTAATTTCTTTTTATGATAGAAAATCCACATAGAGCGTATTATGTTTACATTAGAATGACGGGGCACCAAATCCCACATCTAATTTTTAATAAGAGCATCAATTTCATCTAACATGACATCCTTCCAATTCGGGCCTGATAAGGCAGCTTTTGGGTTTCGGGGAATCGGTAATGGTTGGACAGAGGATGTCAGATTAAAATAATACTTAGGCCAAAAAATCACATGCACGACACGGGTTTCAATGGACCGGTGTAGGGCCGAAATGGACTGCAGAGGCAGTGGATGGTTATGGGTTTGATTCTCGGTCGGGTGAGTATTGGGCCTGGCCTACCACTGGACCGCGGGAACAGTGGGCTCCCTCGGTTGGGCTTGAGGTATTGGACCAGGTACCCAGTTTGGTGAAGAGGGAGAGGGAGCAGTGGGCTCTCTCATTTGGGCCGATGTGGTTCGGTAACTAGACTGGGCTGTGGCTGATGGTGAGGGAGCAGTGGGCTCCATCATTTGGGATGGCCTAGTTCAGCTAGGGGGCTGGACCGATGGCGATGGAGAGGGATTAGTGGGCCCCCTCATTTGGGCTTGTGGAGATGGGTTGTCTAAATTATATTGCAATATTGGATGTAGCCTGTCGTCCAAAAAATTATAGGAAGACGGGGAAGACGTGTGTATGTTGGCAAACGGGAATTTAGACTCATCGAAAACAACGTGACGAGAAATGATAATTTTCTCACTAGACATATCATAACACTTATAGCCTCTATGATTTTGTGGGTATCTCAAAAATACACACGGAGTGAAACGGGCTTGAAGTTTGTTTATAGTTGTGGAAGGGAAAAAAGGATAACACAAACACCCGAAAACCCTCAAATGTGTGTAGGAAGGAATACAATGATAAAGAATTTGTGTGTGTGATAGGTTTGAAAGTAACTTGCTAGGGAGAATGTTTAAGAGATAGGTGATCATTTGAAGAGCATGATGCCAAAATGATAGTGGTATGGATGAATGAGCAAGAAATATGCGAATTAAATTATTGATTGTTCATATTTTCATTCGGTTTTCCCATTTTGAGGAGAAGTATGCAGACATGAGAGACAAAATGACATACCATTTTTGTAAAAAACTCCTTAAATTGGTCATTTATGAATTTCCTCCCATTGTCACATTGGAAACATTTAATAGACTTCTCAAATTGGGTTTGGATGAAAGTACTAAATTGCATGAAAATAGTGTGAACCTGTGATTTTTTTTCCAATGGGAAATGTCCATATAAAATTAGAGTAATCATCCAAAATAAGCATGTAATACTTGTGACCTGCCGAACTTAAAACTGGGATGTCCATACGTCACTATGCATGATATCAAATGGCATACTAGTGTTTGAAGTAGATAAAGAGAAAGGTAATTTAACATGTTTTCCAAAAACGCAAGACTGACAAATATGAGAACCCAAAGATTGTTTAAGCAATAAATTTATTCTTTCTGAGAGAATTTAACACATGTGCTCCCGGGTGTCCCAGACGATTATTCCATAACGTAAGAGAAAGAGCAGCAAAAGGGGATGGAGAGGTGGCTTGGTTGTTGGTGGAGGTGGCGATGGGATACAAATCCCCAGTGCTAGTACATCTTATTAGTGGCATCCCCGTCTGAAAGTCCATCACAGAAAACCCAAAAAGATTAAATTCAACAGAAACATTGTTGTCAGTGGTGAACCGACACACATATACCAAGTTTTTAATAAGTTTGGGTGCATATAGGACATTATTTAACTGTAAAGATGGGTAAGGGGAAGGTTTAATTGCCCAATACCACGAATTGGAATTTTGTGCCCACTGCCAACCACAATATTTTTATTACTGCTCATATTAAAATAAGACGAGAGGGTACCTTGAGATGTCGTTATGTGTCAGGTTGCCCCCGTGTCTATGTACCATGTGTCATCGAAAACATTGAGAGTCATATTGTTCATGGCTTGCTCGATGTCCGTTGGAGCATAACTCGAAGAAGATGATCCATGGGGTGAAAATGCTTGTTGTTGACGGATGCAAATGATCCGGGGTTGCCGGGTCGGTGTGTTGGGCCTAGCCCACTGGGCTGTAGGGTACGGGCAGGGAGGCCCCCAATGTTGTAGGTTCCAACCCCACGGTGGGAACTGGCCCCACTGCCCGCTGTCGTTGTACTGTTACGGCTGCCAGTGAGGTCGATTCTACCCCTGCTGCTCGCGGCTGCCACCTCCGCCGGAGTGGCTCCAGCCGCCACATCCCCGTCTCCTTCCACCATTATTTTTTTCTTTGTTGTTGTTGCGATTTTGACCTCGTTTTGGTCCATTGTTGTTGTGATTTGAGCTACTGGCCGAACCAAAATTTTGAGGGCCAAAATCATTGGTAGATGCGTTGGTGGAAATGAGGGCGGTGATGACATTGTTTGCCATCGTGGCCGCTTATTTTAGTTTTCAGGTTTCTTCAAGAATCAACCTCGAACGAGCCTCATAAAATGGTGGTAACAGATAACTTTGTTGAATGAACGTAGCAACTCCGTCATATTGTTCATTCAAACCCGTAATTAATTGGAGAATTAACATTTGATCTGTCACCGGTGCACCAACGTTGGATAGTTGATCGACATGTATTTTTAACTCTTGACAATATGCTGAGACGTTTGGAAAATCATCCAATTTGACATTGGTGAATTGATTTTCTAGATAAACTGCACGAGAAATCTTGTTATCTTGAAAAATATTTTGCAAATGCTCTCATGCTTGTTTTGCCGTCGAATCTGGTTCCAATATGGTGCGCAAAAGGTCATTCGATATGGTGTCGTAAATTCATTGAAGGACAATAGCATCCAAGCGAGACCATAGAGTCGTATCAACGGTGGTGGATTTGTCGATTTCTATGACACCCGATTGAGGCTTTGGAGAAAGAATATGGTCAATGACTTGCTATGCGCGGAAATGAATTTTAAATAACTCTGCCCAAGAAGAATATTGTCATTTTTTCCATCTCAAGAATTACCGGAATGAAGTTCTTGACGTTATTAACGGCAAGAGCGAGATGGAATTTATTTTGGTCGGCCAGTGTTACCCAAAAGAAACAAGAAAAGAGGAGAAGAAAATCAATGAAAGAAGGAAAAAATATTTGGGTCTGTCAGACTAGGGTTCCGACAGGTGGGGTGGCGGCCGACCGGTTGGTTTGGGTAATTTAGAGCTGGGGTTAATTTTTAACTCTTGATACCATGAATGAAATATTTTCCGTAATCATTTCATTCCATAATGTCATCTTATATACAAGTTTACAAGCCTTAATTTAGGCTACAATTATTGATAGAATATACTAAAAATATTTACACCTAAATATAAATTATTTACATTAATTATAAAAATAATCAAAGATTATTTCGATAATCTATCATATTCCACTTGATTGGATAGAATAACAAAGACTAAATGATTGAATATGACCCTTCAAATATCTCTTATATTTTATTTACTGATTTTTTTACTTATATTTTATTGTTTTTTGATAAAAAGAGCTATATATCTAAAAGAATATTTTTAATGAATCAAAAAAATGATCCCTGAAATAAGAGTGTGTTTGGTGTGGAGAAAAAATATTTTGGTGCAAAATAAGTGATGTTATTATTTACTGGTGTTCAATAAGTAATCAAAAAATATAATTTTAAAAGTATTTATATATAATCTAGCAAACACTATAAAATAGAGATGAGTGGAGTTGGAGAGTCGGGGTGAGGGAGTGCTGGACGGAGGGAGGAAACAAGGTCGAGTGCAATTTGTAAAACTTGTTTTCCTTACTCTACTACAAAAGTTATTTTCGTGATTTTTGTTTAAAAAATCACAATATTTGAGCAACCAAACACTCAAAAATTGGATCTTATATCAAACGCACCCTAAATCTTTGTGCTAGTACTCAAGCTGGCATGTACAGATCATGACGCATAAGGTACAACACGCCCATCCATTGTTAGTTCGGCATTATACAATTTCCTGACGTAACATATAACACAATTGTGTTAGGAACTAGTACAAAACATTTAGGGCTCGTTTGGTAACGAGGATAGAATTAATCTCAAAATTAAATTAAAGATAAATTTATCTGCAGTTTAATTGAAATAAAATTATGATATAATTAATTTTGAAATAATTCGTAGTGTTATTTTTATCCATATTTAAAATAAAACAACAATATTAAAATAACTAATATATAAATAATTAATCTTAAAATAACTTATCTTCCACCCAGACAACCCTTAAAAAAAAATCAGGAGTCGTACTCGTAATACCGTATTTTTTGGTTTTATTATCATCATGCAACTTGGAAGGACGAAGGCAATAACCCAACTGGACGCACGCAGCAAAAATGGAACGCAACCATCAGCGTTGAATTGAATTTTTCCCAAAATCCACCAAACAATCCCTAGCCCCTTTTCTTCCTTCTTTCCCATTTTCCTTCTCCCTTTCTCTCCAAACCCTAATTTCAAACCTCCAATTTATATACACATCCATAAGTATATACATATAGCCTTTCAATTCAATCATATACATATATATAGAGGTTGATTGAAAGAGAAAGGAGAGAAGGGTTGGATGGCGGCGACTATTGAAGGACAAGATAGGGTTCTTGCTGCAGCTCAACAGATCGTAAAGAGTCTGAACACCTCAACAAATATCGATACTGATGATATGCTTATGATCTTATCAAGCTTCGATAATCGCTTATCTAAGCTCTCTAATTTAATGATTTCTTCATCTTCCTCCACTCCTACATCCGCCAAAGCTGCCGCCGCTGCCGGAGCCGGCTCCGATGATTCCTTCATCGATCCTCGATTCGAAGCCGCCGAACAGCTTATCATTCACTGGAACTCTCATCCTAACGCCGATCATGATTCCATCTTCGATTATCTCGCCGCCGTCGATGAGATTATACAGATGACTGAAGATCTGAATGTTCAGCCGGAAAATGATCCGGTTATGGACCGAGCTGAGGCTGCTCTTCAGCATGCTATGGCTCATCTAGAAGACGAGTTTCGCCATATTCTTATTGGTAATACTGTTCCTTTCGATGCTGGACGTCTTCACGAGTCCTCGTTTATTCGTCGTTGTTCTATCTCGTCATCTGCTGTGGAAATTCCTGATTTTGAAACAGGTACGCTATCGGAGGATGTTAGTAGTGGAAGGTACAATCATGTTAAAGGTAAGAGCCTTGGAGGTGATGAGTTTTTGCTTGATTTGGTATATCCGGATGCTATGATTGATTTAAGAGAGATTGCTAATCGCATGATTCGATCTGGATATGAAAAGGAATGTTGCCAAGTGTACTCTAGTGTTCGAAGAGAGGTGCTTGACGAGTGTTTAGCGATTCTTGGGATTGAGAAACTGAGCATTGAGGAGGTTCATAGGATTGAATGGCAGTCGTTGGATGAGAAAATGAAAAAATGGATTTATGCTGTGAAAGTTTTGGTGAGAATCCTTTTATCTGCTGAGAAGAGCTTATGTGAACAAATTTTTGTAGGCTCGGAGTTAATTAAAGAAGTGTGCTTTATGGAAACTGCAAAGGGATGTGTAATGCAGTTATTGAATTTTGGAGAAGCTGTGGCAATAGGGCGAAGGTTGTCGGAGAAGTTGTTTAGGATTCTGGATATGTATGATGCTCTGGCAGATGTTTTGTCTGACATAGACCTGCTTTTTAGTGATGAAGCTGGTGAAATGGTGTGCTGTGAGGCAAAGGGGGTGTTAGATGGCTTAGGAGAAGCAGCTATTGGGACATTTGTGGAGTTTGAAAATGCAGTTCAGCGAGAAGCTTCAAAGAAACCAACACAAGGCGGTGAAATCCACCCATTGACTCGTTATGTTATAAATTATGTGAAATTGCTGGTTGATTATAGTGATACACTGAATGGACTTTTAGAGAAGCTAGAGAGTGGCATGGAACCTTACTCTTCCCGAACTGATCATGGTGATAACTCGGAGTTGGAGAATGTTGCACCACTGGCGAGGCGGTTGATGTTACTGATCAATTCTTTAGAAGGTAATCTGGAGGGGAAGTCGAGAATGTATGAAGATTGTGGAATGCAGTATATATTTTTGATGAATAATGTGCATTACATCGTTCAGAAAGTGAAAGATTCGGAGCTTCAAAAACTTTTAGGTGATCAGTGGGTCAGAAAGCGGAGGGGTCAAATTCGACAACATGCTACAAGCTATCTTAGAGCTTCATGGAGCAAGGTTTTATCTTGTTTGAAGGATGAAGGACTTAGCGGAAGCTCAAGCAATGCTTCAAAGGTAGCCCTTAAGGAGAGGTTTAAGAACTTCAATGCATGTTTTGAAGAAATTTATAGAATCCAGACTGGTTGGAAGGTCCCAGATGCTCAACTGCGTGAAGAACTCAGGATTTCTATTTCTGAAAAGGTGCTTCCTGCATATCGCTCTTTTCTGGGAAGATTCGGGGGTCATTTAGAGAGTGGAAGAAATGCTGGGAAGTACATAAAGTATACTCTAGAGGACTTAGAGGGTTATTTGTTGGATCTATTTGAAGGAACACCTCTTGTTTTGCACCATATGAGAAGAAAAGGCACGTAAGGTGCAGGTCTTGGAGACAGGTATGCCTCCTTTCTAAGGACTAGCGTGTCTAGAGTATAGGCTGGGGATGTTCTGTTTCTTTGTTGATCTCAATGTGTTAAAAGCAATTTCAGTGAGACTAGCTATACTCATGTTCACCTACTGTAATAACTCAGTGAGATGTATATGTATTATATGTGAGATCTGCTGATACAATGGTCTATCCTTTGAGCTCTTCAGACCATAATTTCATCATATGGATAGGATACTTGGTAAGCTAATCGCTGTGATTTCCTTGTCCTGCTCATGGTTTGCAATTTACTGCTGATTTGTTGTATGCCGAGGATGCAAAATGTCTTTGTGTCGGGAGATGTTATTTTGTGTTCTTGTTTAAAAGGAAAATACATAAAACAAAACTCATCCGGTGCTGCTTTCTTTTTATCCCAAATGAAACAGATACAGTGTTTTGGGGTGTGTATATCTGTACTTTTTGATGCAGTGTGTGTGTGTGTGTATATCTATACGCACACTTTCTTATCTATTATAAAGTGGTGTTTTGGTGTATAATCCTGTTTGTTGCTTGTGGATAGTGCCTATATTATCCAGTATTAGTATGTGACTAGGCTATAGGGATATCAGAAGGCTTTTCGCGGTGACTCAATTTTGCACATGATAAGACATTACTTCACTTACTCTTGAATTTGCAATGTGCTTATCTTTTCCTTATGTTTCTCTCCATTACTGAGAAGATACCCTAGGAGGATACACATGTCAGAATCTTGTATTCTTTCCTATTGTTTTATAAGGATAAGTAACACAAGGTAAACATATTGCAAGCCCGTCAAAGTAGGCTTCGACAAGGGCAAATCAGGAATTCCTACTAATGACTAAAATATTTTAGGGTATGCAAATGTTTGTTACATAGCTATGTTGCCTTTTTTTGACTACAATGGTGTCCTTCCACTGCGTACCTGTTACCTCCTACCAACACATGTACTAGGAACTCTGCCCACCAAGGCGCAAATAGGAAGAAATCACCTACCTTTTATTGATTTTTGGACCCTAGTCTCCATTTCTTAGACATTCCAATCTTGTTTGCCTAAGGGATTGCTTTTTAACTTGCCATAGGTTATTGATTTTCTCTTGTTGCAGTGAACTTCTCCTATTAACTGAAGCTCCAAGTGCACTTTGGATTTACCATTTGCAGCACTAAATATGCATTGTGCTTGTGGGATTACACTGGATGTGTTGTTGTTGTTAGCACTAAATATGCATTGTAATTTGAAATTTCAGAATTTTCTGGTTTCACATCCAACCAAGGGGGAGAGAGAGAGAGATCTCACAGTAAGGACTTCCTTGTTTTTTTTAAGTCTCCCTTCCTAGCCTGTTCCTTTCCGACGGAGGAATCTCTTTCTTCATATCTCCTGGTATCATCCACTGGAATTCAGCAACATAGTCCATACTTGTTTTGCTTGTCTGCAATGAAAAAAGATATGATCGGCTGATTTTTTTTTCTTATGATTGACTGATTTATTGGACTATTCAAAAAGATAGCACCTAGTAAGATATTAAAGTGTCGTCTCGGTATATTGTTTGTGTTAAACAAGCTCCAAGTACTGCAGTCTATTCAAAACAAGCTTCTTTTGATGGTGCTCGTCTTCCAAATGACTTTTTCATGGTTAATTTTCCTCTTCATTCCTTCTCTTGTGTAAGTGTAACCTGATAGCATGATTTAACAGAGAATTTTCCCATCTTTTCTCCCAATATATTGTATCGTGTATACCTTGTTTAGCTTATTTATCTGCGCTAGGTAATGCATACTTTTTCGGAATGCACTATCATGACTTATTCGCTTTTGATACCATCAATTTTCATACTGCTTTAAATTTTTCCTAACCGTTGCTCTTGCTTGCTTTACTCTTGCTTTGGTTTTGCTTTTCTTATGTTTATGCTCTATCTTGAGCTGAGGGTCTCTCGGAAACAACCGCTCTACCCACCAAGGTAGAGGTAAGTTCTGCGTACACTCTACCCTCCTCAGACCCCGGATTTCACTGGGTATGTTGTTGTTGTTGTATATTGTATGGATTCATTCAAACTTTCCTTTGATACTACTTTCTCCAGTTTCTGAACCAAAAGATTCGCACTTCCATTTTTTCGATCATCGAAGTTTCTTTAAAACTGTAGATTCTATAGATTCTGACCGGTTTCAGAAGTGCAACCTGAAACAGTACATACTTTATTACATAGGAGCCGGGTTTATCTATGCGAACCCGAAGGGTAGCAGCTGCGGGTTCCTTTGTCATAAAAAAAGTACATACTGTATCAGCAACCAGGTTGTCTAGACATGCAAAGAGCTTTCCAAAACAACATCCTCTAATCATATATCTGCCCACACCCTAATCTTCTTCCTGTTGCCGACCTTCAATCTGCTCATCTTTTGCCCATTTCCAACCTTCAATCTGCCCACATTCTAATCTTCTTCCCATTGCCACCCTTCAGTCCTAATTCATCTTGAAACTCTTCCCAGAGATTTCTAATTTGTTCTTGTACTGCCTATTTGGACTTTGGAGTAATCACTTCACTGGTATAGTGCAGTTCTCACTTTCTTCTATAAGTCATCTTTATCATAATAATATCATCTGTGCCCTTTAAGTTGCAAACATTTACTTTGAAGCTTTATTTTCTACACCCACTTTGCTCCCAAGGGTGTGACCTAGTAGTCATGAAGTAGGTTGAGAACCGTGAGGTCTCATATTCAAATCTCAACTAGAGGCAAAACAGTAGGTGATTTCTTCCCATCTATCCAAGCCTTGGTGGACAGAGTTGCCCGCTACCTGTATTGGTGGGAGGTAGCAGGTACCGTGTGGAATTAGTTGAGGTGCGCGTAAGCTGGCCCAGACACCATTATAAAAAAGTTCTACACCCACTTCATAATAATAAAAAATTCTTACCATCTCCAAAAAAAAAAAAAACTTCACCCCATGCCAGCTTTTATTTTTTTGTGATAAATCAGAAAGGAACTTTAATGCAACTGTAAGCACCAACAAGGTTTTACAAGTACACAGCAAAACTCAGTGTACCCGTTACCATTTAATCATCCAGGGAACTGGGGATATAACTAATGAGTTTAAATCATATACATCCAGGGAAAAGAGCTGCTGTTGACTTGTGGGCAGGGATTTTTACCGTTTCAAAGAGTTTGTGTTGGATCTGATTTGCGTTGAATTACCTCTGCTTTCCCTAGAATCAGATTATTCTAAAAAGGCAAGCTGGAATTGTATACTTCAATGCAGTTCCTTGACTGTCCTTGGTATCACCTAGCTCAAGCCATTCAAACAGAATTCTTCTTCTTCTACATCTGACAGTGCCGAAGTAGAAGATTCATCTATTCACAACCTTCATGCATACATGAAATACCTGCTTAAATAACTGTGGTCATTTTTGGGGATTAGTGTGTGGAACAGACCTCATGGGAAGCAATGCAACAAAAAACAAGCCTCTTCCTTTTCTTTGGTGTGTGTGTGTGGGGTGGGGGGGCATTTGAGCTTGTCACCTGCCTGGGGATTAATGTGACACTGCTGGAGTCTTGCAAAAAGATCAAGCAACTCATTCCCAGCTTGGTACTTCTGTTAATAAAACTTTACCTTATCAAAAGAAGATCTAGCAACTCATTCACTTCCCAATCATTCATGTTTCTTCTGAATGTCAGATCCCAGTTGTTCCCCACTCTGTTAGCAGCAATTACAGAGTCCATCTTTTTATTGTGTAGTCCATCTTATCCTTTTTTTTTTGCTTTCGTCCCGCAAAGAAATCATTCCGGAGTTTATTGTTCCTCCACTTCTGATGGAGTTGGAATTAATGACATTATTTTAGTATGGAATGCCATCCAAGACAGTGTTCATAATGTCAATCTACCTCCAAAGGAAAGGTATCGTGTGTTTCAAGGGGTGATTTGTTTTTTAATGAAGTAGATTTGATTGATAGCATCGAGAAGATGCAAAAGTTACAAAAGAAAGATTAAGTCAGCTCTAATACATACGAGGGGTCAATTTCTTTTGACACTCCCACCGTTTGACATCTAATGAGCTCTTTCCTTCCTTTAATAAGCAATATATAGGATTTTGCTTTGGTGTGACTACTGTTTGGATTTGGTCAACCTCGAGTTGTCTCAGCTCTAGTTGGTATTTGGTTTTCGTTTTTATTGTTAATGCTGGTAGCTGTAAGCATTTCTTAGCTTCCACTGCAATTACCGCTTTTTCTTTTTCTCCCTGAATTTTGAAGATGACTATTTTGTCTACCTCAAGATCAGCAGAACTGAGATCAGAATTCATACTACACCATTTGATGTATTACTGACATGATAGACAATGTAATGTAGAAGAATTTTTTCTCTAGCGTGTTCATGACACAGAGTCTGCTGTTTTTCTTTCCAACCTGAGCTTGCATAGACGTGAGTGCAATCACATTCTCCGAGAATTTCAACTATAGATGTATTCCATGCTGCAAGTGCATTATGTTTGAAGTTTTAAAAATATTGTCATGTGATGTGACTGCTTGTTATGGGGTATCTTTTCATGCTTTGTAGTTTGTGTTCATGGTTTGCATCTGCTTAGAAATACATCAGAAGAAAAAGAAAAGGTATAATCGCAGCTTTGAAATATCTTGGATGGAGCCCCTAATCCTTAAGTTGCAAGCCTAGATTATTTTCTTGTTTCAGGTTCAAGGTATGAGGTGAAGTTAGGTCTTTATTCTGGAGGAAATCGGAATATAGAAATCTTCTACATTATGCAAGGTGTCTACTATTTTTTTTCAGTCAGTTCTTTGCCCTTTGTTACTCTAGGAGGGGACTAGAAATTAGGTTCATCACGAGAGATACAATTGATGGTTAATGATTGGTAATGTCAGTTAATTTTTTGCTTCTTTTCAGATTATTGAGGAAGGAGATGAGGTGGGTGGGGGCACTTAATTGTTTGGTTCCAAATGCAATGATCTTCTAGTAATATTGATGCGGATTATAGAGTTCTCTGTTAGGGAGCTGATCCTCGTTCTGTTCCTAACTTGACCCTGATTCACCTTAAATGTTTGTATTTGAACCATGTAAAGTTCTGTCTTGGTTCGATTGGGGATAGCATTTCTCTTCAAAGACAGCGAGCTTCCTTGGGATAATTGTGGTTTTGCCATTGTTCTCTAAGAGTGGATTTAATCATGGAAGTTGCCATTTACAGTCTTAAATTTCACTTGACTTAGTTATAAAAAACTTACATTGTTTTTCCTGATCAAGGGGAAAAAAATATTAGTATTTTGTTTCATTCATTCGCTGCCAAATTTTCCTTGGTCATTTCCACTTTTTCAATTGTCACAGCTCCTTTTCTTTCATACAGTGGCCTCACATTTTTTTTTTAATGAATCTATCTAATTCAGAAGGGAAGGAACTTGCATAGTATCTCACTTTTCAATTTTTTTTTTTGTAGTACGCAAATATCATTTCCAAGTAGTTTGAATGGAACTAGGGAGAAACTATAAATAAGCTTTAGTGAACAAAAGATTTGGAACGATTTCATAGATGATCACGTAATTATCACTTTTCATAAAAGTTACATAATTATCTTTTTACTATAAAAGTGTGAGTCTACTAACGCAAAAATTGCGCTTACAAGGAAACTCATTTTTAGATGGGTAATAGTTTCTCTCTCTTTTTCAATTTAATAAATTAAAAACCAATTAAAAAGAATTGACTCAAATCCATATATATACCTTACGTTTTCTTACTAAATATAAGTATTTTATATTTTTCAGGATATACAAAAATTTTATGGTGAACATACCTAATTTATTCATGATACTCAATAGTATTATTAATTATACATGTTTTATAGTATATTACGGGAATGCGACATTTTCGGATAATTTGTTCTAATTAAATGAATGGTAAATATTTTTCTCTCAGTCGTCATGGAAGAGAAAAAATTTAAGGAGAAAATTTAACGCACTAGGGAAAGAAAATAGAAGGAGAATATATATTAAGTACAACGGAGTGATTTGATCCAGCTGGAATGCATTTATTGCGGCAATGAAAGTTAGAATTCTGGCATGCAAGATTTTAGGCAAGAAATGGGAGGTTTCGCTTTTGGAGGGTTGGCCATAGAATATGATTTAATTGGCTACTGACTGATACATCGAATATTGTATTAATAATTTGTACATTTATATCATTGTATACTTACGTTTTGTTTATTTCTTAGTCCATTTCAATCAAACTCATGTGGTCATGTCAGCTGAGTAAACTCAACCTATTTTAACTTGTGAAAATTCAATCTAACTTTCCCATTTGACACCTATAATCTGGTTAATTCATATTTTACCGTTATGCAGGTGAATAGCAGGTGAATAGCAGGTGAAACTCAAGAATCTTATTAAGTAAAAACTTTTTTTTCATATGATATCTTTTGTTGGAAATTTACCTTTGCCGAGAGTTGCGTCCGATCAACTTTAACGGCTTAAATACTAGTGTTCCACATGTTGGAGAATCCGGTTCTTCACACGTGCATAATCTACTAAGTAAGTAGATAACCGTAGGGCCAAGAATCGTCAAATTTCGTTGAGAAATGAAAGAGATATTGGTCCACGAAGTGAGGTGTTTGAAGCATGAAAAAGTGTGGTATTGAGATCAATTCTCCCCCATCGGTGAGGGAAGAAAGAATAGTTTTGTTTATAAGTCTCAAAGTTGGCTTGGGGTTTGGGACCCCAACGGGTATCCCATGTGTTTAAATGAGGGAGGGCCTAGATGTGCTTCGGTTCGAGGAAAGCCACACGCGCGCCGCCGCCCGTCCCGTCAAGGGCCACGGGCTGTGCTTATCTTTTTGGACCAGAATTGTTTTATATGTACAGTTTCGTCCCTGAAGTTTCAAGAAAGTCAAATTCGGCAGAGAACTTTGTGGTTTCTGGAACGTCAACCAACACTCAATTCAGCCATTTATTTTAGCTGAATTAATCTTCCTAAATGCCAATCCGTTGCACACACATCAATTCACCATTTATTTTGGTGAATTACTACCTCCACAATTGTCATTACTTGGCCAGTAATGACACTTATGTGGGCAGTTGGTAAGCCTCTTCTTCAACTATATAAAGAACCCTTTGGCCAAATTGTTGAGACACACATAACTCAAAAACAGAAACGATCAGTTCTTCCTACTACCTTCCAGCATCATTTCATTACTCAAAAATTTTCACGGTAACACTTGAGTTTCCTTTGCTTATTTGTTCATTTGCTGTTTTATCTTGGGAGACAATTGTCCAGGACGTAGAAAGGATACATACGAGGCAATATTGTCTTAAAGACAGAGTGCAAACACTCGACTCAGCATACCAAAAACTGATCCAGTTTATTCTTCAAGTTTATTGTTCAAGTTAATTGAAATTTCAGTTGCTTGTAATACTTAGCAGTTACTTATTTCCGTTTTCTGCATCATTGTAACCAACAAGTTTAAGACAATAGTTTGCTTACTGTAACTGCTGCAACATGGCTGGAAACATGACTGATTCTGTTGCCGCTGCTGCTGCCACTCAAGGCAACAATTATGTATTCCCTCCTGCTGCCACTAATGTCCAAGGCAGCAACTATGTTGCCTTCACTGTTGCTGCCGCCACTATCCAAGGCAGCAACTCTGCTGCCTTCCCCACTGCTGCCCAAGGAACGCCTGCTGCCTTTACTGCTCCATCCTCCGCATTCCACCATGATCGCCCTGAAAAATTCATGGGCTCAAACTTTAAGAGATGTCAGCAAAAGATGTTGTTCTACTTAACTGTTATGGGCATGACCCGGTTCCTAACGGAAGATCCTCCACAAGCTGGAGATGAAATGGACTCTTCGCCTACTGAAACGGCTGAAGGGGGCCTTGGTATCCATGTCATTAATGACATGAAAATAGTTCTTGATGCATGGAATCATAACGATTTCATGTGTAAGAATTACATATTGAACTGCTTGGCAGACCCTCTCTACACGGTCTATTGCACTGTTGGCACTACCAAAGAGCTGTGGGAAAAACTGTAAAAGAAGTACAACGCACAAGATGCGGGTACTAAGAAGTTCATCGTTGGAAAATTTCTAAAATTCCAAATTGTGGATAGTAAGACAGTGATGTCCCAAGTCCAGGAATTCCAAATGATTCTACATCACCTGGATTTGGAAGGAATGAAACCAAATGAGCAGTTTTTGGTTGCATCGTTGATTGAAAAGTTACCTCCTTCGTGGAATGAGTTTATGAGTTACTTAAAACTCAAGACAAATGAGATGACCTTTGAAGAGCTTATTATCAAACTCCAAATTCAGGAAGATAATAAGAAGGCATTGCCTAGGGGTAAACAACCTGCTGAGGCAAAGGCAAATCTGGCTGAGGCCAAAGGGAACCCAAGCAAGAAGTGGAAGTTCCAGAAAGACGGCAAGCCCACGCAACGGAGATGTTCAGAGGTAACTGTCACCACTGTTGGAAACCTGGTCATAAGATCAATGAATGTCATAAGCTTAAGACTGAGCAACAACAGAAAGCCAAGTCTAAAGGCAAGTCGCATTCTAACGTCGTCAAGGACACGCTCCTGGATGACATGATTAAAGAGTTCTCGACAGTGGTGCTTGAAGCGAACCTGGTCGAGAATCCGAGGCAGTGGTGGGTGGACACAGGTGCTACCAGACACATCTGTTCCAACATAGATGCCTTCTCCACGTACACACCGGTCACCGACAAGAAGCTATTCATGGGCAACAACGCTTCCTCTGACGTGTTGAGGGTAGGAAAGGTGGTCCTGAAGATGACTTCCGGAAAGGAGCTCACTCTGAATGAAGTGATGCACGTCCCTGAGATTAGAAGAAATTTAATTTCAGGACCTTTATTGGTTAATGCTGGTTTTAGGCTAGTGTTTGAATCCAATAAGTTTGTACTCACTAAGAATGGCACTTTTGTGGGGAGAGGCTTCGTCTGTGAAGGCCTCTTCAAAGTGAATGCCATGTTTGTAATGCGTCCAAGTAATAAAGTTGAACCTTCTTCTTATTTGCTTGAGTCTTCTAATTTATGCCATCATAGATTAGGACACGTTAACTACAAGTCTATCCAAAGGCTGGTAAAGATGGAGTTGTTGCCATCTGTCGACGTAAACCCTCAACCAAAGTGTGAGGTGTGCGTAGAGGCAAAACTCACCAAGCTTCATTTTTGATCCATCGAAAGGAATACCGCTCCTCTAGAATTTATTCACATATATCTATGTGATTTGAAGTTCGCACAAATTAGAGGGGGGAACAAGTACTTTGTGATATTCATTGATGATAGCACAAGGTATTGTTACCTTTACTTGTTGAAAAGTAAGGATGAAGCCTTTGAAGCGTTCCGACGTTACAAAGCACAAGTTGAGAACCAACTAAGCCTGCGGATTAAATCCATTCGTAGCGATAGAGGGGGAGAATACGTAGCGCCATTTGAGGAATACTGTGCCCAAGAAGGCATTGTTCATCAAACGACGGCTCCATACTCACCTCAATCGAACGGTGTGGCGGAACGTAAGAACCGCACATTGAATGAAATGATGAATGCATTGCTCATCAATTCCGGTCTTTCCCAAAACATGTGGGGAGAAGCCGTCCTTACCGCTAATACGATTCTTAACAGAGTCCCACATAAGGGTAAGGACAAAACTCCATATGAATCATGGAAGGGAAAGAAACCCACCTATAAATATTTTAAGGTGTGGGGTTCTTTAGCAAAGGTTGAAGTACCCAAGTTAAAGTAGGTCAAGATTGGGCCTAAGACTGTAGATTGCATATTCATCGGATATGCAAATAACAGTAGTGGTTATCGCTTCTTAGTGCATAAGTTAGATATTTCAGATATCCACCAGGGGTACAATCATGGAATCAAGGAATGCTCAATTCTTTGAAGGTACCTTTCCTAGAAAGGAAAAAGACATAACCTCTCGCAAACAAAGTTATGAACAAAGCTCTCAAGAATCGGGAGTCGTTGACGGCTCGGATCTAGATGGTTCAGATCTAGCGGATCTGGAGGTGGCTAAACATTCGGAATCTAGTGTTTCAGATTCTCAGAACTTGGAGACTCCAGAGATGGATATAAGGCGAAGTAAAAGGGCAAGAAAGGATAAATCCTTCGGTCCTGACTTTGTAGCTTATATGGTTAATGATGAACCAATGACAATTGCTAAAGCGTTGTCAACTCCAGAAGCACCGCTCTGGAAAAAAGCTATTGAGAGTGAAATAGGCTTCATTCTGCATAACCATACTTGGGAGTTGATTGATCTTCCTCCGGAAAATAAATTGTTGGGTTGTAAATGGATACTCAAACGGAAATATAAAGCAGATGGGTCTATAGACAAGTACAAGGCCAGGTTGGTAGTCAAGGGCTATCGGCAGACAGAAGGTCTTGACTACTTTGACACATACTATCCGGTATCTCAGATGACATCCATACGGGTATTCATTGCGATCGCAACTTTGCGTGACCTTGAGATATATCAAATGGATGTCAAGACAACCTTCTTAGATGGTGATTTGGAAGAAGAAATTTATATGGACCAACCCGAGGGGTATGTGGTTCAAGGGCAAGAGAAAAAAGTCTGTCGGCTTGTCAAATCTCTGTATGGGCTGAAATAAGCCCCGAAGCAATGGCACGAAAAATTTGATAGTACTCTACTATCGAAGGGTTTCGCCATTAATGAGTGTGATAAATGTGTCTACACGAAAGGTAACTCTGACTCATTCGTCATGATATGCCTATACGTAGATGACATGTTGATCACATGAAGCGGTCCTAGGGTAATCCTAGAGACTAAGAACATGTTGAAACAATGCTTCGACATGAAGGATATGGGTATAGCAGATGTCATCTTAGGGATAAAAATCTCTAAGACGTCTGACAGACTGGTCTTATCTCAGTCTCACTACATCGAGGATGTTTTGAGAAAGTTCGAGATGTTAGACAGTTTACCGATAAAGTCACCAATGGATACAAATGAAAAGCTTGATAAAAAGGTAGCCATTAACTCTCATTTTTTGGCTCATAACCGAAGCAATTTTAGCTGAGGCCCGAACCAATTTTGCTAAGAAGATTGATTCAAGTTTACCGCACTTCCAGACTACTTTTCTTACTTGTTTCTTTCATTTTATTACTTATTATCTGTTAATTATCATCAGATATTATAAATCAATCTACATACAAATTCAACTGTACTTTTTTTGGGATAAACAACTATAAATCAATCACAAATATCTCCCTCAATGACTAGTTTTCTTTAGGGGTGGCCAACGGGTCGGGATGAGTAGGGGCGGGTTTGGCGTTTCTGGGTCTAAGCGGGACGGGGGGAGGGGCGGGATCGGGTCAGGGCGGGACAAGCGGGATTCACCGAAGTCCCGTCCCGGTTCCGGTCCCGTCGGAAAAGTTGCGGGGCGGGATTTTCCTTTTTTTTTGCACTTAATTTAAAAAATAACATATATATAAACAACTCAGTAATTGAACAAGATAGTGTAATAAAAATATCACAATGCTATTTTTGTGTCTCTTATATTATTTAATAGACATTTGTATTTTTTTGTAATACAAATACAATTGTCAAAATTGCAACTTTGTGGTGTTGTTCAAAAGTTGCAAATGACATAGTAAAATTGCAATTAAAAAAATTACATTTTGAAAAAAACCTGTTCTAGTTTCTTGATAATTTCCTGTGGTTCTTCGGTTGGAATTTGTATTTATTGGTCAAATTGCTCCACGTCGCTTCCACTACCTTCGGATAAGATGTCGTTGTAGTTTTCGTCTTCTTCTTCGTTGATCTCTGGTTGACCGCACCTTCTCCGCTCCGCTCGTATCCAATCTCTGAATAATACTGCAATCTCCAAGTTGTCTCCGGCTAATGAGTGTTTGTGCTTTCCTATTTGATATCTGCCGGTAGAAAAAGCGCTTTCAGACGCCGTTGATGATGCTTAAATGTTCAAAACATCTCGGGCCATCATTGAAAGTGTCGGAAAGGTCTTCTCATTCCCCCTCCAGTATTTCAGCAAGTCTCTACGTTCTTCTTCATTGAGAACTACTTGGTATGGTACAGAACCCTGCAAAACAAAAAGATCAAACTCGCTAATTTGGTTAGTAATGTTATCACAACACATTCTATTTCTGAGGCTTTCAATACTAGCCGCAGAAATAACATGTCTTTTGTGAGGTTGTGTTGAAGAAGAAGAAGAAGATGGTATGGAAGCCGGTATGTTGCTAGTACTTTCTTGTTGGTACAACATATATACTTTTTTGCATTCGTCTTCTAAGCTAGACAACACTTCTTCTTTAGTTTGTTCAATAGGTGGTGGGTGATTGGATTTTTGGGACTCGGAGGTGGTAGTACTGCTATACAATCATAAATAGTTTCAATAAGTGATTTAGTACCGTCTATTTTAATAGTCGGATTTAATACAACACCAATAATATAAATAGTGAGAATAAGAATACAATATTTTTTTATTTTGATAAATATTTTTTTAATAACTGTCTTATAAGCTGGTTTATCCATATATTCATTAAGCAACAAAAATATTAGAGCCATATAAAACAACATAGTTGAAATAGTAGAATAATATATACCAAAAAATTCTTTTGTTGCTTGAATAAATTTCTCTAGAAATACAATAAGTTCGGAAATTTTTCCCCAATCGCTATCTACAACCATATCAGCTTGTATTTTGATTATGAGAGTTAAAAAATAAAGTTATAGGTTTTCTATAGTCATAAGCAACAAGTAGTTGCTCGTATAAAGAATTCCACCTAGTGGGTACTTATTCTTGAATTTTTCTATAAGGTAGTTGGCAATCGTGACAAGTTTTTTTATATTCTTTTTTTTGTTGTATTCTATTATTTTTTAAAATAAAGTTTATAGCAAATTATATTTTACAATGTCTTCAAAAAGTGATAGACCATCCTTTACAACTAAGTTATATATATGACACACACATTTTATATGAAAATGATCTGGAAAAGATGGAGTTAAACTATTTTTTAAAATTGTAATAACATAATTGTTAGAAGAAGCGTTATCTAATGTAATAGTCATAATTTTATCAGTTATTCCGTAATAATTGCACACTTGATAAATATTTTCTGCAATAAAAGTACCAGTGTGCCTATCATCTATATATCTATACGCTAAGATACGTTTTTGCATAGACCATTTATAATCTATCCAATGACAGGTTACCGTTAAATAATCATGGCCGTTAGTACTACGGCCTATATCAGAAGTGATAGCCAATTTGCCATTAAAATGATATAATGAATAACGTAAATATTGTTGATATTCATGTGCAAATTTAAATACATCTCTCTTAACAGTTGATCTAGGAAAACCATTAAAAGCAGGATTATACATTTCTCTAATGTAATGAATAAAACCAGGAGATGAAGGAAATGAAAAAGGCAAACCCTCCACAACAACTAATTTTGCTATTGCTTCCCTATCTCTATGTTTATTGTAATTAGGGCCTACAATTCCCCCCGTTGTGGGGTTAATTTGACCCTGTACTTGGTCCGGGATAGTATGTGAACCTTGTTCCGATGAAGCGGGCGTTTGCGCACCCGGTTTTGAAGCCTCGTATTGGGCATACCTAGCTGGATGAGCCTTTGCTACGTGTCTCATTAAACCCCCCGTCCCACCGTGACCTTTTCCAGTTTTAAATTTTAAAACATCTTTACAAATTTTACATCTAGTTGCTTGATTCTCTAAGTCCCTATAAAAATGTCCATGCATCTGATTTTAATGGTCGTTTTGCTGGACCTCGTCTCATACTATGGGGAATATGAGGCATTTCAGTTGAATGTGCACTAGTGAATGTGTTGTCATCTACATTAGTGGGTGTATCATCTAGATCATCGTCTAAATTAAAGTCTTCTTGAGTTCCAGAAAATAGTTCATCGTCTAAATCTAATGTTATTGCAGGAAAATGTTCAGTATCAAACTATCAACAAAATCATCCTGTCTAGGAATAGGATCCTGTGTAGGAATAAGATGACTAGAAGAAGTACCCCTTCCCTTGTTACCCATACTAGAGGAAGCCTTACCTTACCCTTAAACATACCTTTAAATCCTTCCATTATAATTATACTAATAAATAATTAAAGTAAATGAAAATATGAAATTAAGTGTGCAAAATAAAATAAACAGACAGTAATAATTTAATGAAGGAACGAATGTACCAAACGCCGACGTAACATCGACGTGTAATCAAGAGGTTGAAAATTGAAACTTTGTTCGATGGAATATCCTCAAGCTAGTTGCCAACTTCACTCCCAAATGAATAAATAAATTTCAATATTTAGTAGACAATGTAGACTTCTAGAGAGATAGATTGAGAGATTGTAGAAAGATTTGTGAGAAAGATGAAGAGAAAATGAGATATTTATAGTTGGAAAATTGGGTTAAAGTGTAAATATAATAACTTATGGGTTAAAATAAATATTAAGGGGTAGGGGAGGCCAAAAATGGCCGTTGCACAACGACCAAAATGTAAAATGGTCGTTGGTGCAACATTTATTTGTGCGCAGGGGGGGGGAGGGGGTTCGGGCGTGATCGGGTCTGGACGAGACCATGTCCCGTCCCGGTTCGAGTCCTGGTACCGTAATTTTTTTTTTAAATGTCAGGGTCAGGGCGGGATCGGGCCGACCCGGCCCACTGGCCGGCCTTAGTTTTCTTATACCTTAAAAAGAGAGGCAAATGATCCTTAGAGCATTAGATTGCTGTTCAAATTATATAAGTAACATGAAACGAATTGCCAATCAGATAATCTACTACTCCCTCTTTTTTATAATTTGTTTATCTTAATTTGACCGAGCACCAAATTTAAAATAATTGAATTTTATAATTGCCAATTAAGATATGTATATGTATTAGACATGTTACGTGAAATGCTGAAATTAACTTTTTTATCAAATTAAGAAATTAGACATTCCTTTTAAACCGTTTAAAAAAAATTAAGACAAACATTTAAATCCAAGAGCATTCTTTTCATTTTCTCCTCTTTTTTTTCCCTTTGAAAAAATAATTTGATATCCCATTTGAGTTTTTACGGTGAAGTTGGAGGCGAACTGTCAAAATAGGGAAAAGACGAAGGGGAAAGTAGAGTTTATTTGGAATTTACAGGAGCTAAAAAAAAACGAAAAAGAAAGAGAGAGAGAGATAAAATCTTTCATCTTCTCCGGCTAGGCTTTGGGGAAAGAGAGATGCCGAAGAGAACAACACACACATACTCGAGCGAGGACGCAGTTCCCGACGGTCCCAACTCCGATCTATTTGTCTATTACTGCAAGCACTGTAGTTCTCACGTCCTCATCTCCGGTTCGCACTTTCTCTCATACTGTTAACCAATTTATGAGCTTCAATTTGAATAGTGATTTCTTAATTTTCAATTTAGAGTACTATGTAAGTCGCAATTTTTTTTTATTGTTGGTAGTATTTCAAAAGTATGTGAAAAATCTAGTGTAAAAACTTTGTTGTGGAGCTTCTTTCTAGATTGCTATAATTTAGGTGGAGTCTTTTGGTTTTATGCTAATGGAAGTGAAGAAACCAGTTGAATTAAGTTTAAGATGAAATGTTTTGCAGTCAATTATGCCCTGGTACAATAGACCCTTGTGATCCAGCCCTTCCCCGGACCTTGCGCATAGCGGGAGCTCAATACACCGGGCTGCCCCTTTTTAATTATGCCCTGTCAGTAATCTCCTATGGAGAAGTTCTTCTGAATTATCGAGTCATTATGTTATTAAATGATGAATGTGATACGAACTACATTTAACTTTGAGAATTTCTATTATCCAATATCATAAGTTTCTTCGAATTGAGACATGTAGTAGTCTGTAGTCTTTAGCTGTTTGTGCGCGGATTAGATGTGATTAGGTACTGCATAACCCTTTCTTGTTCTTGGAATAATGGAGAAAAAATTCTGTATGATTATCCGAAGAATGAGAGAAGAGTTGTTATTATTTTTATTTTATGGCATACTGCCAATTACTGGGCGCTCTCCTTGCTAAAGTATGCTTGTAGATAATCAATTGCAGAAAATGCCAAAAAGGAAAACCGACAAAGCATATGTATTGGATAAAAAGAAGTATCTTGCAAGACTGAGTGTAGATGATGCGGGGAAAGTTCTTCTAAAGCGGTACTCCTCCTCTTGTAATCCTTAGTCTGTTGATGTTAACCTGCTTTACCAGTATATGCAATTAGCTGTGGAGGGAAATGTAGGAAAATTATATGTCAAGATAACAAGATGTTTACCTGTTTGAAATAGAATACCTTGCTCTGTCTGAAAGGGAGGTGCTGCTAGATGCTAACAGTTAAAAAGAAGCTGATATTATCCAGCAGTAATGAACTTGAGCTATAGTGGAATGACATCATTGAAAGTATTGTAAATAGTTCCATCTGAGTTACTGAAGTACATGAATAGAATGAACACAGAGAACATGCAGACCAAAACATTATTACCATTGGGGAACCGCAAAAATAGTGAATAAAACCGACAAATGTCAGTAAGAAAACTGAACTTAACCAGGACTAGATTCCTTTCTGTCTTTCCTGTGTACATTGCCATTTGGCCCTTTACGGCAGCTCTTTTATGCGGTGTCTATCTGTTATTGACTTAGAGATGTTTAGCTTACGTCTCTTGCTTCACTGGAAAAGAACTCTGTTGTTGATGACTGATAATGAGTAACAGTTTATATACGTAACATCCTTTTGAAACCTTCTGCTTTTGCTTAAAAGTGGTGAAGGGAAGCTGGAGAAGCAGTTTCGCATGTCCTGTAAGGGTTGTGGCTTATTTGTCTGCTACCGGGCAGAAGAAGATCTGGAGACTGCCTCCTTCTTATATGTAGTTGATGGTGCACTTAGTACTATTGCAGCTGAGACAAATCCACAGGTAATATATCTTTATGGTTTTTGCTGTTATTCACTTCCAGGCTGCATTACATAGTTTTGCCTACATATTCCCTGTATTGCAGCAAGCCATAAAATTGTTTGTTCTCTGCTTGCTGTATCATATCTTCTGCATTAACTTGTGTAATCTTTCTGTATTCTATGTCTCTTGCTTGAGTTGTAAGATCATGTAAAATCTTATGCTTTATTCTATCGCAGAATGTTCCTTATGTTCTCTTTTTTCTTTTGTGGAAGAGGGGGGGGGGGGGGGGTCTTACGTGTCAACTTATACACATGTTCTTCCAGATACAGATGTACCTTTACGAAATAATATTTTCTTGTTGCATGTAGGATGCTCCTGTACCACCCTGCATCTCACAGTTAGAAGGTGGCCTTGTGCAAGTGGCGATAGAAGTCGAGGACCGTGCCCAACGGTCAGCAATTACAAGTAAATTATCTTTGTTTCAATGATTTTTGGAAGTTAGACACTCTCATTTGCTTCAATTCCTTTAACGTTGGGAAATAATTTGTCAACCGAACAATGCTGCAGATATGACTAAGTACAATTAATACGATTTCCTACTCTTCTGCTAGTTGTAAAAGTTGAATTTAGTTGTTGTACTGTTAAATTATCTTTTTTGGCCTTGATGTTCGGGTGTCCAAACTCTGAACTTTCATATGGACCTGCCTCCTTGGTGCTGGGAGGCTAGAACGTTTTTTTGTTTGGGATCAACTTTATTGTAAAAATACTCATTTGATGAAAAATATAAATGGTTATATAATAATAGCATACCTTAGCTTTCTCGTATGTCAACTGGACAATGATATGCTCTTGGAATCGGAGGAAAGACCATCTTTAGATGTGACTTGGAGATTTGCTCTTCTTGTCTTAAAAATGCACTAATGTTAATCAACTTACGTTGAACAAATGACACTTTCTAATATCTTCGGGAGAAGCTTATTTTACATTTATATTGTTGTAGGAGTAAATGCAGATGATGTTCGGGTCACTGTGACTGCACTTGCAGCTCGTGGGGAAGCTAACAATGAACTTCTGGAATTCATGGGCAGAGTATACTGAACATTTTTGCTTGCCTCTTGGAAAAAACTATCAAATATGAGCACATAATTTAGATACTTTGCTGGTTGATTCGCTAAACCACTAGGATTTTCTGTTGACGCAGGTACTGGGTCTGAAACTATCTCAGATGACTCTCCAAAGAGGATGGAATAGCAAATCAAAGCTTCTTGTAGTAAGTCCAAATTGACACTAAAAAGTTTAGCAGTGTGGTTGCCCTATACGCACTTCTACTATTTATTCTGTTAAAAATTTTGTGGTAATTTCCTCTTTGGCTGGATTAAACTGTAAAGATTCTCTAGTTCCTTGAGAAATAAAGCCATAATTCTAACATGAAACACTAAGCTTCTTCCCTGATATCTTCTGCATGTGTATTATGGCTATTGAGTTCAAGTTCTGATGCTTGGTGTAACGGTGACCAAATTTTCAATTTTGAGGGGACAAATTGAAACATTAAAGCCCATAGACATTAATAGAAAAATTAAAGAAAATTGCTTAGTGGTGCGTTCTTTCCTGGCAAGGACTTGTACCAATTTCATCAATGAAAAGCTTTTCATTCACAATTTTTGCACCTTGAAAACGCTTAAAATTATTAATCCTCCCACTATGACACAAGGTACATTTTGGCTTTAGAGAAGTATCCTTGTTAAACACTGCATGTTAATTGTTATTTCTAAGTTAACTTGTCACTGAATTTTTTTCCCACTGCATCAGGTGGAGGATTTGACAGCAAGACAAGTGTACGAGAAGCTATTGGAGGCTGCCCAACCTTGAACCTACTAGTTTTTCTCCTTGTCATTTTTTCCATCTTTGTAACATTGGATTTTCAGTCTCGCAAAATTGAATTCAGTTATCTATGCATCTGCTGTTCTGATCCTATTGGAAGTTCTTGTTTCCTGCTTAGCATTACTAACCTGCAAGGCTACTTCTTTCCCTTGAATGCTTGTATGCGTCTACAAGTGTCTTCTTTTCTGTAGTTTTTTTCTATTTAAAGCTGAAAATATGCCTCTTGCTGATTTAACTTTTAATTATACGGCATCAGGGGAAGCAAAGAAAATTGCATTTTCTATAATTTGTAAATCATCTTTTGAACTTTATCCAATTGGGTTGTTGGTGTAAATATTGATTATAGCATTCAAATCCTTTATTCCAAAACTTAAAGATACAACTCCCTCAGTAGTCTTTGGGACAAATTTGTTGCAACTGACACAGCAAGTTGCTTCGGAAAGGCAAGAGTGACGTAACGTTTTCATTGATTTACGCATGTTAATATTCATCCTTTTGTTTGTACGTGGCCAAGCGATAAGATTGCACTGCTTCTATCTCCGACTCCGACAGTAGTTCCTACTAGCTCCATGTATATTGCACGTGAAACACGAAAAAAAAATTACAGTGAAAATTAAAAAATACAAAATTACATGTATCCATCATATAGTATACAATATTAAATAGTTCCTATCTGATAAGGTTTAGCAAAGAAAAGTTCTCTAAAATAAAAAGAATTATATGGTATTTTAATCCCCTCTCCCCACAAAAAAAAGAAAAACAAAAGTTAACACATCATTTCTTGTAAAGCAAAGTTTCTCCTTGTATATATAAGGTTGTCTTATCCCAATTGTATTACATTATTATGAAATAATAGTATCTATAGTTCTCTCTCTATTTTTTTTCTTATTATTTTACAACACATCATCAATACGATTACATTTTCACTTGAGTTTCAGTCTATTCTCAGGCATGTATTACTACCTTGGCAATTTACATTTAGATGACCAAAATTCAGCTATAAAATAAATTTATGTTGTTACGCAAAATAAAAGAATAATAAAATTAAATAAACACATAAGGAACATTTTAGACTATGTAGGACATAACGAAAGAAGAGCACTGGAAAAAAAGAGAAAAAGAACATTGTGTAATATTTGAAACTACAGTTAAAGTATGTGTAACAAGTCAAAACATAAAGGGAGGAATGTGTAATTTCATCTTTCAAGAAAAAAAGTCAAGAAGAGGAAATAATAATAAAAGAAAGGAAAAAAAAAATCGATATGATCGAATGGATTTATGACATGACGATTCCAAAACCTTGAGGACTGAACAAAAGCTATTGCAGTTACCACTGAATTTCATAAGATTACAATAATATTCACACATTTCCTTAATAAAACACCAGCAAATAAAGAAAAATTCACACGGAGAAGAAATCAAATCGGTGAAAATCATGGAGGTTGAGCTCAAAGAATTGTTGAATGATCTCCAATCTCTCAAGAAATCAATCTCAGATCCTTCACATCTTGCCCTAATCGACAAGGTACTTTCACATATCCAACTACATTTCATTTTCGAGACAATTTTTTATTAAACATATATTCTATTCATACACGAAATCTGTGTCTGTGATTCATTAATTAAGCGTTTATGTATTATTTTTTCAATCTTCTAATGGTTAAACGTCAATGTTAGGTTCAATTCAACTGGATCTATTATAGAAAAGTAGAAGAACTCATTATAGGGCCAATTGATTAAATGCTGATTATGTTCAGAATTTAGATAGCATATTTGCCTAGGTCAATGATGAGTCGGTCAGTCATTCTTTTGATGCATTGAATTGGCTGTTTATCGGACTTACTTGCAATTGGAGTGTTTGGCAGTGTTTCAGATTTTGTCATAAATTACCTGCATTAAGCTTTGCAGATTCATAGAAAATATAGGATTTCTAGTTTTTTTCCAATAACCATGGTGTCCGGGCCAACTTGTCCCCACCTCGACTAATTCCACGGGCTACGGGGAAACTATGTCCACTAATGCTTGGATATTTATGAACAAATTAGCTAGTGGTTTGTTTCCTGGAATTTGAACCCGATACCTTATGATATGATTTTAGGACTTTTTTTAAAAAATATTTTATATAATGTTGGCCTTGGCCAGATGAATTTATTGGAGAAACATAGTCAGTAAGGATTCATATAGCCGACCCAACTTGTTTGGGATTGAGGCATAGTTATTGTTGTTTGTAAGCATTGCAGTTTCATCCTCCCAGAATCCAGAACCACAATTTATTTCAAAAGAATTCATAAATTTATTCAAATTCATAGCTTTGAAGCGAGACTCCTGATTTGTGTAACAGCCTATGTAACAATCTTAAGCTTAATTCTGAGAAAAGTTATAAAGGCTATCTTGTAACTAAGAATGATGTGAAAATTTTAGTTTTCTGTATGAACTCCAACTAAGATTGCTTTCAAGTTAACCAAATAGTTCGCTGTAATGAATAGTTGTGCTTTTAGGTCGTAGCATCTGGAATTGATGAACGGTCCTAAAGCGTGAAGGGGCTTGTGCTGCATCTCTACTTACTACAATGGTATGAAAAAACTTTATTCCTCAATTATTTGTCTGTTCCCTTTGTCTTTATTAATGAGTTCTCTGCCTAAAGATGACCATGTGAAAGACTTTAAATGATAGGCAATTATAAAAAGAAACACTGGAAGTTGTGGTTGATGTTTGGTTCTTCTCAGTTCTCATCCTTAAAATTGTTCTCTTTCTCTTTAAAGCCCCATTTGCTGCTAATTTGGTGGCTTTTGAAGAATATTATAAACTGGTTTTCCAGCAACACTACTAGAATCTTGTTTATGATTTATTGAAGTTGTATTACAAATTCATTATTTGATTGGTAAATTAACATTCCAACTGTCTTTGATAGGGAGTTGTTGCTGGACTTTTAGTTCAAAACACATTGAAATACTTGTTGAAGTTCGGACAGGTGTCACGATATCTGGTAAAGCTTGCAATCTCTTTTTTTCTCTGTCTCCCCCCCCCCCCCCTTTTTTTTTTTCTCCCCCACTAAGGCTGCAGGTTAAATGTGGGAGAATGTTTATTACACTTCAAGTTCTTTCTTGGACTTTTTTTGTCAAAATGTTGACTTGAGTTTCTTCAAGCCTTTGAAGTACGGAGGACTTCTCAATAACTCCCTCTTATCGTCTATTCATCCATAACAAATGACTGATCAAGCAGAGGAGTGAACTTGCCTTCTATAAAAGAAGGACAAGGTGAAGAGAGAAATTAAGTTTGCTCAACAGTTTTGATCTTTATAGTTTCTTTCTTGTTGGTTGTTGTAGGGGGTATAATGCCCTCAAAGATTATTTTCCAACAATGGAGATGAAGCCAAACTCACAATGTTCAAACGCTGCTTGTTTGGAACGACAGGTATAGTGGCCACGGTCCTACGAGTGAGGAGGAATCTTTATTTGATATTCGATTGAAGTTTTGACATTTTATGATGTCCTCTTTGTAGAAAGAATACGTTCTTGCACAGCCTACCAGGGATGCTGCTGCTAAAGCAAAGGCAGACAGCGAAGCTTTATCGGTAGCAGAAAACCCTGTTCATGCAGATAATGAATGGAACATAAGGTAAGCTTCATAACTTATCCAAATTAAAAACAAAACAAAAAATACGAGGTAAGCTTAGAGAAATTAATTTCTCACATGCCTCATATTGGTAAAAACACTTTTAACAGCTTTGTTGAGTTTCTAGTTTAAGTATGGTGTTTAATAATTGTTATTGATCTTGCTATTGTTCAACTTATTGATTTTGTTGTTTCCTTCTGATCTTTCAGCGTTGTTGATGATGATGAGGTGGATGGTGCTGACGTGAGATTTCAGGTATTCGTCAACTCTGATAAACATATTTTGCTTTTGTAGCCTCAAGTTATCTGCTAGCTATCTCACAAAACAAAAATGTTATCTGCTAACTTGAAATTCTTGGATGGATCATAGTTTATAACTCAAAAATGAAGCCCATGTTGCTCAGTACAAAAGTTTCTTTAGTCCAAGATGTTGCGACTAACCTTTACTTTGTGATATCCGTAGTTTTCCATCCAAACATCTGAAATGCCAAGACTGAGAAGCAGTGAGCTAAAGAATGAAATAACACAAAGTTTGGAGAGTTCAAAGGTAAAGGAACTAAGTCATGAGAATGAAAGTTGGAAGGAGAATAGGAAACCAGAGTTTGTTCTGCTATGATTAGGATAAGCATGCCCACTGCCTTACACTGCGAGTATTATGCATTAGTACAGTAAGATGCATAGAAAGCACATACCCTCTAGGCCATGTGTAGCTTTAGAGTATACTTGCCAATTAATAAATCTTGCACTTTTGACGTGTGTTCACTATTGCATAATGTGTGCCACCAAATTCTGCATCATCTACTGAAATTGGAGTACCTATCTATTGTGTATTTAGACATTCCAAAAAGTGCATATAATTCCTTGTTCTACGATGATGCCAGATCATACTAGCACAATTTCTCTATTTCTTGTGTAGCTTTTTAGGGTAGGTCTCTAGTTTATGCAGGTGGAAGTCCAACATCACTGTTCATATATGTCTAATGCTCTGGCTTTTACTGAGCAATTACATTTAGAAGCAATTCTTTACACAATAGGGAATGACTTCTAGGTCACTTGGCATTATGACAAATAATTAGACAATAGATCATTAGTAGCATTGAATTGAGTCAAGACGACTAGAAAAGGGAAATATTCCAGATATCATTGTGACAGTTGCTTCCTATAACTATACTTCATGTAATGGATTGTATTTTAGATTGCAATTTAAAGGAGAAACAACTAATGGTTGAAATCATCTGAAAATACCATACTTAATAGCTATAATTTAACCTGATTGTATTGTTTATTTTTCTTGTAGGTGTCCTTCCTGAAGGTATTGTTCATGAGCTGCCAGTAGCTGATGAATACCCAAAACAACCTATTACAGAGACCGTTGGTCCTGCGGATGACCTTGAAGAGCTCAGAAGGCAACTTGAGGCCCTTAACGCTGATTAGATTACTGAAATACAAAGAGAAACTCTTGCTGAAGAGAAAAGGAAAACTTGCTCTAAGTTGCATGATACTCCTGTAAAATTTCCTTGCTTCGGAGAATGTTGAGCTTGCTGGTGTGAGCTTGATACACTTGGGATTTGGAGGCATTTTTAATGATTTTAAATGCTGATTTTTTGTCTGTTAGAATAGATTCCTATTCCCAGCATGCGGGGTTGAAGACATGTAAAAGACAATGAACTAGTCTTATATTGCAACAACTTACTGACACAGGTGGGGTTAATGTTGTATTACTAAAAGGTTCAATAGTGTCCCTAACTCGTTTCTAGCAATTTTGGACCCCTGAAGGTGTTCCAAGTTTTACAAAATGCAGGCTAATTCCCTATTGCTACAGGCTTGGCAAGGAATGAATTGTCTCAATCCACAATCCACAGCCATTGGAGAATCTGATTACAAGTGGATCCATGTTTTTCTGTGTTAACTAATAGTGAAATGGATACATATCGACATATTACCATACTTTTCTATAAATAAAAGCAATTCACTCTGGAAAAACACATTAAAGTTTCTTGATGGGAAGTTAACTGATCATCTTTACGGTAACGAGTAAATGTGTTTTAAGGGAATAACGAGAAGTTTCAGCTTCAAGCCATTCACTGAACAGTTACAAACATTGGTACACATCTCAAGAGTTGAACACCCTAGATGGTAATAAGTTGAGAGTCCTCAACCCTCTTAGCAGCATTAACTAAGATGCATTAATCTTCGATCTTTTACCCGAGATGAATAAGACACATTAAAGCCTAGAGAAGAGCACATCATCGACGAGTGTCTATAGTTCGTCAAACTTGATTGAGATCTCTTTCATCTGCGGTTGATGCCTCCTTACCTACAATCAGGGTACAAATCAAAATAACTGATACATTTTGCTCCCTTTTTCACCAAGGATTATAAGTATCGAAACGAAATCTGTTTTTCCATCAGTAAGATGTGGTATCTATAGCAAAGAAATTAACATTTCTTGGAAAGAAGTTGACACTAAAAATACTTACTTTTATACCAGCCATTGACATAAGTTTGTGGGAAGCAACATAAGCCGCGTCAGAACCATCCAATCTCTTCTCCACAAAATAAATAACCTCTGAGACACCAGACTGCAAATACAGATATTTGTGAAGTATAGATTAATGGAAAACCAAAAATGGAAGGTGCAGGATGCAGAGATGCAACATTAATCACAAACCTAATTCCCAGTGCATAGAAGTAAAAAAGTATTGGAGAACACCAAAGATTCTTCTTGTAGCTGTTTTTATTCCAGAACCCTCAGTAATCTTTTTATAATTAAATTTGATTTTTTGACAAAGCGACAAACGTGCTACCTTTATCTGTATTTATCTCGATTTGTAAGGAATTATGAGCACAAAATCCTGATGCAAATGTTTCAGCTTTAAAAGTGAGGTGCAAATTCTTTTGCAAATTGTTCCATAGCTTTCTATTAATGGGAATCTAGCAATTTGTTGTCTTCACATAATTTCTGCTAGAGCATGTCTCACTGGAAATTTATAAAATGAACATCCATAAAAAGCTTAAACTCCCAAAGGGAAGCAATCATCCATATTATCAACATAGTTGAAAATGTTGCTGTGAATGCTATAGATATGTTGAGGTCATATAGGATCACGCTTACTTGAATGATAATCTTTGCGCATTCATTGCAAGGAAACATTGTCACGTAGAGCCTCTGCATAATAGGGTAAGATGTATTCTGTGAGATAATACTGGGAAAAACACAGTCCAGATAAAATAATTTCCAATAGACTTGATAAGAGAAGATGCCGTCTAGAGAGGAAAAAGGGGGATTGGCAGTAGGAATGACAGGACAGCAGGTCGATATTGCACAAGTCAAGACCCAAGCTAACCTGTCCTGTAGCAGATGCATGATTTGTATTCAGGATGGCATTAACTTCAGCATGACAAACATAACTGCAACAAAATTGGTAAGCTTGAAATGAGGTAGAGTCATCAAATGTAGACCGAGGAAAACTTGTTTCTTGAATTAAGATAGTATGACTAGTATGGTAATTACAAATTTATAGAAACAATAATATGTAGCCTACGGACATAAATTGCATATAAAAATGTCTCAGAGAAGCTTATTACTTACGGATACTTTGTCTCCAATGGATTCCCATTTTTAGATTTCTGAAATGTCAGGAATTAGTTAGAAATAGAAAATAGTGACAATAACAAGATACTCTTTGAACACTAACAACCTTTGCCCAGGGAAGCTTGTCATCTGAACAGCCACGTGGGAACCCATTGTATCCAATGCCTGGCTAAAAGTAGAGCATCAATTAGATGGAATCTAATAACCTATTGGCAGTAAATACTCAAATGTGTGAATTCTAGAAGCCATGCAATTAGCCTAATCAAACATTCATGTAGTACGGAAACACAAATCAAATAATAAATACCCACATGAAAAAGACAATAAATCAGACAGTCAAATATGGACTTCCAACATCAAAAATCCTGTGTGCATCTTAAGTGTAATATTCACCAATATACTCCCAAGTGTTGCAGTGTGGTCATATCTATTCTACGTCAAGTGATATAATTGAGATAGAGCATACAATAAATACTACTAGCTAATGTGCAAAGACTAAAGCAACTTAGAGGGGAAACTGAAGAATCGTCTTGCAAATGTTTGCAGTTTCTAAGAAAGCACTTCATAAGTGGTGAATGCAACTTTTTAAACTTCCCTACTATTACAGAAGTAACCATCTCTATTTCATCTGGCAAAGTGATAGGACCATCAGAGTTTTTTTTTTTATCAGTTAACATATAGGACCATCAGAGTTCTCAAATCAGGAAATGATCAATAACAGTATCCTAAATCGATATTACCAAATACTGGGGTCCTAATTGAATGTGAACACATACCCTTGATCCACCCAAGTGAATCAACTAGTTCATCTATCTTTGAGCTACTCAAACAAGACAATCAGGTGATTTTATGCAGTTCTTCGTAATCAAATATAATTTGCACAATAAAACTTAATGATATGAAACATTTTTCAGCTATGAATAGACAAAGAACTGATTCTTTCAAATACATCTTACCTAGTATTACGTAATTTTGACTCACCAAACATGCTCCAACCTGCCAAACGGCCAGAAGAGGGTTAGTTCCAAGGGAGCTTGTGAAACCCATGCCAAGAAAGTTAACCACGAAGTAGCATTATAGCAGTAAAAAGTGGAAATAACGTACAAAAGAGTTCAGAGCATTTAACTAGAGCACCATGAACAAGAATCATTTCGACAAGTATAGCTTTACATGTGACTGTATATAAACAGCTGCATTCAGTTGGAAGGAACCCAATCATCACTCATTATTAGATAACCCTTTTTATAATGAGATTAAAAGGGGCAACAACTACTCAGAACCACTTTACTTTCACCTAAAAGACAGAATAAATAAAGAAACAGTAATCAGTAGCCTTTCTTCCAGAATCGGAGACTTCAATCCATTTTGTCTTGTTAATCTTTCATTGCTTATTTTGTACAAACTAGATTTTAACCCCATAACTTTCCTAATTTGTTGTTCAATCAATAATTGAAGGATATTTCAAGTAGGACGTAGTGTTGAACTTTAGCATATGCTAACAGCATTTATGGGAATTGTTGAGCTGGGTTACTATTTACTAGTTTTTATAGAGTTATGTTATTTAATTTCCCCCGGTTCTTATTTTGTTGGACATGTTAAAGTAGCAATGTATCTGATGTGGGAAAAAAGGGATACAATGAGGTTTGTGTATTATCTGAAGACTACTCGGTACGTTCTATTCTGTGTAAGAAAATAGTTCATCCTTCTTTTTTTACTTAGGAAGGAATCCTTTTAATAATATGGATATGTTAATTGACAAACTGAACATAGTGAAGTATATACTCCTTCTATCCCAATATATATGACATACTTTCCTTTTTAGTCGGTAAAAAAAAACACATTTTCTTATTTGGCAACAATTTAATTTTAAACTTTAACTTTTACGCTTAACGAGATAATTTATAACCACACATATATCTTTGACTTATTTTAGACTACAAGATTCAATTTTTTTTATTTCTTAAACTTTGTGCCCAACATCACATAAATTGAGACAGATGGAGTATTAGCTTTTAGAAATACTATAATTACGATAACTCAACATGAAAGATGCAACATTCAACAAACATTTGGCGTATAATTCCAATCATCCAATCCAAATGACTTCAAATCGGTTCACAAATTAGAGTAATACCTGTCTGTATGGATCCTTGGACCGTTCAGCAGATAGAAATGCAATGGCCATAAAATAATCATCCCACGACAAATACCTACACTCATAAAACCATTTTGTTCAAAATAAAAGTAAAATACATAACTTTGGAACTGAAATCGAATTAAAAAAATCGACAAACCCTTGACGTTTAGAAGGATCGAATGGGTTCTTAGAAGACGAATTCCTTTGAATACTGGAATCCTGGTGCCTTTTAGGATTGAAGAATAAGCGAATGGTCATAGCAGAGGCAAAGGCACCAAGTACAGCGCCAGCTGAGACCAGAGCCACTTCTCTGGAATTCATCAATCTTACAGTAGACACGAAAACCAAGTGATTTTATAGCAAATGGAATTTGTCTCCTATTTTATTCGTGTCTGTCCAATTTATATGATATATTTTTAAAAATAAATAAGTATTTTTAAATTTTAGGTCATATTTATGTGATAATCTCATTTTACATAAAAAGTAAAATTTAAAATTAAATTATTACTAAATAAAAAAATATACGAAGGAGACAGTAATAACATTATGAAATGAGGATGAATGAATATTTAATTTAGCCCCACTTTGTTTGCTTTGCATCAACTACCACCCACCCATCCAACTTATAGACCTAACTCATGCAAATAATTTTTTTTTTGTTTTATTCGTTTTGAGGTTCAACTAATTCAAATTCGAGTAAGATATTAATTTGGAGTAATACACTACTAATAAAAATGATTTCGGTACAAAGGTTAAAATTTTGATTTAACTTGTATCAATAGTTATGATGGATAAAAAATGTGCATATCAATGAATTAAAAGTTGGATATGCTTAATCAGAATTACAAAGATCAAAAATTAGAATTCGTTGATTTCTGATGGACTAAAAGTGTTAATTTCCCTATCTATAATTTATTTTCTGTTGACAAAAGAAAATGTATAATTTGTTTTTAAGCGCCCAATATTCTAAATATTTCGTTGCAAGTGTATAAAAGTTTATCTAGGAAAGAAAATTCTTAATTGATATCGAATGGCACTACACTCTTTTATTCTATTTTCCTGGTCCTCCCATCAAATATAAAAGAGGAATAATTATGCACATATCGTTCTCCACTATTTTTTGTACCCCAAAATATGCTGAGATCAACATTCACTCCCAGATTCACGGCATTGCCCTCTAAGGCCAAACATTCAAAAACAATTATCACTGCAATAACAAAACCCCCACAACCTGTTCGACATAATGCCTCAGTGGAAAATACATTCCTACAACAGCATAACCCAACCTCAGCTTATGTTCACCTCCCATTCTGCCGAAAGCGCTGTCACTACTGCGACTTCCCCATCCTCGCTCTCGGCTCATCTTCACCTCAAAGTAACGACGACCCGCGAATTCTTAACTACATTGATATTCTCTGTAGAGAAATCAAAGCCACCTCAATAACACCTTCCAACAAGAAGTCAACTCTCGAAACCGTCTTTTTTGGTGGAGGGACACCTTCACTTGTGCCACCAAAATTAGTATCTCTAGTCCTGGACACATTGGACGTTAAATTCGGAGTATCCCATGATGCTGAAATTTCAATTGAAATGGATCCTGGTACATTTGATGCTGTAAAGTTGAAAGCTTTAATGAAGTTGGGTGTTAATAGAGTGTCATTAGGAGTTCAGGCATTCCAGGAGGAGTTGCTTAAGAGTTGTGGGAGAGCGCACGGTGTAGAGGAAATTCATGAGGCTATTGACATTGTTGGATCATGTGGCGTTGAGAATTGGAGTGTGGATCTTATATCTTCACTTCCACATCAGAAGCCACATATGTGGGAACAAAGTTTGAGCCTCACTATTCAAGCAAATCCTACACATGTGTCAGTTTATGATTTACAAGTTGAGCAAGATACAAAGTTTGGATCTTTGTAAGTAAAACAACTTTCACTTGCCAAATTGAGAAATTTCCTTTGCCAGCATTTTTTTGCCAATATCTCTTACCAGCAATTTTTCAAATTGATTTGGGGTTGAGGCGTCATTTATCCGCTAATTTTCTATGAGGCAATATTATACTCCCTCCGTCCCATTTTATGTGAAGGTGTCAGTGTTTGGGAAGTCAAACTGTTTTTTCTTTAACTATAATATTCTCAAACTTTTTAAAATATTTTGAAATATTACCTATGTTGACTTGTAGTACTTTTCGTGAAGTTTTCAAATATATAAAGTTGATTTTTAGAAACTTAAAGAATTTATACCCGTTTTCATAGTTAAAATCAAATATTTTGATCCTTGTACTCCGAACCCCTTCACATAAATTGGACAGAGGTACTATGCTTTTTTATTGAGAGTTTCTCCATAACTTCAACTGCAAGAGGTTTTCAGCTGTAAAGATGAAACTTGTGATAATGTTAAAGTATAGAGAAGAATATCCTACATTTTTCACTAGTATAGAAAAGAGCACACTCGCAGCCAGTACACTTACGCATTCAACTTTTGAACTGAAATTGTTGTATCCACAGGTATACAGCTGGAGAATTCCCTCTGCCTTCTGAAAATCAAGCTGCTGATTTTTACAGAATGGCCTCTGAAATGCTAAGAGATGCTGGTTATGAGCACTATGAGATAAGTAGCTACTGCAAAAGTGGTTATCAATGCAAGCACAATTATACATACTGGACAAACAAACCTTTTTATGCTTTTGGACTGGGGTCAGCCAGTTATCTTAATGGACTAAGGTTTTCAAGGCCGAAAAAGCTGAAAGATTACATGGGTTATGTGCAAAATTTGGAGAATGGACTCGTAAATTGTTGCCAGGACAGTAAAGTAGATGCCCAAGACATAGCAATGGATGTTGTCATGTTGTCTCTGAGAACTGCTAAAGGGTTGGATTTGAAGTCATTTGGCAAAGCTTTTGGCAGCTCAACTATTCTCTCCCTTTGTGAAGTCTATAAGCCTTATATTGAGAGTGGGCATGTTGTGTGCTTGGATGAGCAGAGGAGGGAAATCATCGCAGAAGAATTCAGCTCTTTGTTATCTGAAGGAGACAAGATTGATGAGGTGTTGGCATATATCAGGCTTAGTGACCCTGATGGTTTCCTATTATCTAATGAACTAATATCCCTTGCGTTCAATGCGGTAGCTCCGTAAATTTCAGCCTGGATGGTTCAGAAGAGACTGTGTGAGCTGCTTTGTTAGCAATGCTGGCTGTTAAGGCAGGAGACTGCCTATACTTGGATGCCATCAGGAGACTGTCTGAACTGGTGGAAGCCTTAATAGAGCTAAGGCGGGTGCGTATGAAATATATTGCTGAAAAAAACATATAATTATGGGGAGAGCGCGGGAGGTTTTGGTAGCAAGCATATTTAGTCAAAGCAGCAGTAAATGTAACTTGGTTATATGACCCCAACTGTTTAATCTAAATCCTTTTTGTTATGAGTCGAGATTTCATTCATAATGACCGACTTGGTGACCAAGAATATGTACAAATTTTGTATATGACGTAATTTAAGTCATCCATAGTCATCTATTACGCTTGTCTTGCTATCAGTGCATATGATCCTCTCTCCTAACATCAGAAACACAAATGAAATAGCAAAGGCTTTTAATGTTTTCTATATCATTATTATTTTGAATTAATCTCCTATTTCTTCATTCCATGTGCTCCAAATGAAGCATAGAGGTGACATCTTCCAGGTATCTTACTTTTACTACACCAACAATAGGTTGGACATCGATAATACAAGAAAAAATTTAAAAGAAATACCACCATTGACCAATGACCACCTTGTCTTTCCATTTGCTAACACTTTCACGAGCTTACCACTTACCAGTCATAACAACATAAGGCCAAGACACCTCAAAAATTAAACTTTAGATTACCCAAAGAAACATACAACACGAAAATTTCATGTTCTCCCAATGTACAATTCATAAAGAGAAACCAGATCGTGATTGTCTTCTCAAGAAAACTGTTCTCTGGATCTGTGAGAATTGATGCAACAGAGAGTAAGAATTTAGCTGCTGCTTCAATGAGATTGGTCGATCCAGGCTGAAGAGAGTTAAATGCCCAGATGCATTGTACCATGCTGACGGAGGAAATGCATTGTCTTCTGCATCAGAACTCTGATCATCCAGCAAAAGTAAATGGTTCGTTACCAAGAGATGCCTACAGCAGACAAGAAGCTGAACAACGTTACTCCATTACCATCCCTTCACGATGCAAATGTTTTCAGCTCACTCTGAAATACATTTCATAAACTGGTGTAGCATGCAATACGACAAAGGAACCATTTCTTTCCAACATGAGGTAAACAAGATAAATATCCTCACCCAAAAAAAGTATCACCATTGTACATGCTAAGAAGGTTTTGCCTTTCTTCCAATTTTTGTTATGCGCTTGAGTTCTTGAGTTCCCCTTTTCATTTCTCTGCAGATGTAGAAGTAATTATTTTAATGCAAATTTTTGAGGGAGACTAGCTGATGCAAAGGTCGGAGGAAGTACCTTTGGTACAAATAGACAATAAGGAAATATAGAGGAGGCAGCATCAACGTCACTGAAGCTGCCAAGTAGAACCGATTTGTATGCTTCTGCAAATATAACATGTCAAGTGCATAAAAGATCAAAAGATTAGAAAATGTAGAGAAAAACCTTTAACTGAATGTTGTGGACATTTCTACTCTTAAACAGACAAAAGTGCATGAACACAAGAAAGGTCAAAAGTCCATAACCCGTCGTACAACTTTTATTTAGATTTAACAGAAGGCACATAGTTAAGGCATTTCAGTAATCAAACCGTACCTTTCCTCCTCTAGAAAAGGGTTTTCTTCCCCCCGAGCAAGTGTGAGCATCACAGAATTGGCGCAAGAATAGTTCTGCCATCAAACCAACCAAAGATCATCACAAGTGGAAGCAACTATTTAATTGCTTCAGATCGTAACACTATGGAGAAATCGTACCATGAATACGAGTTGCTGATGGACTCTGATTAACAGGAAAACATTTGTCTGCAAGACCCTGAAAGGAAATAGAGGGAAACAGTGGACATGATCAAAGAGAAATCAGTAGAATTGGCAAGTTAATCCTGCTGAAATACAGGTTTAAGTTCAGAAGGCAACCTCACATAAATGACGATTTCGTGCTGCTGCCGCAGGATTACACTTGGTCTTCTTGGATTTGAATTCCATCACAAGATCGCAATGCAAAGCTCCACATACATCTGCCAGGCATTTGCTGTGACCCTGAAACATTGAGATTACTTCATACGTTTTAAAAGATTATTTTAATTCAAAAATGAAAGCATGGTAAGTAATAGAATACTTTAACTACCTGACACACTCGTCAGTGGGCTGAGCTGGACCAAAATTATGAATCTTATGAAATTAAATTACCAGAAAGAATAACATTGATCAGCGTACTTACACTTGGTTTCTGAATACTATGATGATATCAATTTCTGTAATACAGAAGTTCAAAGTATTTCTGATAACTTGCTAGCCATGATGAAAGAAGTGGCTAGTTCAAAAAGATTCTTTCCATAAACTGAAGTCAAACTCGTTTTCTTTGAACAAGAGTTGCAAACGTACTTGATGAATGTGCTGGACCCATCTAGAAGAATTACCATGACACCAGGAAACTTACTAAAACTATAGGTTGATAGTAGTGGTAGGAACTAGGAAGATACTCTCGACCATTGACGAACACATCTTCTCACCAGAGGGCGGTACAAGCTTTAGATTTAAAATAACAGGTAAGGCACTTAAAATGAAATCATGGTGGAATCTCAACCTCCAAAAATATCTCGTCCGTAAAAACATATTGGAATAGTCCACTTAACCCTCCAGGAACAATAGATAATTTTGCTCATCTCTGAACATAAAATGCACCATTCAGCATAAACTTTTTACTATAGTCTCTACAAAGGATCACACGCTACACAAACGTGTGTGACATCATATGGTGCTTTACTTTTCCCCCCTTCATTTTCCAAGGTATTTATAAACCTCAATAATTTATACTTTGCAATCACCTCCATGGAACAAGACTTAGATGGTGGTAAACTATGATAAGCTACAGAGTCCAGCCAGAACAGGTATGAGAAAAGGTGGTGAAAGAAGAGGAAAAGGATACTACTCTGGGTTCTCCCTGAAACTAGAATTGACCCTCAAATCGAAGGAAAATGGTTTCCCTAAAACCCCAAATAGATCCTTATATAAACAATCGTCTGTGGACTGTAATTTGTCACCTTATTCTTGAAAACCCATATCCATCCCCTTATCCCTACACCATTTATAACAGAGCCAAGATGAGGCAACCAACCAGCAGCTCACAGACTCCCAACATAAGTGCAATATAAAGAGCAGTAGGCTAGAGATCCCCTATCCCTGATAATTTGATAATTTTGTTCATATAACTCGATTAGAATGAACCTAGAAATTAGCAGTCACACATACCTGATACCGTGCAAAATAGTGTGAGCTCCATTGCTTAATACGATAATGTACAATCTACATATTTAACTGCTACTAATGTAGTATCGATAGTTGCATGCCTCTGGCAAAGCAAGGTTAACTACAAAGTAGGAGCTAGTCTTCGTGAACAAGAAAAAAAAACATACAATCACAATTCAGAGTGAGAAACAACTACTTTTAACTTACAATCAAACAACAACAACATACCCAGTTTGATCCCATAAGTGGGTCTGGGAGGGTGGGGTGTATGCAAACCTTCCCCTACCTCGGGTAAGGTAGAGAAGATGTTTCCGAGTGAGAAACAACTACTTTTAACTTACAATCAAACTGTAACTGAAAGAAATAATCCCTTGATTATTTTCATTAATGAATGAATATATATACAATTTACAATTTCCATAATATGAAAAATCCTATTCCTATTTTATTCTCAAAACTCTATTCTATTTGTACAAGAATTCTATAATTATGGTAAGTGTACAATTCTAATTATATACAAAAACCTTTTACCAAAAACCCTCATACACACGGTGTGTATACCGTGTATATCACGGTCTCCCAATTGCATTGGGTTTCCGTGATATACACGGTATACACAAGATAGTATACCGTGTATATGAGGTATGTATATTATGATACACTTTCACACCCCCGCAGTCATAGCGGGCGGTCTTCGTACGCTGAGACTGTCTCTAAAATCTTCAAATAGGACCGAGGGAAGACCCTTAGTAAAGATGTCTGCAATTTGATACCTGGAAGGGACATGTAAGACGCGTACTTATGTTTAGTGCGCTGGTGTTGAACCGGATTCCCAGAAAGATATACGACACTAATATTATCACAATATACCAAGGTAGCTTTGAGAACAGGAAAGTGAAGCTCCAAAAGAAGATTACGTAACCAACATGATTCGAAAAGCACATTGGCTACCCCTCGATACTCGGCCTCTGCACTGAAGCGTGATAAGGTAGTCTGTCGTTTGGCAGACCATGAGATCAAGTTATCACCATGAAACATGCAATAACCAGACGCTCTATCTGGACAGTCACCCCAATCAGCATATGTATACGAGACAAATGTAGAGGCCGATGATGGATATAGATGCAAGCCATAGTCAAGTGTCCCTCGGATTTACCTGATAATGCGTTTGAGCGCATTCATGTGCTCCACCCTAGGATCATGCATAAACAAACACACTTGTTGTACGGCGTACGTAATATCCGGTCTCGTGAACGTAAGATACTGAAGAGCTCCAGCAAGACTACGATAGTGAGTGGGGTCCTCGTAAGGTGAGCCAGTCGCAGCACCTAGATTGGGCTTAGTATCAACTGGAGTGGAAGTAGACTTACACGAGGACATACCAGCCCTTTTAATTATCTCAGCGGCATACTTTCGTTGTGATAAGAATAACCCACCAGCATGACGAGTGACATCAATCCCAAAAAAATAACTCAAGGGCCCCAAGTCTTTCATAGCAAACTCAGAACTGAGCATTGTCATGATAGACTTGCGCAAAGCATCAGAAGAGGCAGTCAAGATAATATCATTCACATATAATAGAATATAAGTCAGGGAAGTAGCACGACGATATATGAACAAGAAATTATCAGACATGCTGTGAGAAAATCCAATAGACGAAACATAGTCTGCAAATCTCTTATACCAAGCCCGTGGGGCCTGCTTAAGCCCATATAAGAAATTCTTTAATAAACAGACATGACGAGGATATTTGGGGTCTCGAAAAACCAAGGGCTGATGCATGTAAACGGTCTCCTTAAGATCACTATGTAAGAAAGCATTCTTCACATCTAAGTGATGAATGGGCCATGCCTTTGAAAGAGTCAGACTGAGAACAGTGCGAATGGTAGCCGGTTTGACCACCGGACTAAACGTCTCACCACAATCCACGCCAACCTGCTGAGTCTTACCATCACCTACAAGACGAGCCTTATGCCTCGCAAAAGAACCATCAGAATTATCTTTATGAGTAAAAATCCACATAGACCGAATAATATTAACACTAGAAGGACGGGGCACCAACTCCCACGTCTTATTTTCAATAAGAGCATCATATTCGTCATTCATGACCAAGTTCCAATTCGGGTCATTTAACGCAGACACTGGGTTACGGGGTAGGGGGGGGGGATTTAAGAACATTAGAATTTAGATTAAAATGTCTCTTTGGTTTAAAAATACCTTGTTGACTACGAGTGATCGGTATGTGACTCGGAGGAGAATTGGGTGGATTTTGGAAAAAATTCGGATGGGTGACAGATTGGCCAACAGGAGGTCCAGCGGGCATGGATTTTGGGTGCGGGACAAGTCCGATAAATGGTGGATAATATACGGAGAGATCTCGTCATCTAAAAAATTATACGAATTAGGTCCGGGACTACTTACTCTAGCAAACGGAAATTGGATTTCATAAAAAATAACATGACGACTAATTATGATTCTATTAGATGATAAATCAAAATATTTGTAACCACGATGATTAGATAGATAACCCAAAAACACACAAGCGGTAGAACGGGCTTGAAGTTTGTTAATAGTAGTTGACGAAAATAGTGGATAACATAAGCACCCAAAGACCCTAAGATGTGAATACAAAGAATCCTTATTATAGAGGAATTTAAGAGGAGATGAATATGTCAATCCTTTGGTAGGAAATATGTTAAGGAGATAAATAGTCATTTGTAGAGCATGATGCCAAAATGAAGGGGGTACGGAAGCATGGACCAATAAAGTGCGGACAATATTATTAATGGTACGGATTTTGCGTTCGGCTTTCCCATTTTGTGAGGACATATTAGGACAAGAGAAACGAAAATTTATGCCATTAGTATTTTTTACAAAAATCCCGAAACAACTCATTATCATATTCTTTGCCATTATCACATTGAATATTTTTTATTTTTCGTTCGAATTGGGTACGGATGAATGCTCTAAATTTTAAAAAGGTAGAAAAACTTGTGATTTTTCGCTAACGGAAAGGTCCATAAAAAATTAGAATAATCATCCAAAAATAGAACATAATAACGATGGCCCACAGAACTGAGAACGGAAGAGGTCCATAAATCGTTATGAATAATATCAAAAAGCATCAAAGTACGAGAAGTAGAGGCTACAAATGGTAATGTAACATGTTTTCCTAAAGGACAGGAATGACAACTTGGAATACTACGCGTACTCTTACAAGAAATAAAATTATTTTTATGCAAAGAAGAAATAATTGACGACCCAGGGTGACCAAACGTGCATGCCATAAGGAAGGAACTAGAGCTGCAAAAGTAGACGGCAAGGCTTGACTCGAGAGACTGGATGCAGGCGTGATAGGATAAAGATCTCCCCTACTATTACATCTCATGAGAGGTATCCCGTCTTGAAATACTTCACAGAAAATCCAAAAGGATCAAAATTAACAGAAACTCAATTATAGTGGTGAATTTACGGACATACACCAAATTTTTAATTAAGTTAGGGACATGAAGGACGTTTCAAGACAAGAGGTGGATGGGGGAGACAAAGTTGTATGATCGTAACCATGAATTGAAATTGAGTTGCCATTATCAACAATTATGTTACGATTTTTGCTCAAATTGAAATAAGACGAGAGAATACCTTGTTCGGACGTCATGTGAGAAGTGACGCCGGTGTCTATGTACCAAGTCGCGTTTGGAGGATTTAATCCCAGTGTATGCATGGCGGCCTCAATATCTGTCGTAGTCGGGATCGGATTAGGGCCCGTAGCATGGTAAGCATGCGGGGGCCGAGGCCCAGCAGTGTTCAATGTTCCGAAACCCACTGGATTGTGAAAAACTGGGCATGCTTGGCTGCTGAGAGGCCCACTGCCCGGGGAAAGGAGAAGTTGGAAAATATTGGATGTTGGGCCAAGGGCCACTGGCCCAGTTCCACGGCCAAGGAGCCCAAGGCTGGGACCAGGCGGCCTGCGGCCCACTACCACCTGTTTCGAGGTCCACCCCCGCCGTTGTTACTGTTCCCGCCGGTGGTGCCACTGTTCCGGCCGCCACCGTTGTTGCCGCCGCGATTCTTGCCATTATTTTTACGGTTTTGACCCTTCTTGCCGCCATCATTGGGGGGGTTTTGGCCCGAATTGTCAACAAACCCGTGAGAGTTAGCAGATGAAGTCATCATCGCCACGGAACTGGCGTCAGTAGCCGCTTTTTTGCCAAGCCGACTTCTTCTAACATGAGAATCGAGCGGGCTTGATAAAAAGGTGGAAGTGGATTACTTTGACGGAGGAACGTCCCAACGCCATTATAGGCCTCAGAAAGGCCTGCAACCATTTGTAGAACAAGACGATTATTGGTAAAAGGTGCCCCAATGTTCCGGAGTTGGTCCGCCAATTCCTTGAGCCGTTTACTATTAAGCGGAAACGTTCGGAAAATCTTCCATGCTGACTTGGGAGAATTCTTGCTCAAGGGTGACAACTCGAGAATGTTGGTTATCCTGGAATATATCAGGCAATCTATTCCATGTAGTCATAGTAGCCGTAGTGTCTGACTCAATAATCGTCTGTAAAAGGTCCGTAGAAATAGTGGAATAAATACACTGAAGGACGGTAGCATCAAGAGTAATCCATAACTGAGGATCCTCTGCAGGAGTAGGGGTAGCGAGAGGAAATATTTGATGGAGGACTTGATGTGAAATTGCGTGAATTTTGAACAACTCTTCCCACGTCGCATACGAGACGTTTTCCATCTCAAGAACAATAGGGATGTGGTTCTTGATGTTGGAAACAGAAAGGGCAGGATGAAATATGTTCTTAGACATAACGGAAGAACAAAAAGTGAAGAAGGGAATTAGACTAATTTGGGAAGAGAAGATAGAAGTCGGGCACGGAAACCGAGATGGAAGCTCGGAAACCGAGGGCAGCGGAAGACAAAGAGAGGAGAGGTATGAAAAATCTAGACTTCTGATACCATGAAAGAAATAATCTCTTGATTATTTTCATTAATGAATGGGTATATATACAATTTACAATTTCCATAATATGAAAAATCCTATTCCTATTCTATTCACAAAACCCTATTCTATTTGTACAAGAATTCTATAATTATGGTAAGTGTACAATTCTAATTATATACAAAAACCTTTTACCAAAAACCCTCATATACACGGTGTGTATACCGTGTATATCACGGTCTCCCAATTGCCTTGGGTTTCTGTGATATACACGGTATACACAAGATAGTATACCGTGTATATGAGGTATGTATATTATGATACACTTTCAGTAACAAATATTTGGACCAAAACAGATGTAGTGCATTTCTCAGTAGAAATATCACTGGCCAACTTAGATACCTAGAAAATTACTATGCTATTTTTCTCATATATTGCTAAACTACACACTCTCCATTACTGAATGAATAAATAAACTAAGTGACCATTTCAGATGACAAAGGATTCGTAAAAGAAAATATATATTATTACTGAAGATTTATATTTATTGAATAAAAAAAGATCTTTTGAAATAGATAGAAAACAAAGTGGAAGGAGATGACTCTACACGAATAGCTATACTATAGAAGAGTGCATCAAGGCTGGTTTTCTCACTCCAATGTCAAGAAAAATAAAATTTTGCAAAAATTATATGAAATGAATTGCAATTTGGAGTAAACACAAAAATGGAAAATATATGATGCTTACGTCTAGAAGATTGGAATGCATGTTGTCAAAATGCTGATCAAGAAATTTTTCAGCCTGAAAGCTTTTTTTGCAGTATCCACGGCGCCATTCATTCACATCAAGATGAATTTTATGTTCCTCCTGATCTCTGAAAATGTCATTACTTGGATGAAGTTTACACTGCCTAGGAATCTCATACTTCTCTCTTTCTACAAAGGGCATTAAGTACTGCACAGCACAAAAGGAGTAAAAGAACAATTTCAGTACTGTATTTGCAGCAGAGCTTAAGTTGAATCCATAGAAGTACTTTAGCTGATACCTCCTCAATAACTTTCCAAGCAGCCTGGCTTCTCTCACTGGAACAATGAACTTCGTGAACATGTGATTTGTCTTGTTCAGAACTTTAGAGGATGAAAAACACTAATTCAGATAAGTGACATGTTCAAGGGAATGCACATATAAAATGGAATTATTTTCAAACATAGTTTAGTAATACAGTTGGATATCTTGCCGAAAAAGGACAAAAAAACGAGAACACTTTTTTTCTAAGAGAAAAAACAAGAATACTTTCATTTTTTGAAAAGAGAAAAAACAAGAATATTTAACCATGATACAACTTTTTCCTTTTTATTTATTGATACAGAACTATGATTCAACTTAACAGCCTCAGAAAAGAGGCTTGCTTTTCTTTGAGCCGAGGGTCTATCGGTAACCGTCTCTCTACCTACCATGGTAGGGGTAAGGTCACTCTACCATCCTCAGACCCGACTTGTGGGATTACACTATGTTGTTGTATTTTAAGAGGCTTCTTTCTTTTATTTTCACGGTAAAATTTTGGAATAAGAATCAATAAGCGCTATGATTATAAACTGAAACAAAATGTTACCTTGTTGCATGCTGCTCTGAACCCTACGCCACAAAAAATTGAATGTGGTCAGCCATGAAAAGCTCCAAGAAGTGCTTCTTTTTTGTGCAAATTTAAATTCCAAATCAGGAAGTAGCATTCACGCAAACGCAAAAATAATAAAACAAATAAAATGGGTTATCATTGAAGATTGCAAGTAATTCAAATCAAGCATTACTTATATTCTGTTAACCGCGAAACCAAAAACACAGCTATCACAATTCACATAGTTCAGAAATTGCACTATTAGATGAAAGAATTACACGAAAACCAGTAAGGGAAACACACATAAACCCAAATTCTGCATTTTAAACCTAACATAAACGGGAGTTCAATACGAAAAACATAATTAAATCAATAACAGAATTGTATCTCTTCGATCTAGGGCAGAATAATCATATAGAGTAGGTCTAGAAAATTCAAAATTGTTGGTTGAACACAAAGAAAAGTGTAGCTGAATAAGTGAAGTTGCGGATATGGATGAAGAGAGAACACTAATCAATATATGATTTTTTTTGCTCGTATTTGGCGCAGAGCCTCCATTCGCCTTCTCTCTCTCTCTCTCTCTCTATATATATATATATATATCCAACTATATTTTAAGTCCTCTCTTTTGTCATTCAGCTTTTTTTTTCTTTTTTTTCATAAATATGAATGAATTTATATTACCATCCTAATTTTTATTTTTTACATTTTTTTTTTTTTTTAGGAAGGAATTTACCGTAACGATTTTCCTATAGATATACATTATTCATTTTTCAGAATACAATTATATTTGTGACAAAAATCCCTTTTAATTTAACATTAAAAACAATTATCCTTTAATCCATGGCTCCATGCTTATAATCAAAATTAATACATATTTTCAGAAACTTTACCCTATTTAGCCCCATTTTATATAATTTTAAGACTTATGAAAAAGGCAATAACTCTTTACTTTGTGACTGTGATTTTTATTTTTTGGCGCTTATAAATTGATTGTGAGTGATATTCATGTTTATCATCACAAATTTAAATATTGATGAATTAAAGTGAATTTTTTAAAAATCAATTATGGTCCCCAGGGACTGATTTTATATAAAATAAAAAGTGAAAAAATCTAAAACTTCATTGGTGATGCTTTTAAAAGCTTGAAAACTCACAAATGAATTCTTCTAATTTTTGAAAAATTGATAATCGGTGATCATGAAAAATTTCTGAAAGTGGCTCTATGAAAATCTTGAAGGAACTGAAAAAGATTGTTCAATTATTTTCGGGGGAGGGAAGGGTAGAGAGAAAATAAAATCACTGTTATGAGAGAAAAAGGATGACGAGAAGAGATCTTTAGCTAAGCTCTCCCTCTTCCTTGAGCTCTCTACGTCCATAGTTACCACGGGTAATGGAGGAAGGGAGGAGGGTGTTGTAATAGCGGTGATTTTTTAAAAAGGAAGATAATATATTTTTCAAAAAATAAAATAAATGAAACATGTGGCACTTAAATAAGGCTCCAATCACAAGTTTTCTACTTATTCATAATCGAGTTATGCAGGATATAAATCGAGCGCAATAAAAGTAATTAAAATAACATATGAAATAAGATCTTGAATTAGCATGTCAAATAAGATCCTCACTCACCTCTTGGGCAGTGTGAGAATAGCTCCGCTCAATTTGTTGGTAAAAAAACACACTAGCCAGGTGGATAAAATGATGTGTATTAGACACATCTTGAAAAAAGTTGAATATGTAAAAAGTTTCCGATGGAGGAGAGAGGTGTGTAAAGAGGTTTTGATTACAAGGTCAGATGGTAAATTATGTATTAAGCCTTATTTTTATTTTTTCAAGGATTCATAAGATTTGTTATGCCCAAAACAATAATTCATTGCCGGAGATTTCTCTACTAGAACAATTTCAGTATATATTACCATGCGCTAATGTTAACAACCAAATGACCCTAACAAATAAGTTGAGCCCCAAATTGAATTCTCATCCTTGTCACGTAGACTAATCAGGGTTAAATTATAGAGATAATTACATGGAACAAAGTCTCCGTTTTTTCTTCTGCAGAGTTGAAACAGAGAATAGTTGGCTTGCTCATAAAGCCAATTTTGGATCAACTGTTCCACTAGCGTTTCCTTCGCCTGTTAGGACATGGTCGGGATCCTGCACAAATAGATTAGCTCATTTGTGATACAGCAGATGAAATAAAAGGCAACACGATTAGCATACTACTACTAGCACTTACCTCCATTCCCCATTTGATGTAATCTGGGGACTCGCAGGCCTTGTACTCGTCAACAAGACTTTCAATCACATCTCTAGATTCGTCAAATTCAGATAGATCATTGTCCTGCCCATTATACGTAAAAATTAGAGAGGAAAAAACTTATAGCAAACATCACTATAAATGCAACCAAAAAAGCTTCTACAAGAAAGTGCATGCAGCTGAAAGCTAGGGTTCTTGGACTCCCACTTTGACAAATCATTCCTTGTTGGACAAGAGGAGAAGAGACGCTTTTGGGAGGATTTGGACGAAGTGGTGGGAGGCATACCACCCACTGAAAAGTTATTTGTAGGAGGGGATTTCAATGGTCATATCGGGTCACTTCCGGGGGTTATGACGACGTGCATGGAGGCTTTGGAATCGGGGACAGGAACAGGGGAGGCATCTCCCTTTTGGAGTTCGCTAGAGCTAGTGGGATGGTAATAGCCAATTCGAGGTTCCTGAAAAAGGAGGAACACTTGGTAACTTTCCGTAGTTCGGTGGCTAAGGCCCAGATAGACATTTTGCTCCTTCGGAAGGTTGACAAAGATCTTTGTAAATATTGCAAGGTTATTCCGAAGGAGGATCTTACAACCCGACATAAGTTTTTGGTGATGGATTTGAAGATCAAGTTAGAGAAGAAGAGGCTTGTGGATGACAGGCTAAGAATCAAATGGGGGAGCTTGACCACGGCTAGTGCAAAGGAGATAGAGGAGAGGTTGTTGGCCAGTGGGGCTTGGGAGAGTAGTGGAGATGCGACCGGTATGTGGAACAAGATGGCCAATTGCATTCGGGAGGTAGCTAGAGAAGTGCTAGGGGTCTCGCGGGGTAACAGTGGTGGGCATCGAGGGGACGAGTGGTTTCATGTTAAAGTTCAAGAGAAGGTGGAAGCGAAGAAATCGGCGTATGTGAGATTGGTAGAAAGCAAGGATGAGGTGGAGAAGTGGACGATTAGGGAATTGTATAAGATGGCGAGGAAGGCGGCAAAACAAGCGGTTACGGCGGCGAAAACGACGGCTTTTGAACGCATGTATGTGGAATTAGAGAAGAAATGCGGGGATAAGAAGTTGTACAGACTAGCCAAGGCAAGGGAAAGAAGAGCCCGTGACTTGGATCACGTGAGGTGCATCAAGGACGAGGACGGCAAAGTACTGGTGGAGGAAGCGCATATTAGGCGGACGTGACAGTCTTACCTCCATAAACTTTTGAACGAAAAAGGAGATGTAGACATTGTTCTAGGAGATCTGGAGCATTCTGTTAGGTACCGGAATTTTGGGTATTGTAGAAACCATAAGGTTGAGGAGGTGAAGGGTGTTATTCGCAGGATGCGCAGGGGACGAGCGACCGGGCCTAATGAGATCCCAGTTGAATTTTGAAAGAGCGCAGGCAGTGCAGGTTTGAAGTGGCTAACTGAGTTGCTTAACGTCATTTTTAAGACGACAAGAATGTCTGAAGAATGGAGGTGGAGGGCAATGATTCCCTTGTACAAAAACAAAAGTGATATCCAGAGTTGCAACAACTATAGGGGTATCAAGCTGCTGAACCACACTACGAAAGTTTGGGAAAGGGTCGTGGAGATGAGGCTGGAAAATACATGTCTATTTCCGAGAACCAGTTTGGATTCATGTCGGGGCGTTCGACTACCGAAGTCATTCATCTTATTAGGAGGTTGGTGAAGCAGTATAGGGAGAGAAAGAAATATTTACATATGGTTTTCACTGACCTCGAGAAGGCATATGACAAAGTCCATAGGGAGGTTCTATGGAGATGTTTGGAGGTTAGAGGTGTACATGTGGCGTACACTAGGGCGATCAAGGATATGTATGATGGAGCCAAGACTAGGGTATGATCAGTAGAAGGAGACTCGGAACATTTCCCAGTGACGATGGGGCTGCACTAGGGATCAGCTCTTAGCCCATTCCTATTTGTATTGGTCATGGATGGACTGACGCGACAAATCCAAGGGGAGGTACCATGGTGTATGTTATTCGCAGATGACATAGTCCTGATTGATGAGACTCGCAGCGGAGTGAACGTCAAGCTGGAGGTTTGGAGACAGACTCTGGAGTCTAAAGGGTTCAAGTTAAGTAGGACCAAGACAGAATATTTGGAGTGCAAGTTCAGCAACGGGAGCGACCCTGAGACAGGCGTGGAGGTGAGGCTTGGTACTCGGGTCATTCCGAAAAAAGGAAACTTCAAATACATAGGGTCTATTATCCAAGGGAATGGAGAGATTGATGACGATGTCACACATCGTATTGGGGCAGGGTGGATGAAATGGAGGCTCGCATCTAGAGTCTTGTGCGACAAAAAAGTGCCAACTAAACTTAAAGGCAAGTTCTATAGGGCGATGGTTAGACCGACTATGTTGTATGGGGCAGAGTGTTGGCCAGTCAAGACTTCGCACATACAAAATATATGGGTTGCGGAGATGAGGATGCGGAGATGGATGTGTAGGCATACAAGGAGAGATAGGATTAGGAATGATGATATCCGGGATAAAGTGGGAGTGGCCTCGGTGGAGGATAAGATGCGGGAAGCGAGGTTGAGATGGTTCGGACATGTGCAGAAGAGAGACCTGGATGCCCCCGTGCGGAGGTGTGAGAGGTTGGCTATGGACGGGTTTAGGAGGGGTAAAGGGAGGCCAAAGAAGTATTGGGGAGAGGTGATTAGACGGGATATGGCGCAGGTGCAACTTACTGAGGACATGACCTGAGATGGGGTTGTGGAGGACACAAATTAGGATAGAAGGATAGTAGGTAGTCGAGCGTAGTCCTACTTACACTTACAAAATGATAGTGTAGTGTTATTACTGCAGGCTCGATTATCCTATCACACTTATAAATGCATTATTGCTCTATAGTACCCGGCAGTTTGATTCTTGTTGCTATGTGTTCTTTAGTGTAATTATATATCTTATGTAGTTGTGTTAGCTACTGCTTCTTGTTGTTAGGATGCGCTACCATTGCGTATTTGATTGTATTATTTGCATGCCCACAATGATTTAATTTCTCGTCTGACCGTCTCTCATACTTTGTTTTGCTTTGCTTGTGATTATGCTTTGTCTTGAGTCGAGGGTCTCCCGGAAACAACCGATCTACTTACCAAGGTGGAAGTAAGGTCTGTGTACATTCTACCCTCCTCAGACCCCACGTTGTGGGATTTCACTGGGTATGTTGTTGTTGTTGTTGAACAAGAAATAAGCAAGGAGCTAAAACGCCCAAACCGGACATCGGACAAACATCCATATGTGATATTGACATATGCAATATTTCCTTCAAATATAGGGATAGCTAAGGATTTTAACTCCTCAGAGAAGCATGGTTTTTGAAGTTCAGCTTTACATCTCATGCCCACAAGTCAAAGTATCACAAAGGACTCTGTTCTATTCTCAACACTTCCGAAAACCTCATAGTACTTTTTGAATTTAGCTACTTGTTTCCCGTAATACATACAGCTCTATTTATTATTTTAGAGGAGAATTATCTAATGGCAAGGTAAAATCTAAGATAATAAACAAAAACGCGTCAATCCAAGCTTTTCAATGACTTGTCTGTTAGTATGTGTCATCAAATACATTTCGCATACTCAAGTGTTCTCTTTTGTTTTCTAAAGGCTATACATTCTTACAATGAGAAACAATATTATTTTATTATGATTGGTTAGATATAGAATATCAGCTGCACATATTCATCAATTAAATCTTTCTTAATACGTGGACATCAGTTATAGACATTTATATTGTTGTATAGTGACAGTGATATGAAAGGAGAAAACTGTGTCATAGTTTCTTATTAAAGTTGATAGATTTACTTGAAAATTACTGCACACATTCATCAACTATTTCTTACTTAATACGTGGACGTCAGTTATAGACATAGATATCGTTGTATAGTGACAATGATATGAAAGGACAAAACGTGTCATAGTTTCTCATAAAAGTTGATAGACTTCACTTGAAAGTTATTCAGATTCAAGTTTTTTTTCCAGATTCAGGTTCAGTTTTGCAGAAACCACGGAGCATAACAAATGTCTGCTCTGTTTTACTTCTCAATTTCTCAGCCATGCAAGCAGAAAAACTAGATACAAAACCAAATCCTGGGTGGAATGGGGACTGACTTACCAATAACTACACTATACACTGTGCCGCCTCTTATTCTCAGTACTTTATATCAGAAAGACAGAGTTGAACAAGAACTTACAGCAAACGTTGGATGATTCCTATAATTGTCAAGGAAGGCTTGTCTCTTTCTCAATTTATCATACTGGGTCAAACACTTGCTGAATAAGTGGCGGATACCTGTATGGCTGGCCAGCATGAGACCACTAACCTGACCCATTGAAAACATAGAGTAATATTACATATCTTTAAGGAAACAAACAGCTTTACAATGTCCAAACAAAATTCAGGAAAGGAGATCTACAACAGAATGTGAAGACCAAGATAGTCAAACTAATATGGCTTGCCTCAGTTGATTATCATGTCAGCAACTGAAATAGCGACTATATTTGCCCATTACAGGAAATGCGCTTTTCAAACATAAGTGACCAATATTTGTTTTCAACTTTAAGAAGTTATGCTATAGATCTGTTATTTAAAGTTCAGACTATAAACTTTGTAGAACCTTTGGATTCAGCAACAGCATCTAGTGGATCAAGCGTTAGTTTCGAAACACAGAAAGAACATTTACTTCATGCTGTCAAACTTACTTCACAGGTACAATATATTACTCCTTCGACTTGTTTGTAAGCTGAATTACTGGAGAACAAGCTTTGACTTTTACATTACTGAACATCCTTAATCTCTAAGAAAGTCATTTAAGCAGTGCATAAGCTGTAGAACTCAGATTAACAGCCTTCAGCACAAAAAATTGAACAAGTAGACATAGAAGTATATTTTACCCTATGAGAAGTTTGGACATAAGGAGACTTTCTAGATAAAGCAACCTGCAAAGGAACGTAATGCAAAGTCAAGAAGTAGGATAAAAAAGCAAAATCTCAATGTTTATTATGCCCAAAAGACCTACCTGAATGCTTGCAGGGCCCCACTCAATAAAATTGACAAGCTTTCTTTCCCTTATTCTCTGCAGGCTTTCATGGACCTGATTCCCGGAACATCAAATGAGTAAGATGCAGAGACGTTACAAGTATGCATATGTTTGTGCTGATATATGCTACGAGCTTACAAAGTTGGGAAACAGCTAACAGATGAGCAATATAATACCGAGGAATCTTAATGTATGAAATGGAAAAACAATGTCCATTTGGGTGGTTAGGTGATAAAGCTATGTCTAAGTTGCAACTGGAACAATCTTGAAACTCCTTAAGGGCAATGGTGCAAGTTAAGGATTAGATGATAACAACATAAAACTAATTTTGTATTTAAGTTTCAAAAACATGACTTATGTGGTGTGCCTTTCTCAAACAGCCAGAATCAGAATCTGCTTATATTATAATATAAATGCCTCAGTTTGGGGGAAAAGCACTTCAAACAATCAAACCTTTCTATAACACGAGCGGAGAAAGAAATGGAATTACACATGAATACCTGAGTGGGATCAACTTCTCCTTGGATGATGTTTAAAATGGATATGTACTTAGCCTGACTGGCTTCCTTAGTTCGAGCATAGGAGGAAACCATGATATTCTTGGTCTGCAAAGTGAAAGAATTTGAGTATATCTGCAAAATCTTTCAGTAGGACAATATAGAGGACAGGTTTCCAGACCAGAAGGAGCCTTCTCATCACATCAAGTACAGTTGTTTTCCGAATCACATTAGCCTGCAAAAAGGATTATTAGCAATATGCTTCAGTCGTCACTACTGAACGTCCCACAAACAAGCTGCATTATACAATTTTACTAATAAACAGAAAAGAAAAAAGTTTAAACGAATAGAGAGTGAGCTACAACAACATACTCAGTGTAATCGCACAAGTGGAGTCTGGGGAGGGTAGTGTGTACTCAGACCTTACCCCTACCTTGGTAGGTAGAGAGGTGGTTTCCGATAGACCCTAGGCTCAAAGAAAGCATATCAAAGTAGTCCGGAGAGTCAGCTAGTGGAATTAAAAAGAAATAACTACCTATTTGTGAGATGGCCAATTTATCATCTTTTCTTTTTCTTAATACCGGGAAAGTTATAAGGGTATGATAGTGGAAAAGACAGTGACAAGCTTTACAAAATCAGTTACACCAAGATATATAGCTCTCCATTAATTAGAATTATGTAATTTTAGATCTGTTTTTTCATGGGAAACACATGAATCGGGCATGTTTTCGTTTCCCATACCCCAGTAAGTCTTAGCTTACTGCTTCAGTATCATGATATCCGCAAACACACAAGTTACATTGTTCAAAATACAAAATGTCAAGGACCATGACAAGAAAGTTAAATCAGGAAAACCAATAACAGAGAGTGATCTTACTCTTAATATCAGGTCCCACCAAAGCAAATAACAATAACTACACCACAATCTCAGGGAGCAATATTAACAGCTGAGAATTTGAGAAACAGAAGAATTAAATATGTCAGCTAGTACTGTATGTGCTATGTTTTGGAGAAGATATGGATTATTGTCACATAGCTATGTGCCTATTGTGGGAACGTTCAGAATTGGTTTAGAATACAGTGAACTATGCCGAGAATAGTAAAGGTTGCATTCATAGTTGAGTTTTCAAAGAAGAGAATATGAAAGACATAGGATATAGCCCCACAGGCTCTTATGTTTGTGGTGTGGAGAGAGAGGAGTAGGAGAGATTTTGAAGGGGTCAATAATGATTTTGTACATGTGAGGAGCAACTGCGTATCTCTAGTTTCTTTGAGTCTATCCATTAGGTCTTTGTTTGTATAAATAATTGGGTGACTTTTCTAGAGAACAGTGTTTTGGTCTAGTTTTTTCTACTTTTGTATACTACTTGTATAAGGGGATTCCCCCGACGTTATAAAAATTTTAGTTTTTGTGTTATCAAACAACATCTTAATTTCAAACAACGTTAGACTTGACTATATGAATCCTCAACATCGATTCTGCATCATTTAGATCCGTTTCATTTTATTATTCAATATTTTATCTTTTAAACAACTTAGTGAGTTCTCTAAAAAAAATAAAAAAATCTCAACAGTTTCTACCAACGTACAAATCTCTCGACAAACTAAAAACACTCCTAGCAAACACCGGATATAATGTAAATGCACCAACATGACTAAGCCTCAAGCCCTACAAATTGATATCATCTATATGGATCTTTTCTAATGCTAAGTTCTCATGGATTAAGTGATATTGACGGTTTCTGAGACATTTTTGTCCACATGATTTTAGTTCTTTTTTTAAGTGTCAAGTATTATTGAAGGCCTGAAGGCAGAACATCACGAAAAAAGTGATGATTACATCTAAAGAAGAGAAGAGCGAGAGAGAGAAATAAAAAGAGGCGAAGGAACTCCAGTCTAGGTTATACAAAAGTTTCTAAGAACTGTAATAGGGGCTCAACCTCATTTACCCACTCCAATTTACACCAAAAAGAAATCAAAAGTATGCAGTCAGACTGTATCTTCAGTATGGAGCTGTTGTGTCCTTCAAAACATCTTTTGTTTCTCTCTTTCCATATGCACCACCAAATACAAGCCGGTATATGGTGTTCTAGATCTTTTTCCTTCCTTTATGAAGATCCTTGTTGTACCGGCAGAGGAGTAGATCTGCAGTTGATCTTGGCATAGCCCACTTTAAACTCAAAATCCACGTGATTTTAGTTTTACCTCATGCCCCTTCTAATTTTTCATTTTTTTGGACAACTGTGGTATCTCAACCAGCTTACACACACTTTGAATATACCACCAAATATCTTACCTCCCACCAATACAACTACCTGGTAACTCTTCCCACAAGGCTTAGATAGATGGGAAGAATCACCTGGCATTGTTATTTGAACCCTGGTCTCCGAGGTTTTCACCTACTCCATTGACCACTAGGCCACACACTTGGTGTACCTTCAATCATCTTTAGAGTCACACCCATGGATAAAGGCATTTGGAGGTTTACATAGTGCATGAACAACATCTCAGGAGAGTTTAATATTGTATCTATGAAACGAGTTTTGACAAAAGACGGTGGGCAACCCATACTTTTCAACAGGGCAGCAGATAGAATTAGCAACTGAAACCCCCCAAGTACCCGACTATCAGAATCCAATAAAAAAAAAAATTCAACTGATGCTTTTTGTAAGACCACCGTAGGATGAAACTGGTCTGTACAATTGATCAATGGACGGCATGAATATGGAGTACTTAATTCCACATTTGAGTTCTACTTCTTTCTATGGGGAAAAACAGACAATTGAGCTACTATGAGAGCACAGTAGTAAAAGGATAATAATCAGCAATCGCCAATACAGTTACAATTGAACATTTAAAAAAAAAACAGACAGATAAGAACGGATGTCTTACTTGACGTTCCACAGTGAGTGGTGTATATCCAGTCATAAGGAAATGGCATCTTGGTGTAGGTATCAAAGAAGCAAGGAGGCCAACCAAGTCATTGTTCATGTATCCTGGGTAGCGTAGTGTAGTTGTACTTGCTGACATTACAGTAGACACTAATGAATTTGTTTGAGTAAAGGTGGGAGTCGTAATATGCAGGCGTTCTACAGCAATTCTATTGAGTGCAGTATTATCAAGTACGACTACACAATCCGCATTCAATGTCAGGCGCTTGAGTGTCAATAGGGAATTGTAAGGTTGTACAACCACATCACTAGTCTCATTTTGGTTAGGAAAGACACTGTAGGTTTGGACTAGTTTTTTGCTGTAGCGATCATTCAGAGTCTCCAACAGATATGAGCCCATACCTGCACAAGGCCAGTGATTAGCAACATAATAAATATCCACACTGACCTCTGAGACACTCATTCTACTGGCATTATCACAATAGAACCAACTTAATAAAAGGAGTCAACCTGAGCCAGTTCCACCGGCAATCGAATGGCATAGAACAAAACCCTCGAGACTATCACTTCCATCTGCTTCCCTGTCAATCATGTCCATTAGATCCTCCTCATATTGCTTACCCTGATAAAAAATGATTTTACCAAATAACTCAGAAACTACCAATCCAAGCTCTCAAGACAACAAAATGAAAGGGTCACAAAGCACTTCAAGATTATTTGCTGAATAAAGACCTCTAGAAAGGTGCAAGTCCAGTTAACATCACAGAGAAAGCATACAGAACAGATATTGGAAGTGGACAGATGAAGAGGTTGATGACATTTACTGGTTTTCTCAACTCAACCAATGTATCTCCAATCGAAACTGTAAAAGTGATCAAAGTGGTTATATGTTCTTTCAGAAGCCAAGATAAGTCACAGTTATTATGACCTTGGCTCATTCTTCCAACTTGACATCCAGCCCACTAAATTGACACTGAGAGTGCAATCTATTGCTTGTAACATTGATAGAGCTTCTTTGAGAAGATGGAGTGCTAAAAGGGTAGCCAGAAACTAGCTGACAATATTTATATTTAAGCAATTGGTTTGTTCCTACCCGTGATTAATCTTTTTCTATTGTCACCTCTAAGTCTTGATTAGAAAAGTACTCATCTTTATCTATTTAAGACAAAGATTTAAAAGAAAACAAACAGACCTGATGATATCCGCTTGCCCAATTATTTCCAGCACCTCCTCCATGATCTGCAATGAATACATTCTCATGATTGTAGAGATTCCTATATTCACCATTCTGTATAGCATTAATCACTCTGGGCTCTAGATCCATCAATAATGCTCGAGGTATGTAGTGTTGGTCATCCGCTTGATAGAAAAATACATCTTTTCTATCACCTCCCTGCAGCATTACATATTCATCACTATACAGTAGGGGTGTCCAACGGGGCGGGTTCCGGCGGGACGGGACCCGACTGGACCAGTCCTCCGGTGGGACTGGCCAACGTCCCGTCCCACGTCCCTCCGGAGGGGCCCGGGATTTGGCGGGACGGGTGGCAGGATTCGGGGGATTATTTTTTAAAATTGAATTTCTAACACTGAAATTGACATTCGCACCTACATTACCACGAAATTTCAACGTTGAAATCTATTGTATATCGTGAGATCTTTACTAAAGAAAAGGGAAAATTAGAAATCAATTTGGGGAAAACACAAATTGATTGGGAAAACGGACGTTTTTCTAAAAATTGACGGCGCCAAACCGCCTTGCGGCTGTTTGACCGACCACGTCTCAAAAAAATACGCAAAATGAAAAAAAATCGGGTAAAATGGACATCCGAGCACAGAGTTATGACCATTTAAAGTTGCACCAACTTACAATTATTTTCTCTCCCTACATTTTATGTCCGTGATATGTTAATTAAGTTCATGCCGCATTCGACTTCCATAAAAGTTTCATAGATTGACTTCAATCTAGCCACTCAAAGACAAATGTACCATTAAATGCCAATAAGGCTTCATAAATTGGCGTTCATAACACATCTCATGTTGCTACTTTATTTGTTCATAATATGATTATTGTATGGTGTTCTGTAAACAATTCTTACATGCTATTCAAGTTTCCGGAGTGCTCGTAAGCTCTACGAACAACTATCTACATTATATAAATGATAGCAATACTGGAGTCAATAATTTAACTCAAAAGATTTGACAAGTTCAATATTCACAATTTACAGCTTCTGAGATGGTAGGAAGATTTGTGAGGAAAATGAGGTATTTATAGATATACTAACTTAGGGGTTAAAAATAAATATTAAGGGGGTAGGGAGTTTATGGTGTGGGGGGGGGGGGCAAAAATATTAAGGGGGATCGGGTCGGGTCTGGGGCGGGACGAGCCCAGGTCCCGTCCCGATTTTGAGTCCCGACACCGTCAATTTTTTTTTAGGGGGATGGGCCACCCGGCCCACTGGCCACCCGGCCCACTGGCCACCCTTACTATAAAGTAATGTAGGTTATTCATGTTCTATAAACGAGTGGTCTTAAGATGAAAATACAAGCACCTAGTCACACACAAGCAAGTGTGAAACAAATAAGAACCTTTTTTCTAAGTGGATGAGGACCCGTAGATCCACCACTCATGCATGTGGCTCAATGACAGTGTTGTATGTACATGTATAAACATCCATGGCCACTAGGTAGCATAAATCAGAACAGAAAATGGAAGAATCATATCTAAAATTTGCAGACAAATTCAGTTTCAATAACAACAACATACTCGGTGAAATCCCACAAAGTGGGGTCTCCGGGTAGAGTGTACGCAAACCTTACCCCTACCTTGGGAGGTAGAGAGGTTTCCGACCTCCCAAATTAATTTCTTAGAAACAACACATCTACAAACCGATGAAAAGTCTAGCACAACAAATTCCAAGCAAAACCACATAATTTTTCAAAAGTAAACCATGTAGTGTTGTGGTGTAACTAACAAGGACCAATAATTTGGATAAAAAGGTTCATCGTGACGACGTGGCCGCGGTCAGATGTTTTACTTAAACAATGTGATGCTTCTTTGGTATGAAGTTCGGAGGGATGTTTAGCTTCCACGTAGATTTCAGTGTCACTAAAGTTAATTGTCGGAATAACTCAATTAAACTGCCTTACTAACTACTACATGCTCTAACCATTAATCCTTTTCTGAGTTGTCCTTTGTAACTATCACCACTTGCATTTTATGCTGAACACAAAAGATAAAATAGACCTAAGTACCTCTGCAATGAAAATAGTACTTTAACGTTAGCCCTTTTTTCTCTTAGATTCGCATTTCATTTTCCACCACAGCAACAAAAAAAACCAATTTCCTCTTGAAGTAAATGAACTACAAAAAATTATCCCAATTTAAACCAATAAATCAATTGTAAAACAAAATTGTCATTAAAGGATTTAGTTCCTAAATTAAAAGGAGACGTTGAACCTACAAAACCTACTTAAATGCTACCTACGATTTTTCCTTCCAAAATGTAATGAGGAAAGTGCAGTTCAGATGAGCATATACCTTAACAAGTAAAATCAGAAGAACAACGGAACTTGAACAGCAGAACACTATTAGTACGTCTTTGGTTCCTGGAAAATGTTTTGAAATCATGTGTTTCGTTAGTTGAATTATAGAAAATGTTTTGTTCAAGGAAACTACTTTTCACGAAATAGTTAAAATGACTTGGCTCACTAACTTATATGCGGAAATCATTTTCTTTTACAAACATCTCTTGCTTCATATCACTTCATTCAGCCAACAGTTATACACTATTGTGAACATTTAATACTTAGAAATTTCACAATAATTACAACAACAACATAACCAGTATAATCACACCAGTCGGGTCTGGGGAGGGTGGAGTATAACATAACAAAGCGGAGAAGTTAGAAAACCTGAGTAGCAAAATCTTCAAGAACGCCTTCTTTATTGATACCGTGTTCGAGACATAGCTGTTTCCAGAACTCCATCCCAATCTGGTTCCCGCATTGTCCCACTTGCAGTGTGATAATTTCCCTCGGCATTTTCTTCTGGAGCGTCTTTATAATTATGTTTTGCTGGTTGGCGTTAACATAAGCCTTCAAAGTTCAAACTCTTTTATCACTTATTTACCAACTACAACAACATACCCACTGTAGCTAAACCTAAATTTAACCCCCAATTTTACGAATTAGTCATTTATGTCCTCCAATAAAAGTTCATGTTCATATTCAAATTTGCCTTTAGTCGTTACTGGTTATATGATATCATCACATATGCCCTTGTTTTTCAAGTCGACTGACCCAATCTTTTTTTTTTCTTTTTTTTTTCTTTTTTTTTCTTCTTTTTGACGGCGAACCCGCAGCCGCTTACTCTCGAAATACGCAGGGTAAACCCCGGACTGACGCAATAGCCTGCAAACCACGTCGACTGACCCAATCTGATAATAGTACTTCTGTGAGATGTTTTTTTCTCTTGTTAATGCGTGAAACCTGTGACATCCATCACCAACATCTCTTCAAGGACACATGTCTTGCATAGGCTCTCGCTCTCTTTAGTTATTAAATATCCATATTCAACTCCGACATCATTTTTATTATATTTGATTATACGTGTCTTGCATCGACTCTCACTCCCCTTAGCCATTAAATATTCATATTTAACTTCAACGTCATTTATATTGATCGCATTCTCTTGTTAATGCTGAAACACGTGAGAACTATCACCAACATCTCATCATTTTCTGCATTGTTTCAAGATTCTTGATCATTTCCATCCATTATGAAATGTCTTATTCTTAAAATTGAGGACACATGCCTTGCATCGGCTCTTGCTCCTTTTAGCTATTAAATACTCATATTCAGCCATGACGTCATTTATATTAATATATCGGTAATGCATGCCTTACATCCGCGGCTCTCGCTCTCCTTAGCCATTAAATACCCATATATTCAACCCTGACGTCATTTATATTCTATTGACAATACGTGCCTTGCATCGGCTCTCACTCCACTTAGCTATTAAATACTCATATTCAACTCCAACGTCATTTATATTGGCCACATTCTCTTATTAATACGTGAAACACATAAGATTCATCACCAACATCTCATCATTTTCTCTGTCTTTTCAAGATTTCCGGTCATTTCTATCCATTATGGAATGTCTTATTCTTAATCAAAATCGAGGACACATGACTTACATCGTCTCTCGCTCCCCTTAGCCATTAAATCCATATTCAAACCCCAACGTCATTTAAATTATATCATTATTGACCATTAACCTTTGTCATTAGTACCTTGTTTTCTATCTTTATGACTTTGTCCAGCATGTGAATGATTTTAACTTTGGCCTTTTTTATTATTGCAATATTACTCTCTGTCGACCTTTTATTCATCACGGCTTGTTATACCTATGTGTGTTTGCCTCAAACATGTCCTAATAAAAGTTGTTGTGAGGATTGACTTGTGTTTGCTCATTTTAAGCTCTAACATCATGAGTTTAGCCATATTACATTGTTCATCTTCAAGGGAAATCTCGAAGAGATAAAGAAGAATGATGAGGTGCATATGTTTTCCACACATTTCATGTGTTAATAAGATATGATATTTCACAAAACTACTGTCAAATTCATCTATCGAGTAAAAAAGACATATGTGAAATAACAAGTAATGACAGAGACATTTTTTGAAATGTAACTCCTAGTAAAGGGTATGAATGACTAATTTTGCAAGGTTGAGAAATACATTTATTCCGTTTAAAAAATATATTTGGCTAAATTATTTAGAAATATTTTTTTGTACTATTAAAACGATTTTTGTCTTGTCAATGTTGAGCTCTATAAAAAACTTTACTTACAATTAGTACTATCTAATTCCATACATGATAAAAAAAAAAGGTTAATTATGAGACTTTTGGCACGTGTTGTTGGCAATTCATAAGTTTTTTTTGGTCAAATAAAAAAAATTATTTAACCAAGTGAAACATTTCTGTACATCTAGCTCTTTTGGACTATAGAGCTATGTTCTCAAGTCTTTGCTAACTATTACATAGTGAACTAATAGCCTATACATAATATGTAGTCAAATTAGCTAATAGTCTACTCCATTTACAAATAGATTGCCCTCTGACATGCAACCGTAAGACTATGTCCCTAACGAGCCAAATACTTGATCTGGACTTGGATTTGAATCTTCTTGCATTTCTTTTTGCCCAAACATGATAAATAGCAGCAGCTGCAATACACCCCAGTATGCTTGTTTTTGGTCTGTTGTTGTTGACGTGCTGTGATAACCAATCCACCTTTTCTGCCCAAGTGTTTATCCTCCTTGGTGATCCTACCCAATTGAGTAGAGTAGACCATATAAATCTTGAGTACCTGCAGCCAAAGAAAAGATGCTCAATTGTTTTCACTTCATGTGTGTTGCATAGCACACAACTTTGAGGCACTTGAATGTTCCACTTTGCCAGTCTATCTACAATAGCTAGCCATGTAATGAATTGGTGCATTGACATGACATATTTAGACAGAATCAGGTTCCTCCATGTTGCTCTATGAACTTGAGGGATAAGTGAGATCTATGCTTTCTTGATACTGAAGGTTCCCTCCAACTGCAAAATGCTCCAAATGCGTCACTGGGTTTGTGTTGGGAAACCAGTTCCTGGCATCAAAAATCTCCCTCACTGACCAACATTTTTGTTTAGGTGTTTCAAGGCCAGTCAAACTCCTTGCTTTAATGTAGAAATTATGTATCCATTACACCTAGAATGTAAATTGCTGCTTTGCTCCAAAGTTTATAATATTGAGTCCCCCAGCTGGTGTTGGTAAGCACATTGTATTCCAAGAAACCAAAGTTTTTTAGAGCTTTCATTGCTGCATGTAGAAAAACTCTACAAGCAGTTATCACCATTGCAATCACCTTTTTTGATAGAAGAAAAACCTGAGATACAATGTGCTTCACCCATATTTTTTTAAAACTTTATGCTTCTGTTTTTAAGAAGGAACTATAATTCAACTTTGTTCACAAAAACAACTCGTGTTACAATGCAAAAATATCCAGGGTTCAGTCAGTTGTGATACTTGAGAAATTAGTTTCTACATAAAAATCACATACACTAAAAACTCTATTAATTAATACTCGATTATTTAATAAACTCTCTTAAATAATATTTTTGGTCGGTCCCGACTCGGGGATAACATGCTAAATTAATAATTCGCTAAAATTATAAGATAATACATTTTTTATTACTCATATAGACCCCATGTAAAATATAAATTAATAATTCCTTATATACTACATAATACATTAGTGATTTATGAAGACTTGTTGAAAATGACTCAATTGTCTTTTGTTTTTTGTTGAAATCAATGTCACATTGAATCTCATCTCTAATTTTTCTTATCATTGTAAGAACTTCTGGTGTTGTTTTCTCATAGTTTAACAAGAAATTATTTAATGTGATTCACGCTTTAATAGCCTCGTTTCGCGAAGGGGCTCTACTATAGAACTTTCATCATCATCTTCGTCACCTTTATCAGTTCTCATAACGCTCTTCTTCATCAGTCAACAACTGTGCAACTACATTTTCTTCTGGGTAGTTCAGGACATGTTCGACATCCATTGTTTGTGTTAGCATGATTTGATCTTGTGTTTATATATAAATATTTTTTAATATCCATAAAGTAGTACATTAAACACAAGAAGCATAATAACGTGGGAGATTGAAAGGTACTTCATTTGATATAGTACATTGAACAATAATGAAGTGGAAGATTGAAGAAGGGTGTGTAAATTGGGTATTTAATTATAAATTTATCTATAAATTGATAAAGTATTAATTAATATATAAATTAATAATTATTAATTTATCAATTAATTAATATCTCTTTTAAATAAATTTTGGTGGTCCCAAGAGCATTAATTTATAGAGTTTCTAATGTATAAGATAATACAATATTTGGTTAGTTGAATAAGAGAAAATAATCGTTATATAACTAATGCGAAGACGAGCCTTGGAGTAACTGGTAAAGTTGCTGTCATGTGACTAGGAGGTCACGGGTTCAAGCGGCGTAAGCAGCCCCTTGCATAAATACAAGGTAAGGCCGCATACAACAGACCATGTGATCTGACCCTTCCTCGAACCCCACGCATAGCGGGTATATAACTAATGCAACGTTTAGTTGATAATATTAAATAATATATGCATTAAGTTATGCAAAAGATGTACGCATTCTTTTATGCATGAATAAACGTAAAATAATACTAACAAAAAAAAAAAAAATATATATATATATATATATATATATATATATAAATATTAACGATACAACATTAAATTATAAGTTTTTTTTTTTCATATAAATAATATATTTGTATGATGCATTCTATATTTTAATTTTCGCATAAGTAATAAATGACCCTCATTTAATTTTGGCCACGAGGTGCCATAGAAGGCTCAATTTTTCCAACAGTGCGAAGAGTGAAAAGTGGGGAAGAAAACGAAGAAACCAGGCAAAAGGTAAAGAGAAAACTGAGAAGAAAAAAGAGCCCGTAGAGAATCCAAGAAACTCCCCCCTGAAGATGACATCGATGCTATACTGGTATCCACTTCTTACCCTCAACATGTTTTTTTTTTTTGGAAATTAAATCAAGAGTATTTGAAAATTGTATTGCATTGACACTTCGATTTTATTTAATTAGTGTACTGATGATATTTTTGTATAACTATACTTCCTACTTAATTGGTGTTTGCAGTTGAACATTAATCCATTGAAGGAGACTGAATTAGTCCTATACGGTGGTGAATTTTACAATGGCAGTAAAGTAAGGTGTTTGTAATTTTGTATCTAGTTTTTCTATATAATTCTTATAGAATAAAAACACAAGAATGTAGGGTAGAAACAGCAAGAATATAAATGTGGAAATTTTTTATGTCAGAGAAATTCTATGACATGTATTTATAATTTGATACGCTTAATTTAAGAATTTCCTTTGGAATATATATTCTGTTTTTTTTTCTTCTCTTCGTGTGTGTTTGTCTACTTAATGCTGCAAAGTTAAGGAACTTTTCCCTCTCCACCTGGCTTTGCAGCGATCAATAATCTTATTATGATCCACTTAGTGCACTAGATAATATTTCTCCGTGTGAGGTTTTTTGCCCGTTTGCAGCTCAAGGGTCAGTTTAACTGATTTTCGGAGCTGTATTGGAGTCTAAGTTGCGTGGACTCTTCACTTTCGATGCCGCACCCATGTCGGATTCTCAAAAAATACTGTACTTTGGGAGAAATCCGACATGCACCCGTTGACATTTTTGAAGAGTCCGAGCAACATAGATTGGAGTAATAATTTCTTAAGGAAAAAAATTAAGGCATTTACAAAATTAAATGAGAAGTACTATCAGTTGCAGCTTGTCCATATTAAAGCGATAAAAGAAAACATCTTTCTCAAATATCATTTGGTTCGACTCTTATGAAGACAAAAGGGATAATTTGTTTAGGGAAAAGGGAGTAATTTATTAATGGTTAGAATTAAGTTAACCTTTCTTCCTTGATTTTTTTGATGGACTAGTGATGTGTGATATTTTTGAACTGATGAATTGGAATTTATGGAATTGGCTAAATGCAGACATTTGTATATGGTGATCTCTACCGGTATGATGGGGAAAAGCAAGAATGGAAGCTGATTTCAAGCCCTAACAGTCCGTCTCCTCGCAGTTTCCACCAAGCAGTTGCTTGGAAGAATTATCTTTATATTTTTGGTAAAAGATCCAAACTCTGTATAATGAGTATCCTTTTTAGTATACACAACTTTGTGCATCTTAATATATGCATTTGAGTTCGTACCCTATTCCTCTTCCATGGTGGTTACTGTGATAATTGCTGTTTTGTAATTAGGTGGTGAATTTACGTCTCCTAATCAAGAGTGATTCCATTGTTACAAGGTAGAATCCATTAGTTATCTCTGGATGTCGCGCTTCTGTCTTTGAGCCCAAGATTTGTAATGTATTGTGTATCCTTTTGTAATTTATATTGCAGGACTTTTGGGTGTTGGACTTGAAAACAAACCAATGGGAGAAACTAAATTATAAAGGTTGTCCTAGTCCACGTTCCGGTCATCGCATGGTACATCCAGCTTTCTTTGAACTAACTTAATTCTCGATAAGCAGTTTTTTTGGGGGAACCATTTATAATGAACCAGTTGGTAAACAAAATTATCATCTTTGCATATTTTGAGAGTCCATTGCTCTTGTTTATTTTTGTTTTGGAGCCCCTCTGCAATGCATCATTCTTGAGTGTGCTTCCCATGAACTTCTGAAGAAACATCAATGTTTGTCTAGTAAAATTTCCAATCATGTATTAGTGACTCCTGATATTTTTCAATTGATTGGATGCAATACTTGATTTTGGTCTCTTTTGGAACTTTTTTTGGCCTTGCATAGGTCCTTATGATTCAAACTTGGTTTATTGCAGATTTTGTACAAGCACAAGATTATAGTTTTTGGAGGCTTCTATGACACTCTTAGGGAAGTGAGGTGGGTAATTTTGCCTTTGTTGAAGAGTTGCAAATTACTGAAATAAATATGAGAAGCTTTCAATGATCTATAAACCAATACTTTTTTTAGACTTTGTGTTGCTTTGGAATTACTAGTGATTATTCATTATTATCAATGCTCCTAGTGGCTTTGTGAATGACTTGCAGCTCTCATACTTCAATCAGCTTATTGGAGTTGTGAAGTTTACTCATATATATTTTGCAAAATGATTCTTTCTACATACAATTAGTGTTATATATTCATATCAACATGGTTCCCTGTACTGCCAAATTCTTCTGCAACCTCCACTCACTCGAGGTATGGTGGCATCCAGATCCAAGCCTTTGCGCAGAATGGAGGCAAAAATCCGTTGATTAGTGACCGCATAACCTACTACCTTTATTTGTAGGGCAGAATGACTTGTTGAAAATTTCAGACAAGGTTTAACATGTGTCCTGCAGATTTATGTGTTGTATTCCCAAATATAACAGGATATTTTCTTATAAAAAACATCATGGAATATTCTCAAGTGATTCATATATGACTTATTTATTCTCTGTTCCCACAAGTAGCTCAGTTGCATAGATGCCTGCTAATATTTTAGTAAATGCATCTCAACGAGGCTGTAACCTAATTGTCTGGACATAAATTGATCTTTTGACCTGATTTCTAAAATATACAAAACCTATACTTGTTGCAGGTATTACAGTGATCTGCATGTATTTGATCTTGATCAGTATAAGGTGAGTATATGATATAGTGGGCCTGACATTTCTGCATTTTTTGGTTTATTTGTTTAACAAGTTCTAATTGCTATGCTTTAATATTCGTGCTGCAGTGGCAAGAGATAAAACCTACACCTGGATGCATGTGGCCGAATGCTCGAAGCGGCTTCCAGTTTTTTGTTTATCAAGATGAGGTGAATGATCAGCTGGAGTAATTCTTGCTCCACCACAAATTGCCTACTTATCATCTTTGTTTGACTATGTGAGGTGTCTAGTATTTCTTATTCATTAGTGGTTAACCTGTACTTCTATACAGCCCAAACCGTAGAAAAAAAAAGGAAGCCTAAGGATATTTTTGGTCTACTTGCCATAACTCACCGGGATTGAATCAGATAAGAAATTCAGGAGAGAGTAATAAATATGTTGAAATATTTTTCCTTGACCTTTCTTTATGTTGTTTGAAGAAGAAGTAAGGACAAAAGGAAGGTCGGCAGAATTATTTGCTTTTGCTTGTGGCACAAATTATTGCCAACATTTTGTTTATTTGATCAAAATATCCATATACATCTCAAGTTTGTTAAGAGATCTTTTATCTCCTCTATTCCTTTTTGGTTCCTTCTATTAGACAAAGGAGAGGGATTCAGGTGGAAAATTAAAGTCGCAATTCCATTCTTTCAGCTTGCCATCCTCCCTGTTCAGCAAGTTAGTTCCTTTCTTTCTTTTTCTATACCACAGTGGTGGAGCTGTTTAAATCCTTGCCCCAAAATAAGTAATTAAATAAACCTGGTAAATCTCATGTATCTTTGAACTTCTTTGTAGGAATAACCACTGCCTTCTCTATTTTCCTTAATTCATTAATTGGTTACATGCCCATTCAGTTTTGCAATAATGTTATTTTAGTTGCATGACTTATCTTTTCAATTATATGATCTGTTTCCTTTAGCGTTCTATAGAAGCTTTTCAGTACTGTTAGTCTCTCATATTACATGCTTCTTTAGTGGTAATCACATTAATTGGTTCCTAAGTCCACCTTTTACAAATTTCAGATATATTTATATGGTGGTTATTCCAAAGAAGTTTCATCTGATAAAAGCGCTTCAGAGAAGGGAATGGTCCCTTGATCCTAAGACGTGGGAATGGAACAAGGTTTATATCTTACTGTTCTCTTCTCCTCTCCCTTGTATTCACATACACTTACGGTGGAAAAAAAGAAGTGATATACTTTCACCTCTCTCCCCCTTCAAATTAGTTAGCTTAGCACTCTATGTAGCAGATGAGTTCGAACCATTTGACTGCATAATTATATTTGACATATAATAAACACAAGTATGCTAAAGATGCCCTCACCCCTCTAGACTAGATATGCGAAACTAAGTACTAAAAAGTAAAAAACACACTTCAGTTCCAACATTGGCAAAAAATGGAATTAAATCACATAAGATTATAACAGTATCGAGCTTATATTTACATGTATTGCTTCAAAATGTACTTCCTATCCAAATGACAGCGATGATTGCAGATGTCCAGACTTCATAGTTTGCTGCCTTTGTCAGGAGAAATTAAATACATTTATTTTCTAAGAAAGATGCCATCATTCCTTTAATTATTTTCTGAGCAACATACTGATTGTATTCCTTTAAAGTATGAAACCTTCTATTGGACAAGCATTGTCACTGCACATGATGAACACTATGAAGTGGCTGTTGCATTTATGTCTCCATTTAGTGATGGATGGGACTGGGATAATGCCTTGCTTCTTTTACAAACTAGAGCATAGGTGTAAAAGCATCATCTGAGATTCTGAAAGATATCTCTGAAATTCTGAGTTTAATTTATGTTTGTTAATGTTGCTTTATTTATAATACTGACGAGTTGAAAGAGTTCTCTTATTGTATTGTGTGAGTAATTTTTCCATCTTTAGAACTTGGCCTTTTATTATATTTGTCTTTCTGTATGTAAGGTCAAAAAAAGTGGAATGCCTCCTAGGCCTCGTGCTGGTTTCTCTATGTGCATCCATAGAAAGTGGGCTATACTATTTGGAGGTGTCGTGGATATTGAAATGGAAGGTTGATTTTCTTTGTATAAGCATATCTTGCAGCCTTTTGTGCTTCTTTTCACATTCATATGCTCTTTTCACTTTTAAAAAGACAACTTTTAGAGATAAAGGAAAATAATGCAATGTAGATGTCAAAGAAATGCAAGCAAATATCTGACTCTCTGTTCCATCCAGGTGATGTTATGATGAGCTTGTTTCTGAACGAACTTTATGGCTTCCAATTAGACACTCATCGCTGGTAAATGCCTATTCCACTACTTTGTATTTTTCTTGAGATGAATGCTTTCCTTATTCTGGTAGCACATACCTATCTTTCACGTTCTTTCTGCATCATCTTTCCGCCTTGGACAGTAAAGTGAAATGCTATTTTCTTTTGGAGGATAATATTTATCCTGCATACAGGTATCCATTGGAGCTGCGGAAGGAGAAATCTACAAAAAATAAGGTACTAGCATTATTAGCTTTTAAAAATTGTCTCCAGCGCTAGTTGCTTAAACTACTGTTTAGGGTCACCATACTCCTCATGCACTTCCTCTTGAAGCTTTGTTTGTTTAGCAACCTTTCTTCCATTACAATTTATTACAAAAATAATGTTCTCCTGCCACAAATTTTATTTCCTTTTGTTCTTTGGGTCCAATAGTTTCGTGATCGCCAAAGAAATTAGGGAGGACAGAATGCTAACAAAAACTGCAATTCAACAACACTTAGACAGAGCCTATCTTAGAAACTTCTGCATTCTTACATCACAAAGAGGGTTGTGAAGCTCCTCTATTTCGGAGAACAATGTAGAAAACAAAGTAGTGCCTTGTACTGTGGAACTGGTCTAAATGAAGAATACTGAGCCAAAAGGAAGCCCGAAGTCCAAAGGTATATGCATGACATATGACGCATAATCAGCCCTGTTCTTGTATGGGACATAAGTTTGTCTTGGGCTGTTTTATGTGCAACCTTTTTTGTAACCAGATACTTAATCACAATTTCATTGACGTCCTCTTCAAGGATAAAATCTATGGATAATTCAGGGGCATGCCTTGGTGTCTTAGTGCTTGCACTGAAGCCATGGAAGTGTCCATCCCGTGCTGCACCTAGCTTTAGGGTTTAAGTGCAGCTCAAATGAGTCTTTAAAAAACACTAGATCACATCATATTGCATGAGTAATTTTAGAAAAATCATATTGCATAAGTCCTCATCTTATTTTGTGGCCAACCTAGATTCAAACTAAGTAAAGCAAGCAGGCCATATGATACTTGGGTAAGTTGGGCCTTGGAACAGGCCAACTTACTCTTGTTCTACGAGGTCCATACTTTGCTTGCTGTTGCTGAACCTACAAATCTCTTGAGTAATATCTTCCCACGTCGAACGCCCTTTACCTGCTTAGAGCCAACCTTTGTGAGAATTGGGGGTGTAGCTGACCTGGGCTAGCTTGTGAGATACTCATGCCTGACTCTACACTTTCTAGTTTGACTGAGCCAACTAGCAATCGGCCCGAGCCTGAACTAGTTGATACTGACTGTTAGGCTTGCTAGCCTAACCGACCCTGCCCAAAATTCTTTCCCTAATTCAAATTTTGTGATTTTCTATATTGTTCCTTGTGTTCTAGTTGTTCTGGTTCTTTGGGGTTTGGCCGTTTGGGTATTTAGTGATGGTTTGGTTTTCATTTGTCTTCCCTAATGTCTACTTCTCAGATTCTACACCCTAAATATAGGCTCTCCATTTTTCGTTCATTGACATTGTTTTGGCCTCTGTTTTTTCATTCTGATAGAAGCCGATGCCATGATTCGGATTGTGCTTGACATTTTGGAGCATACCGTTGTGCTTGACGTTTTCGAGCAAGCCTGAGTCCTTTAGGATGAGGTTCCAGCTAAGCTCGAGCTCCTGAATTTGAGGCTCAGTTTGACTTCAAAGCAGGTCTCGAGCTGCCATCTAAAAAATGCACATATGAAATTCTCTACTTTAGAGGCGTTCTCATCTCCTGCCTTACTGAACAAAATGTGTTTCTCTTTCTCTCTGTGTATTCTAAAGCATATATGTTATTGTATCTCCTAGAAATGGAATTTGATTGATAAAGACACTGTTTTGTTGGATCTGCTTGCAGCAAAAGCAAATTTTAGATGAGCAAGCTGACATCATGGATATTGATAATAAGACAAGTGCAATGAAAGTTGATGCAAACAATGAAGATGAGGACCTCGATTATGAAGAAGATGCCAGCACAAAAGGCAATATCAATAAAATGTCTTTGAACATGAAAAGGAATGTGACTATTGATGATGGCAATGTAGCTTCTAGATCTGAGGAAAAGCCTGTCGTTTCTAGCTCTAAATCTTCAGCCGTGCAACATTCAGCTTCAGCAGATGTCAGTTGTGCTGAATAACATAATATCTCAATCATGTATTTTCATTTGCTTGTCGCCCTAAAATGCTTGTTCATCTTTCAGGTAGTAAAGCCCTCTAGGCGTATCAACTCATGCATGGCTGTGGCAAAAGATACCTTATATATCTACGGTGGCATGATGGAAATTAGAGATCAAGAAATCACTCTTGATGACTTGTATATTCTTAATCTCAGTAAACTTGATGAATGGAAATGCATTATCCCTGTTAGTGAATATTTTTCTCTTGTTGTTTACTGTCTTTTTCTGTTTAGCTTATCTAATTCATAAGTCTATCTTGCCTCCATCTCCCCTCTCCTAGTTTTCACTGCTAAAACCATAATTATTCGGTTGCTTAGAAGCAAATTTTCCTACTAGATTATTTTTTCTATTATCATCTCCAAAAGGATAGATTGTCTCTTATATGCTAAGTTACTCGGTCTCTCCAGAAATGTTGCCGCACCCGCGTCTGATCCTCCAAAAATGCACTATTTTTGGAGAATCCGACATGCACCTGATGACATTTTTGAAGAGTCCGAGCAACATAGCTTATCTGTACTTATTCTGTCTTCATAACAAGTTCAAGCAGCTGGTCATCTTCACCTGTCATGATGCAGCATCCTTGTATATTTTGACTTGCTTTGCCTTTTGAAATTTTAACTTCTTCTTTGCCTATTTGATTTGATGGTCTTCAAAAAGACATTAGCTTTACTGAGTAATTTAACTTTTTTCTTGACGACAAGATAAGAGCATGGTTCATCAACCAGGTTCTGCTGGACCTCGCAGACATTATTTTGCGCCTTACCCGTTAAATGGACAACTACTTGTGTGGAAAAAAAGGGAACAACTTTTGTGAAGATAATATTCCAATGAACTATTTTGGTTGATGCCAAAAGTCCTTGTGCAGCTAATTATATTACCAACCATTTGATGTGATCTTTTCCAAGTCATTTTAATTGGAAATAATATCATCACTTGAACTTGTAAAAGATAATGAAAGTGCTATCATATTGCAGACTTGTTTGTTTTTTTCCATGTACCCTGGACTTATCTTTATATTTTCTGCCAGGCATCTGAGTCTGAGTGGGTTGAAGCGTCAGATAATGAAGATGAAGATGACAGTGAAAATGAAGAATGTGAGAGTGGTGATGATAGCGATGAGGACACTGATGAAGAAGATGATGTTGAGGTATCTTCCTTTAACTGTGTCATTTTCCCAAATAATTGTTTGGAAGACAAACTCTGTTGTAATATTCATTCATTTAAAGGCTAGGAATGGTGCATCAACATCACTTGAAGCTGGAGATGCCGTTACCATAATCAGAGGTGAAGGGAAAACACTGAGAAGGAAGGAGAAACAAGCCAGAATTGAGCAAATCAGAGCCAGTCTTGGTCTCTCTGATGCTCAAAGAACACCAGTGGTACTCTATTCGTCTAAGTCTGATTCTGGTTGAGCAACAAATTTGGTCATTTTTAGATAAGCTTAATTTGAATGACTAGTTATTGATTTGTACACTACATTTAGCTCGGACATTCCAAATTTATTGCCCCCCCCCCCCTCTTTTTTTTTTTAATTTGTGAAGCCGGGGGAGACACTGAGGAAATTCTACAAAAAGAACAAACATGTACTGGCAAATGGCAGCATATGAACACACAACATACGAGAAAGGTCAGTTTTACTTGTCTTAATTATTTGGGGAAAATGCACAATGCATTTGATCCTTTTGCCTCATAATAGAACAACTCTAAAGGAGTTGAATGGAAAAGGAGTTGGGTTGCTGAGAATGTGATGGTGATAACGTGGAGAGAGATAGAGAGAGGTTGATTACTGAACAAGAATTTAGAGAGCCTGGGAGGTAACTATGAGGAGATTATTCATGAAAGGGACCAAATATTCTGCCAGAATGAAAACGCAATATAGTGGCTGGCCTTGAGAATGTTGAATTGAAAGGCTTTTGCAGATTACTTATGTTCTCTTTATGTTTATATACATGTAATTTTTTATGCAATTGATATTTTTACCTTTCAGTAAATGTGTGAACTCTAGTGTCGTTCTCTTGTCACTGTAGGAGCTGTGTAAGGATGGTTTTGATCTTGCAGAATGTCGGTTCAAGGAGCTCAAACCTATCCTTGATGAGGTACGCTTGAGAATTTATACATATATTTTTTTATATGCTGACATATCGTAAGTGATCAATGTATGACATGACCTCCTATGGGACAAATTGCAGTTGGCCATTCTAGAGGCGAAGCAGAAGGCGGAAGAGGCAGAGGGACCTGAAAAGAGTAGTGCAAAGAAGAGAAGAAACAAGAAAAATAAGAATGTACCATCCAAGTAGTCGGTGACATCCAAATTTGCTCATCTCCTATTCCGGTAAAGGCCCCAAAAGGAGACCATTGAGATGCCAGTGTAGATTCTTTCACCAAAACAGGGTTGCGGGAAATGTAAAGAATGGATGTTGGGCCTAACTCACCCCAAAAGCTAGCTTGTAGGGTGAGGATTGTCCAAGTTCATATAAGGAGTCCATGTTCCCATAACACTCCCCCGCACGCCCAGACCCCGTTAACTGGAGCGTGGATGACATAATTTGGGAACCCAACATCGGTGAACATAGAATTTGAATGGGCATGACTCTGATACCATTTAAAGAATGGATCTTGGGTCTAACTCAACCCCAAAAGCTAGCTTGGAGGGTGAGGATTGTCAAAGTCCATATAAGGAGTCCATGTTCCCATTCCATTTCCGATGTGAGACTCTTAACAGAAAATGCTTTCTTGTTCTGTTTGCCAAAAGATGTGAGGACCAATATGTTTAAGTCCAGCAGCAGATTTTCCGCCCTCAAGAATTTAACTTCTATAGACCCAACTTCAACTTGTCTAGTGGTTGTTTTATATATTCGCCTTTTGCAGTTCTGATCTGTAGCAAGTTGCTTGGCGACGAACATGATAAGATGTAGTTGTAAGGATAGATATTGAACAAAGGTTAAAATTGGAGTGGCATCTTTGACAAACATGAAGACAATGTAAAAGTTTGTTTGTTGCATGAATGAAACATTGTCAAGGAGCATACGTTCGCGTTAGCTAGATAAGTAGATTTTATTTACAAATTGCCTGAAATTTGTTTTGAAAGGATTTCGCAAGATTTAATTATTCTGGTTTTGTGGTAAAGGCGATATATGTTTAATGAATTTAAACTTGTCTGAAGTTAGAGCTATAATCTGTGTGTCTTGTGTCTACATTTTACATCGTGACATGATAAGTGACAATAGATTATTAACTCACAGATGTATAGGAGATATTACTAGTTTGAAAGTTTTTTCCCGCATTCAGTAAATTTTTTCTCCTTTGTGTCCGTTCATTCTTCCATAGCATCAATTTAAAAAATCTTCAAATTTAAAAAAGAATAGGAGAATGGATGTTGGAAAAGTATGAAAGTTAAGGTGAACGTAAAGTAATACTAAAAGATTAGACAAGATCAGAAATAATCAAGTTGCACAAAAAGAATAAATAAGAGGTCAAGTTTGGTCATATTTGATATTGAGTTATGGGCCTCTATGTGTATCTGTCGTTGCTGTGATAATTGTGAATTTGTGATAAAGGGCTCAAAGTAGATTTAAAATCATGCAGAGAAGTTGTCATAAGAGATTTTAAATCAATTGAAATTAGCATGGACTTAGCTAAAAACAAAACAAAACGAAACCAAAATATCCACAAAGATACTCCATCCGGATAAAAAAAGTCTCCACTTAGTTATTTGCACACCGTTAAGAAAATACTAACTTTTAGACAAAATAGATAATTTAACTAAAATATCTTTAATTAAATAGGTATTAAGATTTGGTCACCTAACACTTAATAAGAACAAATATGAAAAAAAAAATAAGATTAGTTCTTTCTTGATTTGATAAGTGAACGCTTTTTTTTATTCTAAAAATAAATGTTAAGTGAACACTCTTTTTGATCCAGAAGGAGTAATACCAACTAGTTAGAATTAAGATATTGTTGTAACTTGCGGTAAATTCAATGTTTGTCAAGAGCTTTTTAAGTTTGTTCCCAATTTGTGTGTTCGTGTAGGGGGGTTGAGATTCAAAGTACTTTGTAGTTCAGACTTCAGAAAGCCCATAATTACCTTAAAAATAGTCTTTCGTATTAGAATGACATGAGTTTGGAAAATAAATCAAGGATAATTATTAATTTTGGATTGGGATGTAGTTGATTGAGTGAATTAGTAAAAGTAATTATCCTTTGACTTTTTGACATAAGTGGATTCTTCTCTTCTTGTACCGTCAATTTGAAGATAAAAGAGGGAGTAAATTTGAATACATTATAAAAATTAAGTGATTACCTAGCTCCTTAATCTTGTTGAATTTTGGTACATTCTCCACATTAACATTATCTAAAATGCTCCGTATAACCACGGATTATATCTATACTCATCTAACTAAAAAAGAGAGTAGTGAGGTATACGAAGCTTTCGCTATGTGCGGATTTTGAGAAAAGACCAGATCATAAAAATCTATTGTACATAACCTTATTCTTCATTTCTGTAAGAGACTCTTTTCATGACTCGAACCCGTGATCTCCTGATAAAATGTAAACAAACTTTATGTGTACTCACCTATACTCTGAAAACACTAGTAGTCTCTCAAAAAATGGACCCATCTTCACCTTTTTACTTATTTATTTAATTAATTGTTTCATTATTTAATCACATTAACCAATGCGCATGCCATAATCACATATTTGTATTTTACTCATCCCCCCCCCCCCCCTCTTCTAGTCAATAAATAATTTCTGTTTGTCTCATCTATATTACAACCTTTATGCGAATTTACCTAACAAATTTGACCCAGCATTCAGCAACATTTATTAAAATTATTTTATTCTATTCTATAATAATATTTATTGTAAGTAATTTTTGAAGAAAAATAATCCCATACCCTTTCATTCATCCATACAATCATATATATACATCTCTAGGATCTTAAAAATATATTACATGATTAATATAATATCTTAAGAATATATGATTATGATATGATATTTACATCCTAATAATATGATACTATCCTAATGATATGATTATGATATGATATCCTAATTATATGATTTTATTCTAATAATATGATTATGATGTAATTGGATTATTCTAATCAATATTATCCTAATGATTAATATTGATTTTGTCTAACATATACTAACTAGAAATCATTACTTTTTATAAGGTACGTGGCTTAAATTCATCAGAAACAAAACTTCCATATCCTTTATTGTGTCTTCCTAAACTAGCGACTATTCGTCATGGGTGTGTTATATAAAATAATTTTTACACTACTCGTAAAGAAATGGATCATGGACCTAATTCAACCTCAAAAGTTAGCTTGTAGGGTGAGAATTGTCCAAGTCCATTTAAGGAGTCCATGTTCTCATTCCATATCCGATGTGAGACTCTTAACACTCCCCTACACGCCCAGACCTTGTTAACTGGAGCGTGGATAATATAATTTGGGGGCCTAACATCGGTGAACAAAGAATTGAAATGTGTCTGACTCTGATACCATGTAAAGAAATGGATCATGGGCCTAACTCAACCTCAAAATGTAGCTTGTAGGGTGATGATTGTCCAAGTCTATATAAGAAGTCTATGTTCCCATTCTATATCCGATGTGAGACTCTTAACAATGTGTACATATAACTTAAATCTGAAACGCAAAAAAAGGAAGAAAAAAAAAGAAGGGGCTTCATATATAACCTTCCTCAAAATTAAAGGAAAATCGCAAAGAATTTTGGCTCCATTATTGATTGATTAAGGACTTTCTTATAAGTGAAGTTGGAGAGGTCATTTAATCGTGTAAAGGGGATTAATAGTAAAAAGACAACTAAAAAAAGTTTTAAATAGCACGAGGATAAGTAACTCCAGAATTTATATGTAAAAATATTAACTCCACTAGTTACTTGGTAAGGGCATTGCTCAATGCTCATGGGGTCCAACACATAAGCTCAAACTTTCACTTCTTAATGATAAAGGTAAAGAAACAAAGGTGTGAACGACATCTAAAAGCTTTTAGTTACTTGCATTTTTCATCCAAATTTGTCTTGACATCTAAAAGTTGGCTATGATAAGACATGCACAAATTCTTTACGTGTTCCGTGTATATATATATATTTTTGGGGTAAATCGAACTATATCGATATTGCGCTATGAAACTTTCTTTCTACGTCTTATATATATGTCCAACGGCTTGTTTTCATCAGTGGGGAGCTAAGTGAAAAATGGAGACATGCCACGGTGTTCGTTACTCTCCCATGGACAATGTGCATTGGAGATGGAGTTAATTAAGATTTTAAGTTTGAGTTTGAATTTTAAAAAGCGTAGCTTTGGTTCTTAATATATTATTTATACATGTTAAATGAAATTTTAGTTACAATGTAAAATTTGAGTTAAAGCTATAGCTCACGCCCATCTCAATTATTGAATCTCCTCCATCTAGAATTTATTATACAAAATGCAAGAAAGGTAATAACTTTTTTTGTTATAGTTTAGTTGTTGAAGTGGCAAAGGAATTCAAGACTTGTTTTAGATCACATTCAAATGTATTTTGAATTCCTTTATATAAATTTCTAATTCCTCCAATGGCTTTTATGAATCAGGATTTTAAATTATACCGTGGGTTCTTCATTTTAGGACAGATCAATAAATTCGAAATAGATAATTTATATATATTACGTGAACCTTTTAACATAATTACACAATTTGGCTAAAGTTATTGATTTTGCCGAGGCCGTAGGCCGTAACTTGTAGTTAGGGGTGGCAGATGAACTGTTTGGGCTGAAGTTGAGCGGGTTAAAATGAGCTGAATTAATAGATGGGTCAACGACCAACCCGTCCACAACTTACATGAGTTAAGATGAGTAGACCAAGTTGAACTAAATAATGGATCATAACCCAACTTGCCCAACTTCACTCATTATTTTTACAAATTTCAAACTTACCTTCATAGGGCTAAATGATGCTTCAAATCCCTATTTGTAGGGTAGGTCCGCCTCTATATGTGAGAAGCTTATAAGACACCGATTGACTATTGGAGCTTAACTTTAAATCCCACTAATAACATGTAAAAGGCAATTTAGACAGTGGCAGACACGTTATGAGGTTTAATTTTGGACTTGTTTGACGTTTTAATAAACCTAATACAAGGTCAAAAGAGCCTATCTCTAAAGGTAGATATTTTTTTTTGCTTTTTTAACCCTTTTCTCTTGGTGACTTGAACTCGCAACCTTCGAATTTCTCGTCAAAGGTAAATAGGTTTGGATTTACACAATATGGAATTTATCAACAGCCATCTTTTTTGCTCTTGGATTTGATTTCATGAAGAAAATGTACAATTACACCATCGTATCTCAAAAGGTAAATACATTTGCTCTTGGATTTGATTTGATTATTAGGTACAAGTCCACGTTAGAGGCCCTCCCTATTCACCAAGTTGAAAAGACTTACAATGATTGTTAAAGTATATTGGATTGAAGAAAAAACTAGTTTCTTTTTACTACTCCCCATCTCATTTTATATGAATTTCTTCGATCTTGACACAAAGTTTAAGAAATAAAGACTTTTGAATCTTGTGTTCTAAAATAAGCTAAAGATATTTATGTAATTATAGATCATCTCGTTAAGCATAAAATATAAAGTTTAAAGTTAAATTGTTGTTAAATGAGAAAATTTGTCATTTTTTGAGACTGACTAACAAGAAAAATGTGTCATGTAAATTAGGACACAAGAAGTACTATTTAAAATATTCCAGACAAAAACAAAATTAAAGCTATTATGATTTAAATTGGACGGTAATCGGATTTTATCCCATCATATCATATATTTTTAATTATCTTAATTAAGGTCAAAGATGAATTATTATGTTAGTATCTATATCAAACGAATTATGATGATGATCATTCAAATGGTCAGATTTAGTTCCGGTTTTAGTTTTTGGTAAACTATTTCAAGGAATAGGAAAAAGTGGTATTTACTGATGATCTTTTTGAGAAAATGTTCTTGGAAACATTGCATTAGTTTTTTTCTTCTGAAAACCTTGTTGGAAATTAGCCTTTGGCGGGGAGATGCGTCCACCAATCTTTGATGAATTAAACACTAGTGTTCCGCATGTTGGAGACCGTGTCTCTTCGCACATGCATGATCTACGAAGTGAGTAGATGACCGTAGGGCCAAGAATCGTCTAATTTCGTTGAGAAATAAAAGAGATATTGGTCCACGAAGTAAGGTGTTTGAGACATGAAAATGTGGTGTGGGACAAATCTACCACATCAGTGGGAATAAGAAGAATTGCTCTCTATATAAGTCTCTAATGTGGTAAAGGGTTTGGATCCCCAAGGGGTATCTCATGTGTTTAAAGGAGGGAAGACCTAGATGTGCTTGGGTTCAAGGCTAAGCCCACACGCGCGCCGCCGCCAGCCCGTCCCGTCCGGTTCCGGGTTCCGGGTTCTCGGGTTCACGGGTTCACGGGTTCACGGGTCGTGGGGCTGTGGGGCTGTCTAATATTATCTTTTTGGACCAGAGAACTCTGCCAGATGTACAGGTTGATCCCTGAAGTTTCATATATACAGTTTGGACCAAAATTCTTTCATATGTACAGTTTAGTCCCTGAAGTTTCAATATTTACAGTTTGGTCCCCAGAGTTTCTGGGAAGGTGACGGAAGGCAGAAAGCCTACCGTTGGGACTGTTTTTTGAGGCATTAATCAGCAATTACTTGGCTGATTAACTCCTTTATTAACAGCCCATTAGTTGGGCAATTGAGTAGCCTCATTCGTGACTTTAATTCACCTCTTTCATGGCATTAAAACCTGCCATTACAGCCCTCCTTTAAGGGCCATTACAACCTTGTTTGTGGCTGTTGGACAGCCCCTCCTCATGCTATATATTGAGCTTCATTTGGCTCAAAACAGTGGGAGCAAATAGCACAAAAACGCTGAAAACAGGCAAAAAAACCACCCAGAAAACAGCAGAAAAACAGCAAGAAACAAGCTGGAAAACAGATGCTTACGTGACTGAAATTCAGCACAAAACAGTGAGAAAAACAGCCACAAAACAGTGAGTGAAATTCAGCGAAAATCAGTGCAATTTTCGACTGAAAAACAGTGACCAAACCCTCACGTATACACAGGATATACACTACAGAGACACACTATATACACAGAGACAAAAGAGAAGAGTAGACATAAACTCTTCCTTCCTATTCCATATCTTCAGCAAGTCAAGTCATATTTGTTTTCTTCGCCAGGCTCAACCTATTGGCTTTGTAGCGTTGAGATTAAAGTGTTGTTTTATCTTGGGAGACTATTGCCCGCTAACGTAAAAGCATATATACGGGGCAATCTTGTCATAAGGATAGAGGGCTATCCTCGACTCAACACACAACGTTGTAACCATCCAGATTTAGTTATTTCTTGATTTCAGGTTATCAAGATTCAAGACACAACAAACTTGGGGCAATTCTCAACATTGGCTTTGCAAAGTGATCAAGATTCAAGACACAACACACATGTGGCAGTTTTGAAGATTGACCATTTATTTATCCTTTCGAACATTTGTAATAGTTATTACTTCCCGTACTGCTCTATGAAGTACCATAAAATACCAACAAACCTAACTTTTGTTATTCTTTATTTCCGGAAAGTAATTTATTTGGATTTGGGAAAGCAAAATCTGTTTTCAAGTGCAGGTTGTTGCTGCAGAAGCTGGGGAATTCAGTCATCAAGCTTAACTATCAGGAGCAAAACAGGATGACGCATCTCCCCGCAAAAAGGAGCAAATTAGAAAAAACTTTTTTACAAGCTCAACAACTTTAAAGGAATATGTTCCTTGATATTTATTGATGAATGATTTACAATATATATAAATTTACAAGAATATTTACTTTGATATAAACTAGGTAACTAATTAACCTAATTACAAAAGGATTATAATTCTACATAAAATAGAAGATATACAATTAATGAAAGAATATTGAGAGTCCTAGAAATACGGTTACAATTAATAAAATTATTTTTCCTAAGGGAGCGTAAAACAGAGTCTCCCGGATGTCCTAATCTAGAATGTTATAGGGAAGACAAAAGAGCAACAAAGGTTGATGGAACTGAGACTGGATTGTTGCGTTTGAAATATGGTAAAGATCTCCGGTGATGTCACATCTCATTATTCGTCTCTCTGTCGTAAAATCCTTTACAATAAAATCAAAAGGATCAAAGTCAAGGAAAACCCAATTGTCAGTTGTAAAACGTCGCACGAAGATTAGATTCTTAATGAGTTTAGAGGCATGAAAGATATTTTTTAAGATTAGTGGTAGATGTGGTGGGGATAGGGAAGAATGACCATAACCACGGATGGGAATGCCTTGTCCACTACCAACAATAATATTTTGATTTAAATTACTCAAATTGGAATAAAATGCGAGGGTACCTTGTGAGGTCGTCATGTGAGATGTGGCTCATGTGTCCATATACCTATTTTCATTTGGAGTCGGTGCATAAGTCGATGGCGGGGGAGCCTGTGCTGTGTAGGCCTATTGTGGACGTGGGCCAAGTATGTCAGGTTGGGCCTGTCGGTTCTGAGGTGGATTCCACGAGGATGTCGGTTACGGGCAAGGAGGGGAGGCCCATGACTGTGGGGCCCATGCGGCCCACGACAGGTAGGCAGCCTACGGCGGGGACTGCCCCTTCCCGCCGCCATTGTTGCCTGAATTCTTTTCGCCGTGGCCCTTGCCGAACTGCTTGCTCCAGTGGTTGTTATGGGAGGAAGCGTACTGTTGCGGGTCTTCTGAGCGACGATTCTGGTTGCCGAAATGGGAGGCCCTACCATCGGCGGAGGGCCCGACAGTGGTGGTGATGGCGGCGTCAGCAATGCTGGTCCGAGTGGTGTTGCGTTTGATTTTCTGGGTTTCCTCAAGGATGAGCTTTGAACGGGCCTCATAAAACGGAGGTAACGACGTGCATTGCTGAAGGATGGTGGCAATGCCGTGATATGATTCGTTCAAACCTGCAATAAGTTGCATGGCCAATCGCTGATTAGTGACTGGTGCGCCGACGTTGGAGAGTTGGTCGGCAAACATCTTGAATTTTTTACAATAAATAGACACGTTTGGGAAATCGTCCTGATGAACGTCCTTGAACTGATTTTCAAGGTATAATTCTCGTTGAGTTTTGTTGTCGTGGAAAATATTTCCCAAAAATTCCCATTTGGCGGGCAGTGGCATCAATCTCAATGATGGTGTGCAACAAATCATTAGATATCGTGTCGTATATCCACTGGAGGACGGCTGCGTCCAAACGAGACCAGAGTGAATCATCAGAAGTCGAAGTCGATGGTATGTCTGTGGACTTCGGCATGGGAGGGATGATGTGGTTGATAACTTCGTAAACACAACAATGGATCTTAAAAAGCTCCGCTCACGAGGAGTATTGACCCTTTTCCATCTTAAGAGTCACATTGATGAAGTTTTTAATATTGTTTACGGTAAGTGCAGGATGAAATTTGATTTTGTCAGTCATGGAAAAGGAAATTTAGGATGAAGAGGGAGGGAGAATGGCCGAAAAACTAGGGTTCGGCCGTGGGGAAAAGAGGGGGTGGGCAACCGAGAGAGGTCGGCGACTAGGGTTCCGGCGTGGGATAGGTGCCGACGTGGAAAAAAGGTGGCGGACGAAAAGGTGTATCGGTGACTAGGGTAGGATTTGTAGTTTTAAGCTACTGATACCATAAATGAATATGTTACTTGATGTTTATTGATGAATGATTTACGTATATATAAGGTTATAAGAATATTTATTTTGATACAAACTAGGTAACTAATTAACCTAATTATAGAAGGATTATAATTTTATCTAAAATAGGAAATATACAATTAATACAATTAATGAAAGAATATTTCTCGATATATAGTTCCTCTAGTATTTGCAAATGAAATAATATATACAGACATTTTAAGAATTACTTTTAAGAAATAAATTACGATTTGTAATAGTAATCTGGTGGACACATCTGGACTACCAGAGGGTTATAGAGCTTTCCCTGTAATAATATATTTATAATATTATCCGGTGTACCGTGTACCAAATAGAATCTATCTTCTCATTTAAAATCATAGTATAACATGTATCATTCCCTATCGATGGAATGAGATAAATAAAAAAATGATATTATGTCCAAAAATAAATCTTATTAGATCATTCATATCCAATTAATTCTTCAAAACCATATCACATCGCGAATGTACGTAATAAAATAGGATGAGTTGGGATTATATAAAATATACAAAGAGTACAACTCCCACACGGTTCATAATAATTGAAGAAGTCTGGCATTCGTCACTATGTCCAAAATCTTTTTTCTATATTCTCTCGTAATTTGGGAGATTCTAATTCAATAGTAATAATTATCAGGCTTTTCCGACTTTTTAGGGAGGAAATAGCATAAGAATATAAGATAGAAGTATAGAATATGGCTACGCATGCTTGTCCTGGATTAGAAATCTTTATGGGGACATGCAGCTAATTAAAATATAAAGCTTAGCTTTGGACATTATTATTAGTACACGCACTACTTCTTGGACAGGAATATTAAGTTCAAAATTGTTATACAAAATCTATTGGTTACAACAATGGCAGAAAACGAGAAGTAAGTAAATATTATAAATTGCTAGAAAGGATAAACTAAAGATTACAACAAATTGAAAATAAGAACGATTACAAACAACTTGTGATTTGTTGAGTCGAGTGATGACACTCTGTCTTTAAGACAAGATTACCCCGTATATATCCTTTTACGGTATCGGACAATAACAAAATACAACATCAACTTAACAAATGAGCAAAGGAAACTCAAGTGTTACTCTTGAAGAACTTTGAATATAGAAAACTTGCTAGAGAGGAAGAAGAAGATTTCAGAAAATTTCTTAAGTGTTTTTAACAATTGAGTCAAATGCCTCAATTTATAGTGTAAGGAGATGGCCCCTCAACTAGTCAACTAATGACATTCAATAGTCATGTAATGACACTTATTGAGGGGTTACATTCAACCAAATAATGGCTGAATTCATGTGCCAAATAATGGAGATTCAATGCTCCAAAACCAGCCCAAAAGTCAGAACTTTCCATCTTCCCGTCGCAGCATTCTGCCTCCGAAGTGTCGCGGCTCTGCGAATTAGCGCCGCGGCACCTCGACTCCAGTTCAATTAGCGTTGCGGTGCTCCGGCGCCTCGGCTCTGACTGGGCTGCGCCGTGGCCCTTCGCGGCGATTTCCGACTCGTTTCATCGTACACTTCGCATACTTCTTCCTTCATTTACCAACGTGGAATACTTGTCATTTGGCCAATAACCGTCTATCATTCTATGTCTCAAACATTTCACTTACGTACCAATATCTCTTTCACTAATGAAATTTGCGATACTTGGCACTACGTGTGCACTTGTGTCGGAAACGATGTTTCCAACGTGCGTGGCCCCAATTGTTCGAGTCATAAATAATGGGATAAACTTAATTCCACATTAGTAAATTTTCAACAAAATCAATATTAATCATTAGGATAATATTGATTAGGATAATCTAATTACATCATAATCATATCAATAAAATAATATCATATATCATTAGATTATCATATCATAATCATATCATTACGATAATATCATATCGGATGTAAATATCATATCATAATCATATATTCTTAGGATATCATATTAATCATGTAATATATTTTAGGATCCTAGAGATGTATATATATGATTGTATTGATGAATGAAAGGGTATGAAATTATTTTCCTTCATGGTATCAAGAGCCACAAAATAACCCCCAAAATATTTCCTCTTAGTCGGACACACATTCTTTTCTTGACTTTCAGAATCATCATATTCTGTCATTAAGCTCCCCCTTCTTGCAAATTTGACCTTGAACGTGTGGTACTCAATATTCTATTCTGTCACTTATTCTAATGATATGATTATGATGTAATTGAATTATCCTAATGATTAATATTGATTTCGTCTAACGGTATATTTTCTCGAGCGTATAATAAAAAAGGTGAACTATCTGTAACATATTAGTAACCATTTTATCATATTACCAACTAATTTATTATAACATATTAGTAACCATTTTATCATGTAACCAATTAATTTATATCATTATAACAGTTTATCTGTAATTACCTTATACATGATCTAGCTGTGTAATTATTATTACTATTATTAATTATTATTTTTACGTTTTTTGTGCATAGAACTAAACTTTTTTTTCTTTACAGAAGTTCCTGTTGAAATTATTATTTTAAACGTTGGAAATAAATTAAAAGAAGTCCTCTTTTTTTCTTTTTTTGATATTCAGCTTTCCGGCTTAGGCCAGACTATTCCTGGAGATAGTAGTCCCGATCCCTCAGCACTGCTACCAGTAAATCGCGGGAATGTGTCTGAATGATCAGGGTTTGATAACAGAGCAACTGATATCACCTACAATGTCCTACCCCAGAAGAGAGCAAATTGCTCCCATCAGAGTTCGAACCCTCCAGTTGGATTTTAAGTTCTCTTTCTTTGTCATCCAGCTATGTCCCGAGGACAAGAAGTTCCTTTTTTTAATTGGTGTTGGAAGGGGTGGGGCTTCTGCTTTCTACCTACTCTGCTGAATATTTGGTACTCTCCAAATTAAAAATCTGGTATCGTGCTCAAATAATCTACGTAATCAGATAATTTTGGGATACTGAGAGGACAAAAATATGAATTTTAGATTGTTCACAGATTGGATAGAGATTTTTCATAAATATTTTGAAGGGGATGAAATCTTTGAATGAAGATACTATAGAATGGAGATTGATGTAATGTAGTGAATTAAAGATCTTGACACACTACGACTTTTAGTACGTACAGAATTTGTGGGTTTGGCCTAGAAACAAAAGGGCACCATGTTTGGTGGAGATTGAAATATAAACCTGTGAATCCATGAGGTTGGTCATTATATATATTTTGACTATTTTGTCTGTCCTTTTTGGCGTCAACAAGTCCATTAGTTCATGATGTTATACCAAACTTGTTTGCCTAACCATTTCATTATTCTTGGTTTCATCATACTAACCCTACTATATTATATTCACTTCTTAAAAAATATCACAATTGCATTTGTTTCGAAATATTTAACGTTTCAAAATAAGCAAGAAAAGCCTTATTGCAATTCTTTCGTTATCAAGTATGAGGAGAGCTAAGGATAGTGCAAAAACCTTAAAGGAAAAATAATATGATCGGCGGTAGCATGCTTTTGGCAAGTTAAATGAGAAAATAAAGGAGTAGAATAAAACTTTCATTTTCATTTTCATTTTTCACAGTGGGGTACATGGGGAAGAGATGTGCTTGGAATTAAGAAGGCGTTTTGACATGAATAGAATGATATTTTTAAAAAAATAGTATTTGAAGTTCAGTTAAAACGATATTTAAAAGTTGAAATAATATTTTAAGTTTTTTTTTTTAGCTTTTTTATAATTTGGAAAAGGCAGTTTTCCAAACTGGAAACTAATTTTTAGGTTTGGAGACACAATATATAACCTAAAAGGTTTCTGAGAAAGAAAAACTTGAATAAAAGCAAAAGAATATGTCCAAACAGGCCCTTAAGTAATTCACACCAAGACTGTACAAAGCGATGAAAAATAAAATTCAATTTGGTAATTGAAGGAACGTTTTCAGAAAAACTTATATAGGAAAATCATTATACTTTTCTGGTTATGCAAATTGTGATAATTCACTAACTAGTCAAAGATCTTTCTTGGCTTTGAATTCAGTGTGTGTCAGATTCTATAATTACTAGCAATTTCTCCATAATAATCCTATAAACTACCAAGACAACAGTCAACAAGACTACAAGTTGATCTTGTCTCTGTGCATAACCTAACAACACCAGAACTCAACAAAATTAGTTCATGCCTTCATTTCCAATGTAAAATCGAGAAGATTAACCCCCCCTTAAATTTATTTACAAAGAAATAAGAGAGAGTTTAACTTCTATACATTATAGTGTAAGAAAAATTATAAATTATTTAAAAAATAACTACATCTAATTTTCTATAACAAGTGAGATTAGTAGCCTGACATTGAAATAGTTAACTTGATTATAGATTAAAATACACTAATAATATAAACAATCTTACTCCTTCCGTCCCAAAATAAGTGTCACTTTAGCAACGAAAAAAAAGCGTCCCAAGATACGTCGCTTTAGAAATTCAAAATAAAAAAGAATAATTATTTCCAACTATACCCTTATATAAAAGAATTGGACTTCTTAATAGTACTCAATTCTAAAAAAAAATCTAATAAATAGGGTTAACTTAGTAACTATATCTTATATTTCGTGTTTTGCTTAATGAGCGTGAAATGAGCTAAAGCGATACTTATTTTGGGACGGAGAGAGTACATTGTTAGAGTACATAGTCATACTTATAGAGTTTAACGTTAAAGATTTTTAACATTGACCCCATTAAATTCTTAAAATTATTCATTCAAACTTGCTATTTGTTGTAATTTAGTGGAGTTTTCACATAAATTTAGGCTTCCCGCTACAATGTATCATTTGTGTTAAGTTTGCAAATATAAATGATGTATGAGATGCATAAGTAGAGGATTAACTGAGTATACATTGTATATCAGTAGTGTATCAGTGGTATATCCATGAGTTAGTTGTAGCAGTAACAATTAGTTAGATAGCCCAGTCTTAGCGGTCAGTTTGTGATGATTAGTTTGTTATAATTCAGTTAGATGTGCACATGAAAGGTGATTGTGATGTGTATATAAAATGTCACATGTATTGTTGATTAGATCAAAATAAGAATTTCACTTCTCTTCCTTCTTAAGTTACTCTCTCTTCTTCACGATGCACATGCCATGATCTTCATTGGCTGTGCTTGATCTATGTTAATGGAAGCTTGATCTATGTAAATACAAAGTTAAAATGGTATCAGAGCGACGATCTATACACAACTAGATTGTGCAACAAGTTAAAGAAAAATATACATAAACGAAGCTCACAATCAAGCAACAAATGTCGGTTAACGAGGTCGCACCAATAGTGAATGAAGTAACTGCACTTGATCACAATCATCCTCTCTATTTATAAGCATCAGACACGCCTGAAGTTGTTTTGATTCCTATATAACTCATATATCCAGTAAACTACATTTTGTGGAGTCGCTCAGGGAAATTGGCTTTGCGAGGAAAAGACAAGTTAGGATTCATAGATGGAACTTGTACAAAAGGAACATACAAAGGAGCACTCGAAGAACAATGGAAGAAATGCAATACGATAGTTGTATCGTGGATAACTAGTATAGTCTCACACGAGTTACTGTAAGGGATGATGTATGTTTCAAATGCAAAAAAAGGATATGGAAGGACTTTGATAAGAGATTTGATAGATCAGATCTAACAAGAGCATATCATTTGTGGACAGAAATTGGTAGTCTAAGGTAGGGTAATGATTCTGTTACCACATATTATTTAAAATTGAAGGATCTATGGGCATAAATGGATGTTATGATTCCATCACCTGGTTGTGATTGTGAGGAATCATCTTCCTATGTAGGCATCTGAGATCTCAAATGTTATTTTAGTTTCTCATGGGGTTAAATGAGAGTTATGGTGCAATTAGAAGGAGCATACTGGCCAGAAAGCCAGTTGTGACTGTAAATGAAGCCTATGTAGTGGCAACTCTGGAGGAAATCCAAAGAGCACTTGGTGTTGGATATAGGCACAAATAGTCATTGACCTTACTTGCAGACAGAAATCAAGACAAACCCGTTTATGGGAATGGAAATCAGAACTATCAGACTGGATATGGAGTGTAGACATTGTGGATACAAGGGACATCCTAAGAATAGATGTTATAAGATAATATGATATCCACCAGATTTTAAAACCAAGAAGAAAGGAAATGAGGCAAAAAAGAATAATGATTTCAAAGATGTTGTGCATTGTGCTAAAGGAGAAGGTACTTCAACCAGTGGAACTCATGCTCTTGGTCAACATTTCTCTGAGGAACAATATGATGATCTTGTGAATAGGATAGAGAGGACAACAACATGAAACTATGCAACAAATATGGCAGGTATTACTGCTTTGTTGTCTAATACATGTAAAACTTATGAGTGAATAATTGATAGTGCAATAACACATCATATCACACCTAGTAGAGATTTATTAGATACACTTAGTAGATTGGATAATTTGCATTCTAGTAGAGTACAAGTTCCAACAGAAAGCAAGTGTCAAATTGAATGAGCAAGTAATGCAAAGATCTTAGCTCATCATTAACTAGGAAGTGTACTCTATGTTCCAGATTTCAAATTCAACTTGTTATATGTGGTCATGTTAACCAGATAACTTTTATGTTCTGTGAAATTCTTCCTTGATTTTTGTATATTTCAGGGTCTCTTCAATGCAAGGTGATGGGGATTGGTAAAAAGAGGAATGCCTTTTACATACTGCATGAAGTGAAGGCTCAAATGATGTTGTTGTTTGTAGTAGTGATGATGAGGTCAAGCTATGACATCTCAGACTTGATCATGCTTCTATATATACTATGCAACACATTACATCACTACAGAAGATTACAAATCACAATATTCAACAAAATTGTGAGATCTAGCCCTTGGCTAAGCAGTGCAGGCTAAAATTTCCTAGTAGTGTCAATATTACGCATAACAAATTTGATCTAGTGCATATTGATGTATGAGGTCCATATAGAACTCCCATTTATGACAGAAAATAGTATTTTGTTACTATAGTAGATTATCATAGTAGGTACACTTGGTTATGTCTCATTCAGTCAAAATGTGAAGTAATTGTGGTGCTGAAAAACTTCATTGCTTGAATCCAAAATCAGTTTTCTATGTCTGTTAAAGTGATTAAAACTAATAATGGCATAGAATTTTTCAATGCTTTTTGTTATGAGCTGTTTAGTACTAATGGAATCATTCACCAAAGTAGTTGTGCTTATACACCACATAAAAATGGAGTGATAGAAAAGAAGTATAGACACATACTAGACATGGCTAGAGTCTTGAAATTTCAGAGTTCAATTCCTATAAGATATTGGGGAGATTGTGTCAAAACTGTTATGTACTTGATTAACAAGTTGCCTTCGGATGTTCTTGGAGGAAAATCTCCTTATGAAGTGTTGCATGGTAGGATACCTAAATTGGATCACCTTAGAGTGTTTGGATGCTTATATTTTGCCAGTAAATTACCTAAGGGAGACAAGTTTGCACCTAGAGCAAGAAAAGTTGTATGCTAGGATATTCTGAAACTCAAAAGGAATATAGATTATTTGACTTGAATGAGAAATTGCACTTTGTCAGCAGAGATGTCACCTTTAGAGAAGGGTGTTTTCCTTTCAAATGAGACATCTCTGTAAATCATATAGACATGTTTGAGTCTGCAGATATTTCTAGTACATACATTTCTAACAAAATGGATATTGCACCTTTGGTTCCTTGGACTCTCAGAGATGAAAAGACTTCCTCAACAGAGAATGATGTTACTTTAGATGAAAGTTCTACTTCTAACTCTCCAAATAACCTTGTGCCTGATCTAGAACCTATCCATAAAGAGCATGAAGAAGCCAATGTCCTTATACCACCACCTGTTGATCCACCTCCCTTGCATAATCTTGTTATTGCTCATATACCTGACCCTGATCCACCTCTTATTCCTATAGCTCCACAACCCTTCATACCATCCAGACCTACAAGAAATGTCAAACCATCTATCTGGCACAAAGATTACATCACCAGTTCCAATGCCAACTGTGCTTATCCTTTATCGGAATATCTCATATATTCTCGTCTATCTGCTCCTTATCAGGCTTACTTGAGTGTTATATCTAATGAGGTGGAACCTAAAACCTTCAAAGAAGTTGCTCAAAATTCTGAGTGGATTGCAGCTATGAAAGATGATATTTCAGCCTTGGAACACAACAACACATGAGAGGTAGTAGACTTGCCAGTGGGAAAGCAGGCTATAAGCTCAAAATGTGTGTTTAAGATCAGGTACCTAGTTGATGGTTCAGTAAATAAGTATAAAGCAAGGTTGGTTGTCAAAGGTTACACACAATAAGAGGATTTGAATTATCATGAAATCTTTTCTCCAGTTGCCAAGATGGTCACAATAAGGAAAATAATCAGTAATGCAGCTTCCAGAGATTGGCCTTTATTGCAAATGGATGTGAATAATGCTTTTCTTCAAGGTGATTTGTATGAAAAAGTTTATATGTCCTTACTACAAGAATTTCACAGGCAGGGAAATAATAAGGTGTGTAGACTATTGAAATCCTTGTATGATTTAAAATAAGCTTCTAGACAAAGGCATATCAAACTGTCTACTGCCTTGACTACAACAAGATTTGTGCAGAGTCCTTATGATCATTCTCTATTTAGCAAACAGTCTTGCAATGATATAGTGGTGATTCTAGTGTATGTGGATGATCTCTTGATTACAGGCAGTAGCCAGAAGTTGATTTAGGAGACACAACAAACAATGCATAGCACTTTAAGGTCAAAGACTTGGGACAACTTACGTATTTTTTGGGCATTGAAGTGCTGAGGTCTAAACTGGTATTCTACTGAATCAGAAGAAGTATACTCTTGAGTTACTATCAATAATGGGATTAAATGGTACAAAACCTGTTTTCATACCTATGGAGATGAATTTGAAGCTCACCACAATTGAGTATGATACATTGCTCATGCAGACATATGATGGACAGTCCAAAAGGACATATGATCCAGTTCTTGAAGACATTCATATCTACTAACAACTGATAGGAAAGCTGATTTATTTGATAATCACTAGACCTAATATATGCTTTACAGTGTAAGTTCTTAGTCAATTCATGCAGTGTCCAAAAATATCACATTGGAAAGTTGCTATGAGGGTACTGAAGTATTTTAAGAAAGCACAAGGATAAGGAGTATTGACGAGGAGAGGCAGCATAGACAGTTTGACAGTATTTTGTGATGCAGATTGGGTTTCATGTCCCAACACAAGGAGGTAAGTCACAAGTTATGTTGTGCAACTAGGAGGTTTTTTTATCTAATGAAAATAAAAAAAAGCAACACACATTCAGTAGAAGTTCAGCAAAAGTTGAGTATAGGAGCATGGCAACAACAACTGCAGAAGTAATTTGGCTAATTGGTTTGCTACAAGATCTAAAAATACCAATCACACTGCCAGTCAAGTTATACTGTGACAATAAGACAGCATTACAAATAACTTCTAATCCCATATTTCATGAAAGAGCCAAACATATTGAGATGGATTGTCATTTTGTAAGGGATAAGCTTAAGAATGAGTTGATCAAGAGTGATTTTGTGAGTTCAATATTACAGCTTGTAGACCTATTGACCAAAAGCTTGCTCAACATCACTTCCTACTGGACAAGCTGGGTGTGCTAGATGTTTTCCACCCTCCATCTTGATGATGTATTAGATGCATAAGTAGAGGATTAAGTGAGTATACACTGTATATCAGTGGTATATGTTGTAGTAGTAGCAGTTAGTTAGATAGCCCAGTCTTAACTGTCATTTAGTGATGATTAGTTTGTTATAATTCAGTTAGAAGTGCACGTGAAAGATATGTTGGAAATTTGCCTTTGGCAGGGAGGTCCGTCCACCCATATTTAATGAATTAAACACTAGTGTTCCACATGTTGGAGGCTTTGTCTCTTCTCACATACATAATCTACTAAGTGAGTAGATGACCGTATGGCCAAAAATCGTCAAATTTCGTTGAGAAATGAAAGAGATATTGGTCCACGAAGTAAGGTGTTTGAGGCATGGAAATATGGTGTGGGACAAATCTACCACATCGGTGGGAAAATGAAGAATTGCTCTCTTTATAAGTCTTTAAAGTGGTTAAGGGTTTGGGACCCCAAGGTGTATCCCGTGTGTTTAAAGGAGGGAGGACCTAGATGTGCTTGGGTTCAAGGCTAAGCCCACACGCGCGCCGCCGCCGCCCGCCCGTCCCATCCGATCTCGGTCTCGGGCTCGGTCACAGGTCGTGGGCTGTGGGGACTTTCTGATAGACCCCAAATTGCTTAATATTTACAGTTTGATCCCTAGAGTTTTTGGAAAGTTGAATTTGGAACGACGGAAGGCAGAAACTTTCTGCCTACCGTTGGAGTTGATTTTTGGGGCATTAATCAACCATTACTTAGCTGATTAACTCCTCCATAATCAGCCCTCCTTCAATGGTCATGAACAGCCTCACTAATGGCCTTAAACCTGCCACACTAATGGCCTTAAACCTGCCATTAACAGCCCTCACTAATGCCATTAACAGTCTTGTTTGTGGCAGCTGAGGAGTCCCTCCTCCATGCTATATATTGATGTCTTTTGGCTCAATTGTGTTGCACATACAAACACGAAATACAGTGGCACATACAGTGATGAAAAATAGTGAGGAAAGACATACATATACACAAGATATACACAACAGAGACAAAACAGAAGAGAAAGTCAGTCCAAAAACGTTGGACGCAAATAGAAACTTTTCCTTCCTTTTTCATTTCTTCAGCAAGTCGATTCGTATTTGTTTTCTTCGTCAGACTCAACTTATTTGCTTTGTAGTGTTGAGATTAAAGTGTTATTTTATCTTGGGAGACTATTGCCCGTTAACGTAAAAGCATATATACGGGGCAATCTTGTCTTAAGGACAGAGTGCAATCACTCGACTCAACACACAATTGTAACTATTCAGATTTAGTTATTTCTTGATTTCAGATTATCAAGATTCAAGACTCAACAATCTTGCGGCAGTTCTGAACATTGCCTATTTGTTTATCCTTTCGAACACTTGTAATAGTTATTTACTTCATCTACTACTTTATAATATCCAATAATTTAAGACAAGATTGTATTAGTATTAGTGTTCAAAAGATGTCGGTCAAAAGTTGTGTGACCAAATCTGGATATGGCTGTGGTTTTCTGGTAGAAGAGAGTGATGATGATGATGTTAAAGGTCAACGTGTACGTGGTGTCACCGCTCCCAAGAGTGGTGGGAACAAGCGCTCACGAAAGGCTGAGGATGTCAACTAGGACAAGAGGAGAAGGCTGAAGATGTGGTTCTATCTTACAGCAGAAGGCATATATCTGTCCCAAACAAAGGATCCGAATTATGGTAAGGAGGAAATGGACACTCAGTCCGATGAAGTGACTGAAGTGGGCCAGAATCCGAAAATGGGATAAATAATTTTTCTTCCTTGTCAAAAATAAGATTAAATAGTGTCTGATTAAAAATGGCTTAAAGTAAGGAGGAATATGAAAATGTTTTCACGAAATAATTTCTATCCCTTACGCTTTAAAATCAGAAGTTTAATCTCATCTTCATTCCCGTCTAAAGATTGGACTTTGTAAACGACTTAAAAAGATCCGTTCTTTTAAGTGTAATTATTAAAAGTGTGTAAAGTATGTTCGCACATGCGAGGGAAAAAGATCCACTGACTGTGCGCAAACTGTTATCACTCTTAAGTAAGCGCTAAGAATTGTTTGGGCACCAATCATAACGGAAGAAGACTAAAAGCTAAAGGCGTTGAGCTTGTCACACTATTTGGCAGAAGATCCTTCATAGGATGATATTGGACACTCAGTCATACAAAGTCTCCGGGTGACTAGAGTGGGCCAAAATTCTTTTGATATAATGATATTGGACACTCAGTCATACAAAGCCTACGGGCGACTGGAGTGGGGCCAGAATTCATTTCATAGAAAAAGTAATGGACACCTAGTAAGGTGGGCTAGAATTTCCAGGTCTTAAATGATCTGAAGGCCTAAAGAAAGGCAGAAAAGAAATTGGACACTTAGTCTGCCAAAGCAACTGGAGTGGACCAGAGTATCCAGATCACATATGATCCAATTACGCCCTAACCACGGGCAAGAGGTTGATGTAAAGCAACGCCACCTCTAAAGTAGAAGGGGTTGGAGAGGTCCTCAATAGGACTTCAGGGAATGGGATTACTCTAAAATGAAGTGATACATGTGCCAAACTTGGTTTAAGGGATGCTGCTGGTCAAGCTGGTTTGCGACTAGCCCAATAGGTCTGTAATAACTAAGAATGGTACAGTATGTCTGTAGCCAAATGAATGATATATTTGTAATCTGTGCATCTATGCCATCATAGATTAAGACACGTTAAATAGAAAGTCATTCAAAAGCTAGCGAAGTTGAGATTGTTGCCTTCTTTTGACATAAAACCCTCAAAATGAATGTGAGGTAGGCGAAGAGGCAAAATCACCTTTCCAAATTTCGTCAAAGGAATAGCGAAAGAAGCAACGCTCCTCTAGAACTTAGTCACACCTTTATGGGTGATTTAAAGTTTATACAAAATAGAGGGGGGAGACAAGTACTTTGTGACCTTCATTGATGATGGTATAACGCATGTAATCCTTTGTTTGTTGAAAAGCGAAGATGAAGTTGTTGAAGCGGATAAGCGCTACAAAGCAGAAGTTGAAAATCAACTAAGCCTATGGATAGAGGAATTCGTAGTGATAAAGGGGGAGAATGTGAAGCATCGTTCATTAAACGACTGCTCATAACTCACCTCAGTCCAATGATGTTTGCCAAGCGCAAAGCCGTACGCCCAAAATATGTGGGGCAAGGGGATCATTACCGCTAATGCGATTCTCAACAGAAATACGCATAAGGATAAGGACAACTCTCCGTGTGAAACATGGAAAAGATCTCACATACAAATGTTGTGATGTGGGGTGGCTTGGTAAAAGTTGGAATACCGAAACAAGTCAAGTTGGATTTAAGACTGTAAATTGCATATCCACTGGATCTGCAAATAACAGTAGTGTTTATCGCCTCTTGGTGTCAAAGAATGTTGAATTCTTTGAAGATAACTTTCCTTGAAAAGGAAAAAGAAGTAATTGCTCGAGGTTAGCAAGAACCCGCGAGGGCCTGACTATCCGGAACTAGATGTTCCGTATCTACAGGACTTGAAAGTTGCTGCCTATCCGAAACTTAATTTTCCAGATCTGCATAACTCAGGGATTCTAGATGTTGAACCCAGACGGAGCAAAGAAGGGGAAAAAGACTTGTTCCAGTCCTTCTAGCTTGTATGGTTGAGAATGAACCATGGACAATTAACAAATAATTGTCATCTCCAAAAGTGGTGCTTTGGAAAGAAGCTACAAAGAGAGAAATAGATTCCATCATATAGAATCATACTTGCGTAATGGTTAATCTTCCTCCGGGAAAAGAACCTTTGGGTTGTGAAAATGGATACTCAAATGTGAGTACAAAGTAGATGGATTTACTGTCAAGTATAAGGCCTCGGCTACTTGTACATGTGCTCCCCTGTGAGTAGCTTAACATCCTGGGCCATTGCATTCTTGCGTGGCATGGATGTTGAACCAGCCTTCCTAACCGGAGAGTTGGAAGAAGAGGATCAGAGTTGGTTTGCTGGACTGTTGGGCTTCTTCCTGAACTTTCATTTTGGTCCCTGAAATATTTACATTTTGGTCCTGAAAGTTTCAGATAAAACAGAAATAATGAATCTGACCACAGAAACATTGACTTTGAAATTAGAAAGCCAACAGTTGGAAAACCAACAGTCTGAGAGTGGAAATTATATTGAAACAAAAGATATGGGTATCTCAGATGACATCTTAGGAATTGGATTTCTAAGACATCTAACGGACTGGTCTAACTCCAAACTCAGTTGTGAGATAATTGACAGTCTCGTTGAAGCCACCAATGGATATGAATAATAGAACTGATTGAAATCATGGTGCACCCATAGACAAGGAGCGATATGCACAGGTCATGTGTAGTTCAATGTATTGTACACACTACAACCGACCTGGTATCGGGCTACAAACAAATCAGTTGAACTAAGGTTCACTGATGATTTTAATAAATGGTCAATAGAAGGCGTTAAGTCGGATATGACGATATCTGAAATATTCGCTTATCTACGGATCATGGTATTCTGGATGTCCAGCGGTTCTGGTAGAACACAGTGATGCAAACTGGACATCAAATATGAAGAACACCAAAGCCACAAGTAAATGTGTATGGTGGGTCTTGGAAAATCCTCTAAGCAAACTTGCATCGACCGATTCATGATGGGATCGGAGTTTATCGCTTCATACAAAGCATGAAAGAAGTTGAGTAACTTCATGACTCCTTAGAGGACGTCCCTTATTGGGAGAAACCCGTGCCTTCAGCAGTTATACAATGTGGCTAGCCGGTCGGCTTCAGGAAGGACACGGATGACGGCGTCTGGACATATCTGTCAGGATCTGTCGGAGACATAAGATCGTATGGCAGTTGATCATCACGGGTGTCACTTCCTTGTTTACTAACTAAGGGACTACCCGGAAATCAAGTGTTCTGCCTGTCTAGGGGAATGGGATTAAAACCCAAACAATACGAACCATTACGGTGGTAACCCAACCATACTGATTGGAGATCCTAAGAATTTGGTTCAATGGGAAAACTAAGCTGCAAAAGGTTCAGTTGAGCGCTTTTGTGGAAGCAAAAAACACTTCGAATGATGATTTCTGTACGGAAACATGAATCCAAAGATGTTCCCGTGATAGACATTAAAGTGCTACCTACATGGTGGGTAAAGGTTAAGCTTCCAAACCTTTAACGATCCTCAAATGGTTGAGGTTAAAGTTGGGGAAACTTTTAATGATTTCTAACACTTGTGAAGTGGGGTATAGCAGGATACCTTGTAGGAGATCACCTATTTAAGTGCGAGGACATGCCGCCTCAAATGAATGCACTTAAGAATCCAAGTGTGTCCACGGCCACAACGGACAAAACCATAAGAATGAAAATGAATAAAAATAGTTATTGTGTTGGTATCATTGTCTTGGCTTACACTAAACACTGACGGTTCAAGACATCACGTTCACCGCGCAGTAAGTAAGTCCGGTGGTATTCAACTAGGGAAGGTTCAAAGCGGAAGCTACCTCTCCTAATGCAATATTTTTTCGCTTAAAGATTGCTGAAAGTAGGCACATTATGTGTGCACCAAAATCTCTCTTTCATAGAGGGGATTGTTGGAAATTTGCCTTTGGCAGAGAGGTGCGTCCACCCATATTTAATGAATTAAAACTAGTGTTCCGTATGTTGGAGGCTTTGTCTCCTCTCACATGCATAATCTACTAAGTGAGTAGATGACCGTAGGGCCAAGAATCGTCAAATTTCGTTGAGAAATGAAAGAGATATTGGTCCACGAAGTAAGGTGTTTGAGGCATGGAAATATGGTGTGGGACAAATCTACCACATCGGTGGAAAAAGGAAGAATTGCTCTCTTTATAAGTCTCTAAAGTGGTTAAGGGTTTGGGACCCCAAGGGGTATCCCGTGTGTTTAAAGGAGGGAGGACCTAGATGTGCTTGGGTTCAAGGCTAAGCCCACACGCGCGCCGCCGCCGCCCGCCCGTCCCATCCGATCTCGGTCTCGGGCTCGGTCACAGGTCGTGGGCTGTGGGGACTTTCTGATAGACCCCAAATTGCTTAATATTTACAGTTTGGTCCCTAGAGTTTCTGGAAAGTTGAATTTGGAACGACGGAAGGCAGAAACTTTCTGCCTACCGTTGGAGTTGATTTTTGGGGCATTAATCAGCCATTACTTGGCTGATTAACTCCTCTATAATCAGCCATTACTTGGCTGATTAACTCCTCTATAATCAGCCCTCCTTCAATGGTCATGAACAGCCTCACTAATGGCCTTAAACCTGCCACACTAATGGCCTTAAACCTGCCATTAACAGCCCTCACTAATGCCATTACAGTCTTGTTTGTGGCAGTTGAGGAGTCCCTTCTCCATGCTATATATTGATGCCTTTTGGCTCAATTGTGTTGCACATATAAACACGAAATACAGTGGCACATACAGTGACGAAAAACAGTGAGGAAAGACACACATATACACAAGATATACACAACAGAGACACACTATATACACAGAGACAAAACAGAAGAGAAAGTCAGTCCAAAAACATTGGACGAAAATAGAAACTCTTCCTTCCTTTTCCATTCTTCAGCAAGTCGATTCGTATTTGTTTTCTTCGTCAGACTCAATCTATTTACTTTGTAGTGTTGAGATTAAAGTGTTGTTTTATCTTGAGAGACTATTGCCCGTTAACATAAAAGCATATATACGGGACAATCTTGTCTTAAGGACAGAGTGCAATCACTCGACTCAGCACACAGTTGTAACCATCCAGATTTAGTTGTTTCTTGATTTCAGGTTATCAAGATTCAAGACTCAACAAGCTTGCGGCAGTTCTGAACATTGCCTATTTGTTTATCCTTTCGAACACTTGTAATAGTTATTTACTTCTCGTACTGCAATATCCAACAAGATAATTGTGATGTGTATATAAGATGTCACATGTATTGTTGATTAGATCATAATACATGTGATCTTTAGCACATGCCATGATCATAAGAATTCCACTTTTCTTCCTTCTCAAGTTCCTCTCTCTTCTTCACGATGCACATGCCATGATCTTCACTGGCTGTGCTCGATCTATGTTAATGGAAGCTTGATCTGTGTAAATACAAAGTTAAAAATTTGCCTGTCAATATATATGCCTTAGATTAAAAAATTGGGGACAATAATCATACTAACCCACTAAAAACAACCCAGTTTCCTTAAAAGACATGAGTTTTATTACTTTTTGTTCAATAATGACCACATAAGAATTAGTAACAAAATCTGCCAGTCAGCCCCGCATGACTCACATTCTCACATTATTATTATAATACCTAGACTGATCTATTCCTCAAATTACTACAATCTCACATTAATAAATTACACTTCTCCTCCCTTTTATTAATCCTTTCCCCTCTTTAACATTCAAACAAACAAAACATGGGGGGAGAGCTTTGTTCAACTGGTTCTTTCACTAGACTTACAAAATCTTTGAACAATATGGAGAAGAAAGTAAATGAAGTAATTTCAAAGAGCAAACTCGGAAAATACTTCAAATTGGAAGCTAGAAAAAGCACCTTCACCAAGGAGTTTCGTGCTGGAACGGCGACGTTTCTTACAATGGCGTATATAATCACCGTGAATGCCAGCGTGTTATCGGATTCCGGTGGCACTTGCTCCGTTTCCGACTGCACTTTTCCGGCGAACCAAATGCATGCAACCCCAGATTGCATGTTGAATAACGTAGGTTATGAAAAGTGTGTTTCTAAAATGAGAAGTGATCTTATTGTGGGTACTGCTTTGGCATCTATGATTGAGTCATTTGCTATGGGCCTATTGGCTAATCTTCCTTTGGGCTTGGCTCCAGGTATGGGCCCAAATGCTTACTTAGCTTATAACTTAGTGGGCTTTCATGGGTCTGGAAAAATGTCATATCAGACCGTTATGGCAATTTTTTTAGTTGAAGGTTGTGCTTTTCTCGCTATAGCTATTTTTGGGCTTCGTGGGAGAATAGCCCGGTTTATTCCTCAGCCCGTTAGGCTAGCTTGTGCGGCTGGTATTGGGCTTTTTATTGCATTTGTGGGGTTACAAGCCCATCAAGGTGTGGGCCTAGTTGGCCCAGATGCATCTACCTTAGTTATTCTCACTGCTTGCTCAAGTACAAACCCGTTGACCGGGGAATGTACAGGTGGGAAAATGCAAAGCCCAACTTTTTGGTTAAGTGCAGTTGGGTTTATAATTATGTGTTATGGACTAATGAAAGAGATTAAAGGTAGCATGATTTATGGCATATTATTTGTGACATTAATTTCATGGATTAGGAATACTAGTGTTACAATTTTCCCTAACACACCATCCGGTAATTCAAGTTATGAGTACTTTAAAAAAGTGGTTGACTTTCATAAAATTGAGTCAACAGCTGGAGCTTTAAATTTTAGCCATTTTAATAGTGGTGAAGTGTGGATAGCTTTGTTAACATTGTTATACATAGATGTGTTAGCTACAGCAGGTACATTATATACAATGGCTGAAATTGGTGGATTTGTTAATGAACAAGGAGAGTTTGAAGGCGAATATACTGCGTACATGGTTGATGCAGGATCAACAATAGTTGCATCAACTCTAGGGGTATCACCTATTGCAACATTTGTAGAATCATCAGCAGGGATTAAAGAAGGCGGTAGGACGGGAATAACTGCGATCGTCGTTGGATTTTATTTTTTGTTGTCTTTGTTCTTCACACCTTTGATTGCTAGTGTGCCACCATGGGCTATAGGTCCATCTTTGGTTATGGTTGGGGTGTTGATGATGAAAGTTGTTAAGGATATTGATTGGAACAATATTAAGCATGCAGTGCCAGCATTTGTGACTATGGTGCTAATGCCTTTAACGTACTCAATTTCGAATGGTATTATTGGTGGAATTGGAGTGTACATTGCTCTAAGTTTGTATGATAGCATGGTGTGTTGGTTCAAGTGGTTGAGGAAAATGAGAAAGATGGTGGTCAAGGAGCAAAATCAAGTATCAGCTGCCCATGCAGATCAGAGCATTGAAATTGTTTGATATTTTGATCGTTCAACGATGTAGTTTAGTAGTAGTCGTTCATTTGGGTTGGAAGTAGTTTATTATTATTATTAATTTCATGTAGTGACTAGTCATAGTAGATGCACAAGCCACCGTGATAGGCAAGGTGTGATAGATGGACCTTTCAAGGGCGCTTGTGCATCTTTGGACTTTGTGGTTTTTAGCTCTCCTGTTATGAAAAATGTCAAAACTATCAAGATTTTGATTATTTTCTCTGTTCATTCATTCCCTATTTAACTTTCTGATCATTGAGACACCTATATTGTTTTTCTGTTGTTTCAATTTATAGGATAAGGGTACCGCGCGCATGTGAGTAATAGAAGGGGGGGGGGAAAACTGTTAAACAGAGCAATATACATGTGATATACACTGAATATACAGCAGTGTATATCACATGTATATCAGTGATATACAGCAGCAAGCAGCAGTGCAACACTTAGGCCTTCTCGGCAGTGGGCCTCTCGAGGCCCAGCACGGGAGCTAGGGCAGCAAAACAGTGGACAATTCTTGTATATTAAGGAAAGTATATTGTGTGTATATTGTAGTATATTTGTTACCTAGATTAGGATATACTCTTACCATATTTAGGATATACACATACCATAATTGTATAGTTAGAATTATGGTAGAATAAGGTTTTAGAAATAGAATAGGAATAGGATTCTCCTATTTTGTAACTTGTATATATATCTATTCAATCAATGAAAATAGTCAAGGGGATTATTTCTTTTATGGTATCAAGAGACTAGGTCCAAAACAAAAGTTTTTCTCTCAATCTTGTCTTCCTTGTGGCCGAGAACCCCCCCTCCTCGGGTTTCTTCTCTCCAAAATTTCGTCTTCCGCTCTCAATAACCTCTCTTAAATTTCCCCTCCTTCTTTGTTCCTTCAATATGTCTAAGAACAATTATCACCCTGCCCTCACAGTTTCCAATATCAAGAGCAGTATCCCTATTGTCCTCGAGATGGAAAACGTCCAATATGCGACGTGGGCGGAGTTTTTTAAAATTCACGCGATCTCTTATCAAGTTCTTCATCACATTATTCCTCCCGCTAGACCCCTTCCTGCAGAGGATCCTGAGTTATGGATTACACTTGATGCTACCGTTCTCCGGTGGATCTACGCCACTATTTCAGTAGACCTTCTACAGACGATTATTGAGCCGGATACCACGGCTATGGCTGCATGGAATATATTGCGTGACATATTCCAAGACAACTAACATTCACGTGTCGTCACACTCAAGCAGGAATTCTCTCTCGTTCGAATGGACGAATTTCCGAACGTTTCTGCATATTGCAAGAAACTAAAGGAGTTGGCGGATCAATTCCGTAATGTTGGCGCACCAATAACAAACAATCGTCTAGTTCTACAGTTGGTTGTCGGTCTTTCAGAGGCCTATAATGGGGTTGGAACTCTCCTTCGCCAAAGCAACCCTCTTCCCGACTTCTATCAAGCCCGCTCCATGCTTACGTTGGAAGAAGCCGGTTTTGCTAAAAAGGCGACTACCGGAGCAAGCCAAGTCGCCATGGTGGCGTCCTCTCCTAGTCCTTCGGGTTTTGTTAATAATTCGGGCCAAAACCATAACAATGGTGGCGGCAAGAATAATCGAAAGAATAATAACAAAAACCGCGGGGGCAAACGCGGTGGTTCTAGTGGCGGTTCCGGCGGTCAGCAAGCAGGCGGTGGGTCCCATCTAGTGAACAGTGGCCCACCACCCCCCTGGGCCCAGCAGTGGGGCTGGGACAGTGGGCCGTGGGCCAACAGCCCTTACAACGCAGGAAATTCCAGCGGCTAGTGGGCTGGCCAACAGTCCAGGCCCAACGCCCAGCAGTGGCGGCCCACTGGTCAGTGGCCCAACAGCAGCAACTCCAGCGGCTACGTCCCATCACCATCACGGACAGGAGTTCTTGGGCCCCGTCCTCCGCAAGCCCATCATGCAGCAAGCCCCACTCAGACTGATATCGAGGCCGCGATGCACACGTTGGGGTTGACTCAACCGGACCCAAATTGGTACATGGACACCGGGGCAACTACTCACATGACATCTGAATCAGGTACTCTCGCCTCTTATTCCAATTTGAGCACCCCTCGGGGTATAATTGTTGGTAATGGCAACTCTATTCCAATTCAGGGTTGTGGTCAGAAAACGTTGTCTCCCCCCAATCCACCCCTTCTCTTGAAAAATACTTTACATGCTCCTAAATTGATTAAAAATTTAGTGTCTGTCCGGAAGTTCATTACTGACAATTCCGTTTCCGTTGAATTTGATCCTTTTGGTTTTTCTGTGAATGATTTCAAGACGGGGAGTCATCTCATGAGGTGTGATAGTAGGGGGGATCTATATCCTATCATGCCTGGTTTCAGTCCATCGAGTCAAACCTTGCCATCAGCCTTTGCAGCCATCTCTCCTTTCATGTGGCATACTCGTCTGGGTCATCCGGGATCTTCTATTTTATCAGTTTTAGATAAAAATAGCTTTATTTCTTGTAAGGGTACGAGTCGTACTCCACTTTGTCAGTCTTGTTCATTAGGGAAAATTGTTAAGTTGCCATTTGTAGACTCCAATTCTCATACTTCAATGCCATTTGATATTATTCATAGTGACTTATGGACGTCTCCTGTTCTCAGTTCATTGGGTCATCGATATTATGTTCTCTTTTTAGATGATTATTCTAGATTTTTGTGGACGTTTCCAATTGCGAATAAATCACAAGTGTTTTCCGTCTTCATCCAATTTAGAGCGTTCATTCGTACTCAATTCGAAAGAGAAATAAAAAATATTCAATGTGATAATGGAAAAGAGTATGACAATAGGGAGTTCCGGAAATTCTGTGCTAAAAATGGAATCAATTTTCGGTTTTCGTGTCCTCATACATCTTCCCAAAATGGGAAGGCCGAACGCAAAATTTGTTCCATAAATAACATTGTCCGAACTCTCTTAATTCATGCCTCTGTACCTCCATATTTTTGGCATCATGCTCTACAAATGGTCACATATCTTCTGAACATAATTCCGTCTAAAGGTCTGACATAATCTTCCCCCCTTAAAATCCTATATAATAAGGACCCTTCTTATTCTCATCTTCGGATTTTTGGGTGCTTGTGTTATCCGTTATTCCTATCCACCACAATTAACAAACTTCAGGATCGGTCTACCCCGTGTGTATTTTTGGGTAATCCGTCGAATCATCGTGGTTATAAGTGTTTTGATTTATCCTCCAAAAAAATCATAATTAATCGCCATGTCATTTTTGATGAAACCCAATTTCCGTTTAGAAAAGTTCATACTCCCGAGCCTAGGTCGTATAATTTTTTGGCTGACCAAATATCCCCTTATATTATTCGGAATTTTTCGGACATCTCCCGCACCCAAAATCCTCCGGCCCATCGCCTACCGTGGTCCAACAGCCCGCCAAAGAACAGAACTCCGCTCGGATCGGTCCGCAATTGGGCTACCCACCCACTCGGGAACAGATCCAATGACAACCAGATTTACGATTTGGGCCAAGAGCCCACCGTCACGCCCGTTTGTCCTGAGCCCAGAAAAATCCCAAAACTCACACAATTCTTCCTCGAGTCATAGACCGGTCACTCGGAGTCAGCGGGATATTTTTACACCTAAAAGACATTTTAATTTACATTCAGATGTCTCTAAATCCCCATTGCCCCGCAATCCGGTGTCAGCTTTAACTGACCCTAATTGGAAAATTGCTATGACTGATGAATATAATGCTCTTATTGATACGTAGGAGTTGGTGCCCCGTCCTTGTGGTATTAATGTTATCAGGTCTATGTGGATTTTTGCTCATAAGGAGAATTCAGATGGGTCATTTGCTCGACATAAGGCACGACTTGTGGGTGACGGTAAGACTCAGCAGGTTGGGATTGATTGTGGTGAGATGTTTAGTCCGGTGGTCAAACCGGCTACCATCCGCACTGTGCTTAGCTTAGCTCTTTCAAAGACATGGCCAATTCATCAGTTGGATGTTAAGAATGCTTTCCTACACGGTGATCTCAAGGAAACAGTCTATATGCATCAGCCGTTTGGTTTCAGAGATCCAAACCTTCCTCATCATGTATGTTTGTTGAAAAAGTCCTTATATGGGCTTAAGCAGTCTCCAAGGGCCTGGTACACGAGGTTTGCTGACTTTGTTTCAACAACTGGGTTCACTCACATCAGATCAGATAATTCATTGTTCATCTACCGCCGTGGTTCGTCCTTGGCCTACATTCTGTTGTACGTGGATGATATCATCTTGACTGCCTCCTCCGATGCTTTGCGCCAATCTATCATGGCCATGCTCAGTTCTGAATTTGCTATGAAGGACTTGGAGCCCTTGAGTTTTTTTTTTGGAATTGCTGTCAAACGTTATTCAGGTGGGTTGTTTCGTCTCCAGCGGAGTATCTTCGAGATCATCGAGAGGGCTGGGATGTCATCCTGTAAGTCCACTTCCACGCCAGTTGATGCAAACCCAAAGCTAAGTGCCGCAGCAGGTGCACCATACGAGGACCTGACCCGGTAACGCAGTCTTGCGAGGGCTCTCCAGTATCTTACCTTTACCAGACCGGATATTACGTATGCGGTTCAGCAGGTGTGTTTATTCATGCATGATCCCAGAGTTGAGCACATGAATACAATCAAATGCATCATTCGGTATATCCAGGGGACACTGGACTATGGGTTGCACTTGTATCCTTCATCTACATCCACACTTGTCTCTTACACGGATGCTGATTGGGGTGGCTGTCTCGACACCAGACGGTCGACTTCTGGCTACTGTATGTTCCTTGGCAACAACTTGGTCTCATGGTCGGCAAAGCGTCAAGCAACTCTATCACGCTCCAGTGCAAAGCCAGAATATCGAGGGGTAGCGAATGTGGTCTCCGAATCATGTTGGCTACGTAATTTGCTTTTGGAGCTTCATTGTCCCATTCAGAAGGCAACCTTGGTATATTGCGATAACATTAGTGTCATCTACTTTCAGGTAACCCGGTTCAACACCAGCGCACCAAACATATCGAAATGGACGTTCACTTTGTCCGTGAAAAGGTTGCAAAGGGTCAAGTTCGAGTATGTCATATCCCGTCTCGTTATCAAATTGCAGACATCTTTACAAAGGGTCTACCAGCGGTTCTCTTTGAAGATTTTAGGGACAGTTTCAGCGTTCGAAAATCCCCCGCTATGACTGCGGGGGTGTGTTAAACAGAGCAATATACATGTGATATACACTGAATAGACAGCAGTGTATATCACATGTATATCTCGATGATATCTGACGATGGCAGCGATTGCAACACTTAGGCCTTCTCGGCAGTGGGCCTCTCGAGGCCCAGCACGGGAGCTAGGGCAGCAAAACAGTGGACAATTCTTGTATATTAAGGAAAGTATATTGTGTGTATATTGTAGTATATTTGTTACCTAGATTAGGATATACTCTTACCATATTTAGGATATACACATACCATAATTGTATAGTTAGAATTATGGTAGAATAAGGTTTTAGAAATAGAATATGAATAGGATTCTCCTATTTTGTAACTTGTATATATATCTATTCAATCAATGAAAATAATCAAGGAGATTATTTCTTTTAGAAACATAAACCTTAAACATTTTGTTTGGATGATTGTTACATATTATTTTATAATGTATTGTATTTTATTGCACTATATTGTTTTGATGAACACTAACATTTGGATAGATTGTATTGTCTCCTGTCATTACATAATATCACACATCCAACAACTAAAAGGATAAACCTACAAGAAAACAAGGGTACAAGAATGTAAAGGATAAAATATAATCATTAGATATAAGCAAAGACAAATGAGAAAAACAAAAAACTAACTATGCGATCACACCAAATCGGTCGTTGCATCGTTACATAGCAATGGATTTTAACGACATGATACAATAGAATTTAATTAACAATCAAAACAAACATTGTATTTAAACTAACAATACAATAGATAACAACCATCCAAACAAGCTGTAACAAGCAAGTCATGCTTCCTTGAAATTGGACCTCAGAAAACAAAGTTGGACAAACATGTAAGTTTTCTCAAAAGATTAGTCTCAAAATATTGCAGACGTCTAAATGATAATTTGTGAGAGTTCTAGCTCAACAGTTGCACATAAAGTGCAGCTTCAAAATGATGACACTAAATATATGACCCAGCCAGGCAACAATTTAATGCTGTTCAGAAACCAAATGAGAATCTGGGCATAGCTCCTTTTTCATTCCTCTTGTATCTGCTCAAGGTAATCGGCTCCAAGTAGTTCTTTTGGCATCTTACTTTTGGACTTTCAGATTTTGCGTACATCAAATATACATTCCTGCTGACTTACAAGTTGAAAAAGACATTCATCTCCAGGATTCAGGCCATAAAGTGCAGTGACTAACTTCCATCCACTTGTCAAAACATCAAAACCTGGTCTGCAATGATAAACGGTAGGCCAGGTTCTTTTATCCGGTCCTCGGAGAAAAATAATCCGCCATCCATATCTCTTTTTCATCAAAAGTTTTCGCCAGGATTCTGGTAATTCCTGCACAGGCATAAAGGAGGTCTGAATTCAACGAGTGAAAAAAGGGATACACAAACTGGGAAACAACAAGTATCTCAGCCTAGTGCAAGCACTTAATTGCAACGTAGAGCAGACTAGATTCTCCAAAGGCTAAGCAACATGATTGAGATCACACTAGAAAAGAACGAGCAGAGTGGTCAGGTGATTTAAAAACTGGAACTCAATAACAACAATGTAATGTAAGTGCTGCTTCGCATGGTGTTCAGGTGATGAAAGGACTAGAACTCTCAAAAAACAATGTAAATGTCGGTCTTGCTTCACAAAAAACTTGATGCTCCTATACGACATCTTCCTCTTTAGATTATAAACCAAAGAAGCAATATCTCTTATTTGGAAAGAGAAACCTAACAGAATGTCTGCACACATAAGAGCTGATGGAAATCTGTCATTTGCTTTGATAAAAAAGAAGTATAACAAAGAGAGGTCTTATTAACCAATTGATGCATCTATTTCGAGAAAATCATACCTCACGATTACTCAAGGACATCCGCAATCAGAAAACATACTCATTAACTTCAGATTTAAAGAAATAATGCCATCATTGGCATGTCCAGCTTCACAGGCGCTAAACTTGGAACATAGTTATACTTGATCAAAGTATTACTAATAAGTTATTGTATGTCCAGTGTTGATTTCGAGATGCCTTTTTTTAACAAACTAGAGCCTAAAAAAACAAAAGCTTAATCTAAATCTAGTGTATGAGCTTTCAATCATCATTTTTATTATATATATATATATATATATGTATTTTTCGTTTCAACATTTGAGTTACAGAGTAATCATCACTTCAGTTCAATCTTCACGACAATTTGCAGTGTTTAAGCCCAAAGGTGTCCAACAAAGACATTATTCCCTCTATAACATCTTATTAAACACCCCCAGACCCCACTTTGTGGGATTTCACTGAGTATGTTGTTATAACATCTTATTAAACACAAAAGTTTGATGAAAAAAAATGTCAAAATGCATGCATCTTCAGCGGTTATAAACTCAACCAGTGTACATGCCAGTGCTGATAAATATTCAGAGAGGACACATCAAATAGTAAGATTATTGCAATCCACCAAAATGACGGAAGGAATGATATATTTAAACAAGGTGTTACCAGAAAATCTCGACCATCGACCTCCAGCTGCAATGAATAGCTGACTGCATTAAGGAATGGTGTGTCTCCTGAATCAGCAGGCTCACTTTTGATGACTTTATCATTTCCATTTGCTGACGTCTCTCCTGAATCATGTACATCAGTAAGAAAGCAGCAAGAAGATGCTCAAAAGCAGTCCAAGCACAGCACCAACATGCAAATGGCAATGGACAGTTACGAAAAATGAAATCAAAGTTCAAATAAGTTGTAAAGTTATATAAGAATGAATTGAAAAACATACCACTTATCTGTCTAACAGGACAAAATGCATCTGCTGCTGTCTCAAATTCTTTCTTGACTAGTATTGCTTCCCTAGCTGCATGTGGCAAAAACATTTACCATGTAAAATTTCAATAAAGTCATAAGGATGTCTACTAGCCAATCAACCACCAGACAGGCTTGGTTGGAGGTATTCAGGCATGGCGTGAGCTTAATAGAGCTGAAAATTTCATGCTGAAGTTCAGCTCTATCAGAAAAAGAAAGAAAAAAAGCGAAGCTCAAGCTCGAGATTTGATCAATAAAACTAGCAATTTCAAGCCAAAAAACTCTTAATTCCTACTTTGCAATTTAGCCAACCCACCAAGGAAAGGAGAGCATTTTTGTTTAGGGGGAGTAAGTCACATCTAACTCCTAAATGAATGACCGAAATTGTGATTGAATCCATTTTTATACCAAGTGTCAATTGCTTCATCATTGTACTGGTCATACAAAGCCTCGGTGACTACGTTCGAGGATGCTACTGAAATAGACCCCTTTCTTCTCCAAAAGAGAATACGACAAGAGAAAATGAAAATTTTAGAAACAACCTTAGTACCAATTACCAACACAACCTTAGCCCAAGGACTCCACTTTTGACCTATATCATCTTCTCCTAAAATCCAGGCCAAAAAGGGTGACCCAAAAGATGCATTTTGGATATGTGATTGGATTCTATAAGGGGTAAAGGTTTTGCTTCTTATTTGGAAGCAGCAAGATGGTCATGAGGGCTGAAAGGAAGGTGGATGTGAGCTAGCGAGTGGGAGAGGTGTACCCTCAGGGGCTTGTAAGGGGCACATGTGATAGGAAAGGCTCATCATTTGGGATGGCAGGAGTAGGGACCATTCAAAGGCCAATGTCCTAGACGGAGGACATAATTAGTACAATCAATAAAGAAGGAAGCACATCACAAGTTAGCTCATATATTGGGAACTCTTAAGTAGTGAATCCAAAATTTTCAAATAGAACAATTAATCTTAATATTTCCAAAATAAACTAGAAATCCAGTACGCAAACGAATTTCAATCATAATTCTAAATTGGAGAGGAAAGAAAACTTAAAGATGGTTGTTACAACATTCAAAAGACTTCTACAGTTTTGAATTACACGAACTAAGAGAAGTTTCTTCATTCTTGAGATTTAAATCTTAGGACATGATCATTAAGAATATTCTACATAATATTCTTATGATTATTTTGACTTTCAACACGACTCAAACTCAAATGGTTTGATTACTGCTTAGTTTGAAAACAAGATGCACTCAAAAGCTTTTATTTTTATTTTATATTAAGATATACTCAAAAGTCATTTGAATAGCGAACAAAACCGTCAGAAAGAAAAGGAGTCTTTCCCCATGAAAATCATAAAAAACAAGTGCTTCTTACACCAAAAAGAGGTACTCGGATGAAAATCTTTGGAATATCATCGATTTAGATTTAAATGACAGTTGAAGAGTTACTGAAGAAATTGTTCGACACATGACAGGTAAAGACGCAATAAGAATAGACCAAACAGAGGCGGAGCCATCCGGAATGGATCAAAAAGAAATTAGGCGTTGTAGAACAATTACCAAGAAGAAACAGAGTGCCTCTTGAACGATTAACAAACAAAAAAACTGATGCTACTGAAACAGTCATTGGCAAGAGGAGTTGTGCAGAGCAGGAACGTCACCAAAAGGAGTAAAAATAGTAAAACCGAAAAGAAGGAAAACCTTGGCAGAATTGACAGTGTGAGACGCTGGTAGGTGAAAACTACTCAAGTCTCAACCAAGATCATGAAGACTCTGTTACCAAGTAAAGAGAAAACTTTCAATGAAATGGAATGTCAATATATAAGAGAGCTCCTTATATAAGATAAGGCAAGTTTCTTGAGGAATTCCAAATTGCTGTGACATCACCATTAAGGATATTGTACACAATATTCTTAATCATTCTCCCGATGATCAAGAAAAACAAATTTACAGCTTCAACAATAATTAGAATTACAAAATGCCCACAGTAGCTTTGAGGGAAGCAATTAATTATGAAATAGATACTGCTGAACGTAGTGTTGAAGCCAAATCTTTGATGATGTCAAAAATGGAAGGTAGAAACAACATTTTCACAAGAGGGAACTTGAGAAAATCAGCGGAAAGAGTAGAAACTGAGAAAAAATATGAGAAAATTAGATGGATAGGACAACGAGATGAAAACCAACGAAGGGTTATACTGATGAGTACTGGAGATGAGAGGAAATTAGTTTTTGAAGCTGATGATTGAAGAACAAAATTTAGGGTCTCCCAACACATACGCTAAGGACAGTAATGCAATTTGGTATGTAATTAATTAACAAAAAGAACAAAAGGCTTCGCTGTGCTCCCAAGCCTACAAAGTTGAGCTTTATGGAATCTAAGCGCGAATTGAGACTGTATTATGTCAAGATCAACATAGCGTGAGCAAAACCGAGCTTCAGCTGAGCCCTCACTGCCTCAACTACATAGCCCTAATATGTATATTCAAGACAACACAACAAAAACAAAAGAATCCTAATAATATGTTGCGAACAGAAAGCTTACCAAACTGAGATGCCTCTTTGGATTTCTCAACTTTTGGACCCAGTGGTGGAATATCCTCTGCAGGTCTGCTAACCATATCAGTTCCCGTGATTCCAGCCTCAAACTTTGGCAACAGTGCTTCTGAATTTATGTTGTCGATCTCAACATCTAAATGTGGTTCTGTATGTGATCTTAAATTGGTTTCAACATGATTAGAATTTCCATAGTCAAGTTTTAAAAGACTGCTAGTTCCTTCTGCAAGAGGTTCGCTTGCTGGCATTTCAAAACTTGACAGATGCAAGCACAACCTGTTGTCTCCTTGATCAAATTGAGCATCTCTATCAATCATACAAAATGATTCATCCACATATATAGATGAACGTACTAAAGATCCCTTCCCAGTGTCAGCATCAATATTTGTTGCAGACTTGGTAGTATTTGGCTTGTCTGTGACCTTTTCAGACTCAGATGCAGCAGATGTTTTATTCTTTTTCTTGACTGAATTTATATCAGTTATTTGAAGCAGCTTACCCGGGGAATTTGCTTCCGGATAAGTCCTTGCTCTTTTTTTCCCTTTGCTAATGTCACTGGAGAACTTGATCTTTTCACAACCGCTTGTTCCAAATATTTGAACAATGAAGTGCCGACCCTGAATATAGTGGAAAACCAAAAAGTCGCCCACATTCAGATCATGTTCTGATGAAAATTTAGGCCATCCCTGTAGGATAGCAAGTGAACCATTATGGTTACACACTGTTACCCTCCATCGCCGTCCGCTTGAGTCCTCCAGATAAATTTCCTGATCAGTCAGGTGTGAAACTGATCCAGCAAACTTTGGGGGGAAATACTGAAAAGAAATTGGAGAAATTAAAACTAAGATGTACCACATATCGATACGTAACTCAAATGCTAGGCTAAAGAAACAGGTTTACGACCATATCCTTGGAAGTCTTTTGAGTCCTGGATGGTACAATTGTTTATAATACAAAAGCCAAAGCATATTGATAGCAATGCATCCCTTACATTTGATCAACATAAAATACATGATATGACAAAGAGAAGATTAAGAGTAATTAATGCATTTACACCGGATATTTTCTATAGAAAATAAAGCATGAAAATTGGTTCGTTATCTGCATTATTACCAGAGACCACATTGCAGTTCAGTACAAATTAAGCTTCCCAAATATGCATATACCTCAATACCACTGTTAGGTATACTCCTTTAAGAAGCTTCAAAGCTTAATAAATGATTTATGATCTACACACTAAAAATTTGACAGGTACTCAAGTAAGATCTGAATGACCATTCCAGAAATAATGTTGACTTTAATAAATTTACATGTTCTTCAAGTAACTAAAAGAAGATACAGAATCACATGATGAGGGAATGGAAAAGTTTGACTAAATGCTCTGCAAAGTGCAAGGACCGTCTGAGATGAAGAAAGTCCATGGAAACACCTATGGCAGGTCCCAATTATTAAAGTTGCTCATAAACAGTTTTTTTCTTTCGAAATTTATGAGCATGAAGAATTTCATTTTTGTGTTAAGCTCTTTAAGAACTGGAAAGTGGCCTTTCAAATCCTTCAAGCAGAGTGATTAACATATATCTTCTTTTTACTTGGGAAGTTAAGGAGACACTAACACAAATTCTAGAAGCAATAGCTCATGAAAAAAATTGAAGAATTCTTTCCAGGACTTTTTTTAGAGCAGGTAATCCTTTGAAAACAAGATGTTCGGTACTCATAGGTGTTCCGAAAGATACATACCTGAAATATAACTTACGTTAGGAAATTCAAGTGGTTGCAAGTGGTTGAAAATTTCTTGAATTTTATACACAAACGGGCAGATGGTCGAAAGGAAGTTCAGACAGATAGTATTGCACTCAGTTTATTGATTGAATCGGTAGATACAACACCCATCTCTACCATAACTGAAAAAGTAATGAAGCTTACTTATATATCTGATCAATATATGATGATTTGTTCAATTAGCTCACTTTTCACAGGTTACACTTGCATTATGCAACGTTTTCCTGATTGCCTCAATGATGCAGAAGTGGGGGAGTAAATTATAAAAGACCAAAGCATTGGGTGCAAAAAAGTGCAGTAGGATGCATACATTGGGGGTACCAAAATGGGAAAATGCTAGTTGTCTGAATTTTGTTTCAAATAGAAGCAGATATTTTCTGGTCAGTCATTTAAATCTCCTCCCTGTTCTGCACCATTAGGTTAGGAACAACCATGAAGGGATGAGTTTATGGAAAAGAATCCTGCTCAACTAGTGGTATTTAGTGGCCTCTTATATAGTTCTGTTTATCTCTAAGGATTTGGAACCATGAGAATCTAAATGGGATAGACGTCTTATGTTATGCAAAAAAAAAAATTACACTACAATATGCAGGACCTAAGACCATAAACGCAAAGATGTATCTGTTTCGATATTTTCAAGAACTAAGTAGGTCAAAACCTGTTTCCCAAATCCAAAAAATTAGTAACCATCACTTTCAGTATTAATTCTTAAATCAGTTTTCTCACAAAGTTCCATAGCAGAAGTATCATAACATTTCCTTTTCAAGAGTTATGTCATCTTTTCATTTATTTGCATTCATTGCCCATCAGTCTATGAAAAAATGGGTAAATTTCGGTGAAGTTTATGGGAAGAGGATCAAACTAAGCTAACAGCGCAAACAGTTTCATAAAATGACCATAAATAGTAGGTAACGACTATGTTGCTTGAACTCTTCTAAATCCTTGCCGCAACCGTGTCAACACGACAAGGGTGTAGGTGGGGGTGGGGGATCCACACCAAATTTGACCAACTTACCTTGGATGCTTTGACTATATCTATGACCGAGAAGTATAGATTGATTGCATATTTGATTTGATCTTTGGGTTTATGTCATATATATGTAAGTATATTAAGTATGAGAATGTTTTGTTATTACACGAGATTTTAATGAATAAAATATTAGGTGCTTATAAGAAATTTAATTTTATTAATTTTAGTTCAATAGCTTTAATTAATCGAGATATATACTTCATATGTCGTAATATACATTTATTGGTTGTATCCCAGCAGCCGTATCCGCACTCGGATCCATACTCCGAATCCTAAAATTTATGTGATGACGAATCCGGCCTATAGATCCACACCTGCGTCGGATACCCAAATCCAAGTCCAAGCAACTTAGGGTCCTTTTTTTTGTGATATAGGAGGTAATGACCTTCCTTTGTATAACCCTGAACAATTCTTGGATTTTGTCAGCTCTCTTGCATTATTGTAGGTTTTATTTTTGCCCTTTCTAGAGCTGACTCTTCCTACTGTTGTAAATCTTGCATCCCCTGGATGCTTTGTTATTAATACACCACTTATTTCATAAAAAAACAACCTTCTTATAGTAAGTCATTTACCTGGAGCACAGTTAGAGATCATGAGGCCAAACAAGATCATGAAAGTAAAAGATGACACTTACCAAACATTACTTGGTTAAGAGCTGTGCATTTATTTACTTGAGAAGGTGTAACGCATGATCGATATATTCCTGCATTTATTTATTCACATACATAGGTTGACCCAGATTTGAAGATGATGGGGCGCCACTATCTTTAACATAGTCATGCGAATTACTAGCTACAAAGTTTGGCGTGCAATTCTAGCGGATTTATTAAGGAGGGAGGGGGTGCAACGGCATCCGCACACACCTAGGTCAAAACACAACAACAACATACCCAGTGAAATCCCACAGTGTGGGTCTGAGAAGGGTAAAGTGTACGCAGACCTTACCCCTACCTTGAAAGATAGGGAGGTTGTTTCCGAAAGACCCTCGGCTCAAGAGAAAGCATGGCAAAAAAAAAAATCAGATAAGGACAAGCAATTCGAAGCAGTGTGAAAAAAACGGTCAAATGACCACCACGTTGTAGAACTTGCCTTTAGATTTTGGTGGTGCCTTTTTATCACACAGCACTCCAGAAGCGAGCCTCCATTTCATCCACCTTGCACCAATACGATGTGTGATAACATCGTCAATATCTTCATTCCCTTGTCTAATAGACCCAAAATACTTGAAACTTCCTTTTTTTCTGGATGACTTGGGTACCAGCCTCACTTTCACGTCAGCCTCATGTGATACGTCATTGAACTTGCACTCCAAGTACTAGGTCTTGGTCCTACTCAACTTAAACTCTTTAGACTCTAGAGTTTGTCTCCAACCCTCCAACTTAGCGTTGACTCCGCTACGAGTTCATCAATCAAGACTGTCATCCGCGAATAACATACACCATGGCACCTCACCTTGAATATGATGCATCAATTTAGCTAATAGAAACGGGCTAAGAGTTGATCCCTGGTATAGCCCCATCACAACTGAAAAGTGCTCCGAGTCTCCTCCCACTGTCCTTAACCTGGTTTTGGCTCCATCATACATGTCCTTGATCGCCCTAATGTACACCACATGTACACCTCTAGCCTCCAAGCATCTCCATAGAACCTCCCTTGACACTTTGTCGTAAGCCTTTTCTAGATCGATGAATACCATGTGCAAGTCCCTCTTCCTCTCCCTATACTGCTCCACCAGTCTCCTTACAAGATAAATGACTTGTGTAGTTGAGCGCCCCGACATGAATCCAAACTGATTCTCTGAAATAGACACGCCTCTCCTCACCCTCATCTCCACCACCCATTCCCACACTTTCATAGTGTGGCTCAACAACTTGATACCTCTATAGTTGTTGCAACTTTGAATGTCGTATTTGTTCTTGTACAAAGTAATCATTGTACTCAGCATCCATTCTTCGGGCATCTTCATCGTCATAAAAATGACATTAAACAACCCAATCAACTACTCCAAACCTGCTCTGCCGGCAGGAATCTCGTCTGGCCCGCTTTGCGCATCTTACGAACAACACACTTAACCTCCTCAACCTTTATAATTCTACAATACCTTAAATCGCGACGTCTCTCAGAGTACTCCAAATCTCCCAACACAATGTCTCTGTCCCTTTCTTCGTTGAATTTATGAAAGTATGATTGTCATCTCCGTCTAATGAGAGTTTCCTCCACCAATACTGTCATCCTCGTCCTTGATCCAGATCACGTGCCCTCCTCTCCCTCACCTTGGCTAGCCTGAATAACTTCTTATTCCCTACTCTGTCCTCTAGTTCAGCATATAAGCGTTCAAAAGCTGTCATTTTTGCCACCGAAACTGCCAACTTCGCCTCCTTTCTCTTCATCTTATACATTTCCCTATTTGTCCGCTTCTCTTCATCATCCTTGTTGTCTACCAACTTCGCATACGCCACCATATTTGCTTTCACCTTCCTTTTGACTTCTCCATTCCATCACCAGTCCCCTCGTTGCCCGCCACGATGACCTCTCGAGACCCCAGAATCTCTCTAGCTGCTTCCCTAATGCAATTGGCCGTCCTATCCCATATACTGCTCGCATCCCCCTACTCTCCCAAGCCCCCGTAGCCATCAACTTCTCCGTCATCTACTGGGCACTAGACAAAGTCAAACTCCCCCACCTGATCCTCGGTTGTCCATCCACGGCCCTCTTCTTCTTCCTCCTGATCTCCAAATCCATCACCTAGGTCAAAACACTATATATATATATATATGTGTGTGTGTGTGTGTGTGTGTGTGTGTGTGTGTGTAGACGAAATCGTATAAATATACTAAAGTGACACCTAGTTTAATTAAAGGGCCTTAAGTGTCGTAGATGAAGGACTAAATATTTCACCAAAAGGTTGGAGTTCGGATACCGCTTGCCATAATTTTTAAAGCTTTTTTGTTTGCTTAGGTCAAGTTTTAACCATAGAAGTTGTTCAACTCAAAAAAGTAAAAATAAGGTGCAGCCGTGTAGGTGTGAGGATTCGAACCCAAGTATAAACAGGCACAAGAGCAGGCGCCTAGACTAGTGCCCCGCATTTGTACATCAGGGTCCAAGGAAACTATGTACGCCTTATTTAAGGTATATACACATGTAGGTCCGCCTCTATTCACATCTTTATTTTGATAAGCAATATATTCTTGCACACTTTGCCATTTAAAAGTGTTATTGACTCCGGGAACTCTCATCTCGTTAACTTGTGGCAAATCCTTTTTCTTTCAAATATGGTGAAGCTCTTTTTCCTTAGAGTTGGTTATCCTAGCTGAGAAGAAACTTGAAATTCTAATTCAAGTTATGGTTCATTTCTTCCTCCCTATCTTGTGAACATTTTGGGTGTCAGAGCTTGTTTCTACTTTTCCTAAGTTCCATTAATTATATTACAATTCCGAATATTGTGTTTCAAGAGTTTTGCTAGTCAATTTACCATATCTTGGGTATGTTAATGTTGAGGACTTACAAGTCACATAATTATTACTTCAGCAATCCATCTTTTAGTTGGTAAGATCCTACACCTCATGTTTTTGCGTCTTCTCTCTAAAAATTTCAGCAAAACACTTGTGATGGTACGGATCCTTGTGTTGGTACATATTTTGTGTTATCTCAAATTATTTAATGAGGAAAACTTACAGCTCACGCAATTATCACTTCGACCCTCCCTCCTTTTGTAGGTACAGATCCTGCACCTCTAGAGGCATCTTCTCTCAAAATATTTACACTTGTCATGCTTCCCAATGGAGTTCGTCTTCCATTTGATTGTCAAAGTTTTGATTACTGATTTATTATCGTCTTAAAGTTTTCATAAAGTTAATATCAATCTCAAATTTCAAGCATTTCAGCACAGCGTTTGCTTGAAATTTATCAGGTATGAGTTGTACTTTACTAATCAGTTAATTCCAGAATGGAAAGGTTCAAACTGAATCTTATCTGAAATGAAATTTTGTTAGAAAGTTCTGAAGTTTTCATTAAAATAAGTTAACCACTTTTCCTGTGTTTAATGGTCCTAATAATCCAGTATTTCTCTAACCATGTCAAAGTTTATCATTTTTGGAGCTTATTACCGCCTCGTTTAGATCCTAAGAGATACTCTTTAGCTTTGACATTCTAAGTTCAGAGGGATCTGCTAAAATTCCTCTTTAGACTAGAGTAAGAATCTGATTTTACGATCTCAAAAAGCATGTAAGACAAGTTTTAATAGCTTAACTGATTTCTGTGCATGGTATAGCTTTAAATACGGTGATATGGTTTTACGAGTGTTTGAAAGATTTTCTATAGGAGAAAAAGAGAAGTTTTCTTTATGCCTGTTGGTTCGCTTAGGTGTTATAGCCTTGTTTCTTCTTTGGAAAAGACTCAGGATTGAGAACCAGATGTCTCAGGATTCTGGTGGATAGCGGTATGAAGTACGATCTTGAACCTAGTGGGTATGCTCAAAAGTTCACATCCCCGAAATGTAACTCGTTCTTTTAATCTTTCACAATTTTTCACTACGTTGATACAACAACAACTATGCCTTAGTTCCAAACATTGATGTAAAAAAACACTAGAGTAAAAATTAAATGTTAGTCTTCAAAATAATAAGCAAAACGATGTCACCAACAAGTATACAATTAACTACAAGAATAACTAATTGCAAATATGGTGGTCAAAACCAACTATACATTTAAAACGAGTACTTAAAACAAAGTCGAGAAAACAAGCGTAAGCAAAGAATCACACTTTACCAGAACTTGTAAGTGACTTTTGTTCATTATTACTTTAAAGAAAGAAGAAACCCTCTTTCCATGAAGCATCAGGCAGTTATATTTGCGCTCATCGCATTCTTCATTCTCCCATTCCATATACTCCCTGTACAGAGTACGTTCCATTGTTCCCCAGCAACTTCGAAATCCTACATAATATATGAAACTCATGAAAATATCAACTAGAATTTTTAAGTTTAGAAAAAAATACCAACAAAAACAACGGATGAAATCACTACAAAAAAATAGGTAATTTGCGGAGGTTGAAAGTGCAATTCGCGGAGGTTAAAAATCCTTTTGATTTGCTATTAGCAAATAGGGGAGGTTTTTAACCTCCGCGAATTGCAGTTTCAACCTCCACATATTACCCTTTTTTTTGTAGTGAATGGAGGACCAAGGCATATTAAGATGTCAAAAATAACACAACTAGGCAACTTATTATTAAGTAGGCATTTGGCCATAGATTCCAAATATTTTTCACTTTATATGGAATTTATGGAGTTGAGTTGAAGACGGAGTTGTATTTGGTTATACAAGCAAAGAATATTTGAAATAATGTTCATGCTTGAATGTACCTTAAATACAAGTTCATACGTGAAAAGTGAGTTGGAACACCAGTTATAAGTTGTTTCCCAAATCTGAAATACAACTTCAAGTTGCATTTGGAGTTTACATGACCGAACACTAATTTTTAACTAAAGTGAATAATTCTTATGGCCAAAGGGCAAAGTTCAACTTGATGGTCCATCTCCCTTTGGCAAATTCTTTCGATAACCTTTGTAGTTTCAAGGATAGACATAAATCCTGATATGTTATGTTTAAAGCTATAACAGCACCAAAAATATATATAAAGTTAAAAAAAAAAAGTTCCACTCCCTCTGTCCCAATTTATGTGTAACCATTTGACTAGACACGAATTTAAAAAAAATAAAGACTTTTGAAATATGTGATCTAAAATAAATCTTATATAAATGTGTGCTTGTAAATTATCTCATAAAGTTAAATTATTTTTAAGCACAGACAAAACGAAAATGGTAGCACATAAATTGAGACGGACAGAGGGAGTATAATTAATGAAGTAACGTTTTGCCCAGAAAGGTAACACAGTCATGACTCTTCAATTTCTAGGGTAGCGCCTCACTGAAATCGACAACATGCATGTTATAGGGCCAAATAATTCTAACAACCAAAGAAGAAAAATTAAATGTCGCCGATGTGTTAATGCAGCCATGATCTTTCTATTTTTATACTCAAATCAGCTATTAGCATTTCTATATTAACGGTTGAGAACTGCTAAACAGTACTAGAAATCGAAAACAATGGAGAAGAAAAAATTAGTACCGTCGGAAAAACAGAGTAAACAGCAAGGTGAGAGCAAGGAAAACTGTTAATAAAAGACTTACTTTGAGCGATTTTACTGTGTATGTTATTGTTTCGTTTCAAGTAGCAGAGCTTTCTCCGTCCCACTGTCCAAAAAAAAGAGTCTTTTGTTGCTTTTATATATCCATCATTTAGTAAGGAACTTTGCGTGCGGAGATATACAGGTAGGTGCAGTGCTGTGTCTATCATGATCATTAGTCAGTTATTAGTAGTGTTACGATAATCTCTAGACTTGTGTAATAAAGTGTGGCACGCTCAATACGCGTGCACAGTTTTTTAAAATTTGTTTTAAGGTTGAATATAAATTCTTTAAAGCAATTAAACAAAATAGTACTATATATTTGCGATTATTTTTTAACAGGAGTTGCTGATTATTAAGAATTTATTACTTGAAATTCTATTTTTTAGAACGAGTTGACTGCGTAAGTATTTTTGACAGACGAACCATTTAATTGGAATTTATTGAGATTAATACTATGAACTTCAGAAATTGAACGAAATCTTCGTAACTTGATTATTATGAATCTTACGACTGCATTAATCAAACCCAGTAATTAATGGAACAAAACAAGATGTAACCTCGTTAACAATTCGACGTGTCAAATCAAGAAACTTCATCGAGTAGTGATAATAGAAACTTAGATGACTTATCGTTACAAGTATTAAAATATTTGCTTATATCAGAAAAAACAAATAATTCAGGCTTGAAATACTACATATCTTCACAAACAATAGGCACATAATACTTTTCTATAAAGATATATTCTTTCATTGAGCATTTAAATTATTGCTCACAAATCTAACGAAATACTTATTTTCTTTCAATCATAATTAGCAACCCTTTGAAATTTTTTTTCTTATTGTCAATGCCAACGCTTCAGCTATTGCGATATTTTTCAATAAAATGAATTGGAGTATTATAGGGGTGAAATATATCACCATTAGCTTTCAAGGCTATCATGTCAATACTCACTTATGAGCCTTTTAATCTAGACATGCATCAACATAAAACACTATAGTTTTTGGAAAAAAAATAGTAAATACAGATATATTTAACTAAATCGATGTCATTTATCTCAAAAGCTCCATCTTAGTTAAGATTCCTGACCAATTCAATTTAAGCACATTAACCTCAAATTAAATTTTTTATGATCATGAGATGACAAATTTAAATTGTAATGCATCTCTCAATTAAGATTGCTTGTCTTGCACATTCCTAAATCCCAACGTCAAGATTTCCTCTCGATTAAGTTTTAGGTTAGTTCAATTTAAAATGCCTTAAGCTTTGTGGATCTTCTACCGTTAAATCTTTTGTTTGATTTTTACTTAAACGGATTACACAGTGTATTTTTATCATGATTATCATTTAGTTAAGTGCTTGAATTAATTGTGCTATAATAATTGGATATTCAATCAATTAAATGTGGTCACCTCTTTGAGATATAAGTATATAACTACATCCAAGGTATAGTTGAACTCCTATCATTCAAATATAGCTAACGTTATGAAAAACAAATCAAATAAGTACAATTATAGTTATAATTGTTGTTATTATATCAACGTGAAACAAATCCAATAAATATACATATAAATCTCACGATACAAGCTTTAGTTTTATTTATTCCTAACGCTAAAAGATAAATTACTCACCTACGTTCAACAAATTAAATGATGAAATCAAAGTCATTTAAATACATGCAAACTAAGAAAGAGAAAGAATTAAATTATCTGGAAAATTTTATGAGTTTTCGACGGGTCGTCCAAGTCGTATATCGCTGGAAAGTAACAACACTTTTAGTCCATGAGTTATAACTTTATTTTAGTTTTAGTCCTTGTGTTATGCAAGCAAGCGCATTTAACCTTCAATTAACTAAAATGTGATTTTGATCCCAATGGGTAGGACCTAAGGCTAAGGATGCGAACGGGTATAAGTCATTATTCTCGGGTAGGTCGAGGTATAGAAATGGGGTAGGTATTTTAGTAGACAGCGAGCTAAGAGATCAGGTGGTAGAGGTTAGGAGGGTCAATGACAGGATGATGGCGATTAAGTTAATAGTTGGAGGGCTCACTATGAACATTATTAGTGCTTACGCGCCGCATGCGGGCTTGGACGAGGAGGAGGAGGAGATGCGCTTTTAGGAGGATTTGGACGAGGTGGTGGGTGGTATACCACCCACTAATAAGTTATTTGTAGGAGGAGATTTCAATGGACATATTGGGTCACTCCCGGGGGTTATGACAACGTGCATGGAGGCTTTGGACTCGGGGACAGGAACGGGGGAGGCGTCTCACTTTTGGAGTTCGCTAGAGCTTGTGGGACGGTGATAGCCAATTTGAGGTTCCTGAAGAAGAATGAGCACTTGGTGACTTTCCGTAGTTCGGTGACTAAGACTTAGATAGACTTTTTGCTCCTTAGGAAGGTTGACAAAGGTCTTTGAAAAGACTGCAATGTTATTCTGAGGGAAGATCTTACGACCCGACATAATCTTTTTGTGATGGATTTGGAGATCAATATAGAGAAGAAGAGAAAGGTTGCAGATGACATGTTAAGAATCAAATGAGGGAGTTTGACCATGGCTAGTGCAAAATAGACGGGGGATAGGTTGATGGCCAAAGGGGTTTGGGGGAGTAGTGGGGATGCGACATGTATGTGGGACATGACAACCAGTTGCATTCGAGTGGTAGCTACAGAAGTGCTTGGGGTCTCGAGGGGTAGCCGTGGTGGGTATGGATGGGATTGGTGGTGGATTGGTAGAGTTCAAGAGAAGGTGAAAGCGAAGAAAGCGGCGTATCCGAAATTGGTAGAAAGCAAAGATGAGATAGAGAAGTGGACAAATAGGGAACTGTATAAGATGGAGAGGAAGGCGGCAAAGCTTGCGGTTACGACGGCGAAAATGAGGACTTTTGAACGCCTGTATTTGGAATTAGCGGACAAAGACGGGGATAGAAAGTTGTACATACTAGCCAAGGCAAGGGAGAAGAGGGCCCGTGACTTGGATCACGTGCGGTGTATCAAGGACGAGGACGGCAAAGTGCTAGTGGAGGACGCGCATATTAGGCAGAGGTGACAGTCTTACTTACATAAACTCTTGACACAAAGGAGATAGAGACATTGTGCTGAAAGACCGGAGCAATCTGGTAGGCATCGGAATTTTGGGTATTGTAGTAGCATTAAAGTAGATGAGGTTAAGCGTACTATTCGTATGATGCACAGGGGACGAACGATCGGGCATGATGAGATTCTAGTTGAATTTTGGAAGAGCGTAGACACGACAGGTTTGAAGTGGCTAACTGAGTTGTTTAACATTATTTTGGAGACGGCGAGAATTCTTGAAGAATGGAAGTGGAGTACAATAATAAAGGTGATATCCAGAGTTGTAACAACTATAGAGGTATCAAGCTGATAAGCCACACTATGAAAGTGTGGGAGAGGATCGTGGAGATGAGGGTGAGAAGATGCGTGTCTATTTTTGAGAACCAGTTTGAATTCATGTTGGGGCGTTCGACCACAGAAGCCATTCATCTTATTAGGAGGTTGGTGGAGCAGTATATGGAGAGGAAGAGAGACGTACATATGGTTTTCATCGACCTTGAGAAGGCATATGACAAAGTTTCTAGGAAGGTTCTATAAAGCTGTTTGGAGGTTAGAGGTGTACACTAGGGCGATCAAGGATATGTATGATGGAGCCAAGACCATGGTACGAATAGTAGGAGGAGACACGAAGCACTTTCTAGTGATGATGTAGATACACCAGGGGTCAGCTCTTAGCCCATTCTTATTTGCCTTGGTGATGGACGGACTGACGCGGCAAATCCAATAGGAGGTACCATATTATATGTTATTCACAGACGACATAGTCCTGATTGATAAGACTCACAGCGGAGTGAACGCCAAGCTGGAGGTTTGGAGACAGACTTTGGAGTCTAAAGGGTTCAGATTAAGTAGGACCAAGACAGAATATTTGGAGTGCAAGTTCAGCAATGGGAGCGACCCTTAGATAGGCGTGGAGGTAAGGCTTGGTACTCAGGTCATTCCAAAAAAATGAAGCTTAAAGTACCTAGGGTCTATTATCCAAAGGAATGGAGAGATTGATGACGATGTCACACATCGTATTGGGGCAGGGTGGATGAAATGGAGGCTCGCATCTGGAGTCTTGTGCGACAAAAAGGTGCCACCAAAACTTAAAGGCAAGTTCTATAGGGTGGTGGTTAGACCGACTATGTTGTATGGGGCGGAGTGTTGGCCAGTCAAGACTTCATACATACAAAAGATGAAAGTTGCGGAGATGAGGATGCTGAGATGGATATGTGGGCATACAAGAAGACATATGATTATAAATAATGATATCCGGTAGAAAGTGAGAGTGTCCTCGGTGGATGATAAGATGCGGTAAGCGAGGTTGAGATGTTTTGGGCAGGTGCAGAGGAGAGACACAAATGCCCCAGTGCGGAGGTGTGAGAGGTTGGCTATGGACGGGTTCAGAAGGGGTAGAGGTAGGCCGAAGAAGTATTGAGGAGAGGTGATTAGACGAGATATGACACATGTGCAACTTACTGAGAACATGACCTTAGATAGGGGGTTGTGGAGGACACAGATTTTGGTAGAATGTTAGTAGGTAGTATAGTGTAGTCCTACTTACGCTTGCAAACTAGTAGGAGTAATGTTATTATTGTAGGCATGCTTAGCCTATTATACAAATAGACACATTATTGCTTTATAGTTACATGTAGTTGGTTTTCTGCTGATATGTGTCATTTGTTTAGCTTATTTACATGCGCTAGTTAATGCTTACTTTTTCGAAATGCGCTGTCATAACTTATTCGCTTTTGATACCAGCATTTTTCATACTGCTTTAAATAGCCGCTCTACTTACAAATGTAAAGATAAGGTCTACGTACACTCTATCCTCCCCAGACCCACGTTGTGAAATTTCACTGGCTATATTGTTGTTGTTGTTGTTGTGTGATTTTGATCTCATCACTAACAGAAGTTTACAAAAGTAACATATTGTTGAACTATATGAGGGGCAAACCGGGTATTATGCCAAAGTGAAATACTGGTTGATCTATTCTCTCTATCTCTAATTCTCTTGAAGGTAAAGCTTTTACTCCAAAAAGTTAATATTGCACAACTCTCATAAATGGCAAAAAGGAAAAAACGAAAATAAAACTTATCAATACAATAGGTAAAAGAATTAATTGGTGAAATAAGAATACTTTAATGCTTTTCTGCGGTACCCAGATAGAGAATTGATTGGGTAAATGTAGTGTATTCTTATTGTTTAGAAAAGTCTCTTGATATTTATTTATAACCTAATTAAAGAAAGAATAAAATAGGACAAGTGCGCTGTATGTATTCAACACTGCACAAAAACTTGGTTACTGAGACAGATGATCCTATCTTGAATGTGGGTCTGGTTATTATTGATATAACATGTCAATAGGATTATAAATACCCTGCAATTGATTTTGTTTCTACCTTTCTAGCTTTAAAACAATACCTCAGATTATTAATGGTTTGCCTATGTTAATTAGTACTATTATTTATTAAAAATCATATGTAATTTTATCTAGGGTTGTCCAACGGGGCGGGGAGCGACCCGACGGGACGGGGAAGGGCCGGGACCGGGTCTCGGGCGGGTCGGGCTTAGCGGGACAGGAATAGGTCCCGTTCCGTCCCACATCCCACCGGAAGGGGGAACGAGTTTGGGGGGGGGGGGTCGTTAGGTTTTTTTTAAAACACTTAATTTAAAAAAAAAATAAACCCTTCAATAATTAAACAAGTTAGTGTAATAAAACTATCCCAAAATTATTTTTGTGCCTCTTTTATTATTTAATAGTAATAAGATTTTTTTGTAATACAATTTCAAAATTGTAACTTTGTTTCGTTGTTCAAAAGATCACATAGTAAAATTGAAGTTAAAAAATTACATAGTTAACCATACTTTTTCTATTCTTCACTATGTCTTGAGGATCTTCGATTGGAATTGAAAGTTGTTGGTCAAATTGTCCGGCGTCGCTTCATGTTCCCTCGGACAAGATTTCATTATAGTTGTAGTCGTTTTCTTCGTTGATCTCTGGTTGACCGCACCTTCTATGCTCTGCTCGAATCCAATCTCTTAATAGAACTACAATCTCCAAGGTGTCTTCGTTAATGAGTGTATGTGCTCTCTTATTTGAAATCTTCCAGCAGAAAAAACACTTTCAGACGATGTTGATGACGCTTGAATGTTCAACATATCTCGGCTCATCTTTGATGTCGAAAATGTCTTCGCGTTCTCCCTCCAGTATCTCAGCAAGTCTTCACGTCCTTCATCATTGACAATTAATTCGTACGGTACAACACCCTGCAAAACATAAACATCAAATTCGCTAACTTGTGAAGGAGTTGAACCACTAAACATTTTATTTCTAAGGCCATGAATACTAGCAGCAGAAACCACATATTTTTTATAAGGTTGCAGCGAAGTAGTAGAAGATGGTACAGAAGTCGGTTGATTATTTGCACTTTGTTGTTGGTAATACATATATACTTATGTTGCATTCAGTGTGTATGCTAGACGTAACTTCTTCTTTAGTTGGTTTGTGAGTTGGTTCTTCAGTTGGGTCTGTTGGAAGTACTTCTATACAATCATAAATCGTTTCTATTTGTGTTTTACAACCGTCTACTTTAATAGTCGGATTTAATATCGCACCAACAATATAAATAGTGGGAATAGGAAAAAAATATTTTTTAAACATTTTTTCAATAGATGCCTTATAAGTTGACTTTTGCATATATTCATTAAGTAACAAAAATATTAGAGCTATATAAAATAACATATTTGAAATAGTAGGATAATAAATACCGGAAAATTCTTTAGTAGCTTGAAAAAATTTCTCTAGAAATCTATTAAGTTCTAAAAAAAATTCTCAATCATTATCTACAAGCATATTTCTTGGATTTTTATTATGTGCGTTAATTAATAATGTTATAGGTTGTCTATAATCGTAAGCAACAAGTAGTTGCTCATACAGAGAATTCCACCTAGTCGAAACTTCTTCTGAATTTTTGTATAAGGTAATCCACAATCATGACAAGTTTGTTTTATATTCTTTGCATCTTTGTATTTTATTACCTTTAAAAATAAAATTTATAGCAAATTGTATTTTATCAAGAATCTTTCAAAAGGTTTTAGACCATCATTTACAACTAAGTTATAAATATGGCACGCACATCTTATATGAAAATGATCAGAAAAATATGGAGTTAATCGAACTTTTAAAAGTCTTACGTCATAATCATTAGAAGTAGCATTATCTAATGTAATAGTCATAATTTTAATATTTATTCCATAATAATCACAAATTTCATTAATATTTTGTGCAATAAAACTTCCAGTGTGTCTATCATCAATATATCTATATGCTAAAATATGTTTTTACATAGACCAATTTTGATCTATCCAATGACATGTTACCGTTAAATAATCATTACCGTTAGTACTACAGCATATGTCAGAAGTGATAGTCACGTTGCCATTAAAATGATACAATGCATAACATAAATATTGTTGATATTCACTTACAAATTTAAAAATATCTCTTGAAATAGTTGATCTAGGAAAATCATTAAAAGCAGTATTATATGTTTCTCGAATGTAATGAATAAAATAAGGAGATGAAGGAAATGAAAAAGGCAAACCCTCCACCTCAACTAATTTTGCCATATTTCCCCTATCTTTGTTTTTATCATATTTAGGATAAAAATCCCCCCCCCCCCCGTCGTCGGGTTAATTTGACCATGTATTTGGTCGGGGACACTATGTGAACCTTGTCCCGACTCAGATGGCATTGACACACCCAATTTTTTAGTCTGGTATTGATTCCACCTAGATGTGTGCTCGCCTTGTACATGTCTCAACCTCCAATCCCATCTTGAATTTTCCTATTTTAAATTTATAAATATTTTTACAAATTTTACATCCAGCTAGTTGATTCTCTACCACCATATAAAAAAAATCACATGCATCTGATTTTAATTTTTATTGTGTGGGGCCTTGACTCATACTAGGGGCAATAGGAGGCATTCCAGTTTCAGTTTGAGACTCAATCTGAGCCTGAGGTTGACGTGCACTAGTGGGTGTGTCATCTAGATTATCGTCTAAATTAAAGTTTGGTTCATCTACCGCATCATCTAATGATATATCATTAAAAAAATAGTTTCATCTATATGAGTGAAATCAATGAAATCATCGGGACTAGAAATAAGATTACTAGAAGTACCAGTGCCCTTGTTACCCCTACTAGAAGAAGCACTCTTACCCTTAAACATACCTCTTAATCCTTATATTTTAATTATGCAAATAAATAATTAAAGATAATAAAATTAAGTGCGATAATTAAAATAAAGTAACAATAATAATTTAAAGAAGGAACGAAGGGATCAAATGCCGACATAACGTCGACGTGTAATAGAGGTTGAAAATTTGAAATTTTGCTCGATGGATGATCATCAAGCTAGTTGCCAACTTCACTCCCAATTTTTTAACTTTGATATAAATGAGCAAAAAAATATAATATTTAATAGGCAATGTAGAATTGTAGAGAGATAAATTGACATATTAGAGAGATTGTAGGAAAATTTGTCAGAAAAATGAAGATGAAAATGAGGTATTTATAGTTGAGAAATAGGGTTAAAGTATAAATATATTAACTTAGGGTTAAAAATAAATATTAAGGGGTTATGGAGGTTTATGGGGTGGGGTGAGTAGGGGGTGCGGGTAAAAAATGACAGTTATAACCATTGCACAACGGCCAAAATCGAAAGTTGCCCGTTGTTGCAACAACTATTTTTGAAAAGGGGAGTGAGGGGTAGGTTGGCGGGTCGGGATGGGATGGGGTGGATGGGACGGGGGCGGGGTGGTATCAGGACGGGCGGGACGATTCTATGCTCCGTCCCGAGTTCGAACCCCGACATTGACAAATTTTTAGGGGGATCGGGGCGGGTAGCGGACCGGGTCGGGATCAGGGTGGGTAGCGAGGCGGGGCGGGATCGGGCCGACCGGACCCATATCCCACTGAAAGCAAGAAAAGAACGGTAAACTTCTTGCAAAAAGACTTTTGACATTTTTTTTATTATTGTCAGAGTTTTGACACGTAATACTTAATTTGCCATTCATAGGATTAAATAGGGGTGGCCAGTGGACCGGGGCGGGGCAGGACGGGGAGGCTCGGGATGTGGTCTCCGACGGGATTAGCGGGACAGGAATATGTCCCGTCCCGTCCCACATCCCGGCTGAAGGGGGACGGGTTTTGGGGGGTCGGGTCTGTAGGTTTTTTTTAAACACTTAATTTTAAAAAGAATATTTAAACACTTCAATAATTAAACAAGATAGTGTAATAAAAATATCCCAAGATTGTTTTTGTGCCTCTTATATTATTTAATAGAAATATGATTTTTTTGTAATAAAATTTCAAAATTGCAACTTTGTTTCATTGTTCAAAAGTTACAAATCACATAGTAAAATTGCAGTTAAAAAAATTACATAGTTAGTCATACTTTTTCTAATTTCTTCACAATGTCTTGAGGATCTTCGGTTGGAATTGGAAGTTGTTGGTCAAATAGTTCGACGTCGCTTTCTGTTCCCTCGGACAAGATTTCATTGTAGTTGTAGTCGTCTTCTTCGTTGATCTCTAGTTGATCGCACCTTCTACGTTCGCTCGAATCCAATCTCTTAATAGAACTGCAATCTCCAAGGTGTCTCCCGCCAATGAGTGTCCGTGCTCTCTTATTTGAAATCTTCCAGCAGAAAAAGAGCTTTCAGACGCTGTTGATGACGCTTGAATGTTCAACACATCTCGAGCCATCTTTGATAGAGTCGGAAATGTCTTCGCGTTCTCCCTCCAGTATTTCAGCAAGTCTTCACGTCCATCTTCATTGGTAATTGATTTGTACGGTACAACACCCTGCAAAATATAAACATCAAATGCACTAACTTGTGAAGAAGTTGAATCACTAAACATTTTATTTCTAAGGCCTTGAACACTAGCAATAGAAACCACATGTCTTTTATTAGATTACAGTGAAGTAGAAGAAAATGGTATCGAAGCTGGTTGATTATTTGCACTTTCTTGTTGGTAATACATATATATTTTTTTGCATTTATTGTGTATGCTAGACATAACATCTTCTTTAGTTGGTTCGTTAGTTTGTTATTCAGTTGGGTCTGTTGGAATTATTTCTAAGCTTTCATAAATCGTTTCCACAAGTTCTTTACAATCGTCTATTTTAATAGTCGGGTTTAATACAACACCAATAAAATATATAGTGGGAATAGGAAAAAATATATTTTTAAAATTTTATAAATATTTTTTTAATAGCTGACTTGTAAGTTGGTTTTGCATATATTAATTTAGTAACAAAAATATTAGAGCTATATAAAATAACATAGTTGAAATAGTAGGATAATGAATTCCAGAAAATTCTTTAGTAGCTAGAAATTTTTTCTCTAAAAATGCAATAAGTTTCAAAAAAATTTCCTAATCATCATCTACCAGCACATCAGTTTGACTTTTGATTATGGGATAAATAATAAAGTTATAGGTCTTTTATACTCGTGAGCAACAAGTAGTTGTTCATATAAAGAATTACAACTAGTCGAAACTTCTTCTGAAATTTTTCTATAAGGTAGTCCACAATCATGACAAAAAAATTTATACTCTTTGCGTCTTTGTATTTTATTACCTTTAAAAATAAATTTTATAGCAAATTGTACTTTATCAAGAATGTTTTTAAAAAGTTTTAGGTCATCATTTACAACTAAGTTATAAATATGGCTTGCACATCTAATATGAAAAATATCGGGAAAAGATGGAGGCATTGGCACACCCAGTTTTTTAGAAGGCATTGACACACCCGATGTGAACCTGACTCAGAAGGCATTGGCACACCCTATTTTTCATCCATGTATTGGTTATACATTGATTTGTGAGAGTTTTCTACATGTCTCATTAAACCTTTTGTCCCACCATGACTTTTTCCTTTTTTAAATTTATAAACTTCTTGACAAATTTTACACTAGCTAGTTGATTATCAATGTCCCTATCAAAAAAATCTCATGCATGTGATTTTAATTTTCGGTTGCTTGGGCCTCGACTCATACTATGGGGAATAAGAGGCATTCTAGTTTGAGTTTCTGGCTGAGGCTCAGTCTGAGCCCGATGTGGAGGTGCACCAGTGGATTTGTTATCTACATTATCGTCTACTTCATTTTCAAAATTAAAGTTTGGTATATTAATATCATTAAAAATTAGTTTAATCTATACGAGTGAAATCATTGGGAGGAATAAGATTAATAGAAGATGCACCCTTACCCCTGTTACCCCTAGTACCTCTACCAGAAATAAAACGTCAAATTCGTTCCATTATAACTATGCAAATAAATAATTTAAAAAATGAAATTAAGTACGATAATTAAAATTAAATAACAATAATAATTTAAAGAAAGAATGAAGGTACCAAACGTCGACGTAACGTCAACGTGTAATATAGGTTGAAAATTAAATTTTTGCTCGATGGATGATCCTTAAGCTAGTTGACAACTTCGTAGAGAGAGAAATAGAGAGATTAAAGGGATGAGATGAAGATTTGAGAAAAATAAAGTATTTATAGTTGAGAAATAGGGTTAAAGTATAAATATACTAACTTAGGGGTTAAAATAAATATTAAGGGGTAGGAGGGTTTATGAGGTGGGGGCATTTTAGCCGTTATACCCGCTGCACAACGAAAAAATCGAAAATGGTCGTTGTGCAACGGTTATTTTTGCAAAAGAAGGGGGTGTCGGGATGGGGGCGGGTCGGATCGGGATGGGCGGGACGAGCCCTGATCCCGTCCCGAATTCGAACCCCGACACTTTTTATTATTTTTTAAAGGGGATCGGGGCGGGTATCAGGACAGGTCGGGATCAGGCCCACTGACAAGCCTTAGGATTAAAATGTATGTTACTATTTTTTACTTTTATTAGTGATTGGATCAAAATCACCAATTTTAATTAACTGAAGGTTAAATGTGCTTGCTTGAATAACACAAAGACCAAAATTGAAATAAATCTATAACTTAGGGACTAAAATCATCATTTCCTCGAAAAAATATTCAACTATTCGTCAATACATTTAAAATACACTTTCATAAAATAAAAAAAAGACAATATACATAAATTGCATTCTGAACTAAGGGTGTCCAACGGGGTGTGTCAGGACTCGAGTTTCGATGGGCCGGGATAGGCGGGACGGTGGGAGGTCTCGTCCCGTCCCACATCCCACTGGAACGGGGTCGGGTTGAGGCGGGTCGGGTCTGGCCGGGGTCGGTCGGGACTCGGAATTTTTTTTTTTTGCCACTTAATATAGAAAAACAATATATAGTTATATACAAACACTCTAATAATTGAATAAGATAGTGTAATAAAAACATCTCAAAACTGTTTTGTCTCTCTTATATTATTTAATAGAAATATGAAATAGTAATACAATTTCAAAATTACAACTTTGTGGTGTTCTTCAAAAGTTGCAAATGACATAGTAAAATACTAAAATTGCAATTAAAAAAATTACATATTCAACCATACTATTTCAAATTTCCTCACAATGTATTGAGGATCTTCTGTTGGAATTGAAATTTGTTTATCAAAATCTTCAATGTCGCTTCCTGCTCCCTCGGACAATATTTCGTTGTAGTTGTAGTCTTCTTCTTCGTTGGTCTCCGGTTGACCGCACCTACTACACTCCGCACGAATCCAGTATCTGAATAGAACTGCAATCTCCAATGTGTCTCCCGTCAATGAATGTCTGTGCTCTCCAATTTGAAATCTTCCCGCGAAAAAGACGCTTTCAGACGCTGTTGACGACGCTTGAATGTTTAACACATCTCGGGCCATCTTTATTAGCGTAGGAAATGCCTTCTCATTCTCCCTCTAGTATTTCAGCAAGTCTTCTTGTTCTTCAGCATTGACAATTAATTTGTACAGTACAACAACCTGCAAAATATAAACATCAAATTCGCTAACTTGTGAAGAAGTTGAACCACTACACATTTTATTTCTAAGGCCTTGAATACTAGCAGCAGAAACCACATGTTTTTATAAGGTTGCAACGAAGTAGTAGAAGATGGTACATAAGTCGGTTGATTATTTGCACTTAGTTGTTGATAATACGTTTTTTTTTTGCATTCAGTTTGTATATTAGACGTAACTGCTTCTTTAATTGGTGTGTCCGTTGGTTCTTCAGTTAGGTCTGTTGGAAGTAGTTCTACACAATCATAAATCGTTTCTACAAGTGTTTTACAACTTCTACTTTAATAGTTGAATTCAATACATCACCAACAGTATAAATAGTGGGGATGTGAAAATGTGTTTTTTTAATTTTTTAAATATTTTTTCAATAGTTGCATTATAAGTTGGTTTTGCATATATTCATTAAGTAACAAAAATATTAGAGCTATATAAAATAACATATTTGAAATAGTACGATAATAAATACCAAAAAATTCTTTAGTAGCTTGATAAAAGTTCTCTAAAAATCCATTAAGTTCTAAAATTTTATCGCAATCACTATCTACAAGCATATCCCTTATATTTTTATTATGGGCGTTAAATAATAAAGTAATAGATTATCTATAATCGTAAGCAACAAGTAGTTGCTCATACAGAGAATTCCACTTAGTCGAAACTTCTTCTGCAATTTTTTAATATGATAATCCACAATCATGACATATTTTTTTATACTCTTTGCATCTTTGTATTTTTTTTACCTTTAAAAATAAAATTTATGACAAATTGTATTTTATCAAGAATGATTTCAAAAAGTTTTAGGTCATTATTTACAACTAAGTTATAAATATGACACGCACATCTTATATGAAAATTATCAGAAAAAGATGTACTTAATCTAAGTTTTAAAAGTCTTATAGCATAATCATTAGAAGAAGCATTATCTAATGTAATAGTCATAATTTTGTCATTTATTTCATAGTATTCACAAATTTCATTAATATTATCTGCAATAAAACTATCAGTGTGCCTATCATCTATATATATATATGCCACAATACGTTTTTGCATATACCGATTTTGATCTATCCAATGACATGTTACCGTTAAATAACCATTACCGTTAGTACTACGGCCTATGTCAGAAGTGATAGCCATTTTATCATTAAAATGATACAGTGCATAATGTAAATACTGTTGATATTCACTTGCAAATTTAAAAACATCTCTTCTAACAATTGATCTAGGAAAACCATTAAAAACAAGATTATATGTTTCTCGAATTTAATGAATAAAATCAGGAGATGAAGGAAATGAAAGAGACAAACCCTCAACCGCAATTAATTTTGTCATATTTTCCCTATCTTTGTTTTTATCATATTTAAGACCAAAAATTTCCCCCGTCGTCGGGTTAATTTGACCATGTACTAGGTCGGGGACACTATGTGAACCTTGTCCCGACTCAGATGGCATTGACACACCCAATTTTTTAGCCAGGTATTGATTCCACCTAGCTGTGTGCTCGCCTTGTACGTGTCTCAGTAAACCTCCCGTCCCACCTTGACCTTTTCTGTTTTTAAATTTATAGACATTTTTACAATTTTTACATCTAGCTAGTTCTTGGTCCCTATAAAAAAAAATGTCATGCATCTGATTTTAATTTTCGTTTTGTGGGGTCTTGATTCATACTAGGGGCAATAAGAGGCATTTTCAGTTGCAGTTTCATACTGAAACTCAATCTGAGGTTGATGTGCACTAGTGGGTGTGTCATCTATATTATCGTCTAAATTAAATTATGATTCATCTACGTCATTATCTACTGGTATATCATTAAAAAAACATTTTCATCAATATTACTGAAATCAATCAAATCATCGGGACTAGGAATAGAATTACTAGAAGTACCCTTACACTTATTACCCTACTAGAAAAAGCACCCTTACCCTTACTCGAAATCAAAAGTTTAAATCATTCCATTTTAATTATACAAATAATTAATTAAATAAATAAAATTAAGTGCAATAATTAAAATTAAATAACAATAATAATTTAAAGAAGGAATGAAGGTACCAAACGCCGACGTAACGTCGATGTGTAATCGAGGTTGAAAATTAAAACTTTGCTCGGTGGATGATCCTCTCAAACTAGCTGTCAACTTCACTCTCTATTTTTTTTCACTTTGATATAATATTTAATAGTAGGAAGATTTGTATAATTGTAGAGAGATAAATTGAGAAATTAGAGAGATGGTAGGAAGATTTGTGAGAAAAATGAAGAGGAAAATGAGTTATTTATAGTTGAAAAATAGGGTTAAAGTGTAAATATATTAAATTAGGGGTTAAAAATAAATATTAAGGAGGTATGAGGTTTTATGGGGTCGGAGGGGTAAAAAATGGTCGTTATAGCCGTTGCACAACGGCCAAAAATTTTGATCGTTGTTGCAACAACTATTTTTGCAAAGAGGGAGGGGTACGGGTCGGGATCGAGCCGGGGTCGGGATCGAGCCGGGGTCGGGATCGGGACGATCTCAGGCCCCGTCCCGAGTTCGAACCCCGATAATTTTTGTTTTTTACTTTGGGGGATCGGGTCGGGATCGGGCCGACTAGACAGCCTTATTCTGAACTATATCCGAAATATCGAGTTCACACTTCAACTAATGGCGACCTATTACCCCTACACAATTAAAATATGATTTTATTTATCCCTAAAATTGACGTAACACTAAATATAAAAATAAATTAAAAAATGCGTTTTAATCAAAATGTATACATTTTTTTTCTTTTCTTATTAGAAAATTCAGATTTTTGTGACCCCACCCCTCCCTTTCTTGTCATTTTCCCCCATCTCACGAGCTCGTCCTCCACTTCCCACCCGCTCCACTCCCCACCCCACGCCTCTTCTTCTTCACGCCTCACCTTACATCGTCTTCTACTTCTACAACTTAATTTCTCCACATTCATTTTTTCTCAACAAATCCACCATAAATGCATCAGAAAAAATCAGAAGTGCAGATCGGAAAAGAAAGCAGTTGCATCTCTTCCGATTTCAATTCAATATAATCAAAATCCCTTATCTGCATTGAACTAGTACGATTGACTCAAATTTTGGTGACCCATTTGTGAATTTCTGCACTTTGATGAATTTACTATCCTGAAAATAAAAAACCCAGAAAAAATATATTAGGAAAAGAAAAAGAATGACGAATTGGGTGTTTTTCTTACAAAATGTTTACAAAAGAAGAGCTATCAAATTCAACAAAAAAATTGAAATTATCTGGGGTTTGGAAGAAAAAAAGTGTAGAACCTGGAGATGAAGGAGAGAGTGCGAGTAATGGGAGAAGAAGGTGGGTAATGGTGGCTACGGGGCGGATATGGTGTTTTCGGTGGGATAATTAATGAGGTGACTGGGGTTACTTAGTAATTATTGGAGGATTTTAATTATTAATTTAAAATTAATTAGTGTAAAATATAATTAACTAAAGAAAATAATATAAAAATTTAAAGATTTTTGACGTGACGGACGAGTGTGTAATAACTTTCTATGTGCAACTGATTATATGTGTATCAGATGTAAATAAATTTACTTTTTAATTGTGCAAGAGTAATATGTTGTCCGATTAATTAAAGAGTGAACTCGACAATTCAAATATAGTTCAAGATATAATTTATGTATTTTGTCTAAAAAAAATGTATATGTTCATCAAATAAAATTTGTGTATGTTGCTTAAGTGGCATGCCCATCACTTATTTATGGTGACTTTCACATCACTTTTAGTCTATTTTAATTATTGATAACATATAACTAAAGTAACATTTGTAATATATCTACAAACTCAAATCTCCCCTCATAATACTACATAATTCAAGAGTTCCCCATGACAAAATTCAAACAGGTAGTTTGGGTTGGTTGATCTGCTATCTAAGTCAAATGCTTCCCCGATAATTAAAAGACTAGACTACAAGTCTACATTCTCTAAGTATTATATTCAAACTTTGAACTTGTTGATGAAATATGAGGCGAAGTCTAATTGGAGTTCTACGTCCGCCGCCTCCATTTTTCTTGGTTGAATTTTTTGTGATTCTTATTCTAGTAAGCATTGGTAGTTCACTTGTTTCCATCCATTAATTGTACTACTAACCCTAGGTGAAGTTGAATTTCATTTTCTGCTAAGCTACAAACTACACACATTTGAGTTCCTTTTCATCACTGTCCACAAAATTCAGACCCCCTTCTTCCCAACTAAAAGAAAAAAAAAACACTAATTAAAATTGAGAGACTTCTAGAACCTTAAGGCTTAAACGTCCCCTGATGAAATAAAAAATATGCATTTTTTTTAATCTACGCTTACTAAATAGAAGATCTAAAATGTCTAAGGAAGGATAAAGGACAATATTAGGAGAAGATAAAGGATAATTTAGTCAAATAATCTTTATAATTAAGCTTTTAAATGATTTTTTAATGAGTGTACTAGAACCTTAAGGCTTAAACATCACTTTATCTTGGACCGGAGAAAGAAATATTAATGGATGGGATGGCGTTCAGTTGTAGTCAATCAAAGCCAGGAGCTAGATCTCCACAATATTTTATTATTGAGTCATGTCAAACTATAAATAAAATCCTTAGTATATGCAAGTTCTTATATGTTAAATAAACTTTCGGGTACTAAATCTTTAATTAACCTATTGCTAATTGCCAGTAAGATTTTTAAGTTTTGCGTACGTTAGAATTTTGTAAAGTATAGCGAGCAAAAGATTAAAAACGAAGTGACATTTAAAGTCTATTAAACACCCAACAATAGTAAAGTGTTGGGTAAGATCTAGTGACATCGATGCTCAAATTAGTTGCTAATCTAGTTATGGTTAAACTTAAACATACTGATGTGTGGTTGAGTTGTTTAATTTCAGAAGACCAATAAACCATCATCCTTTTTTTGTTGACGAAGGAACCCGCAACCGCAACTCTTTCGAGTGCGCACAGGGTAAACCCCGGACTGACGCAATAGCCTGCAAACCACGTCAGCCGATTAACCACACTTGGCAAGCCATGTGTGATAGGCTCAACCAAGAAGGTTTATGCAGGGGATCGAACTCGTGACCTTGAATCGAACTCGTGACTTTGCGGTCCCGCGCTCTACTGCTACACCAACTTGGCTACCCTTGCGGGTAATAAACCATCATCCTATTAATACTACAGTGTGTGTGTGGGGTTGCATACATTTTGTTTGTACAACATGTAAATGTGAATATAAAATTTGAATTTTATAGGTTATGATTCAGAATTTTATTTATTCTAGTAGGTTTTATTTAATATATCGGCTTCAGACAAATTATTTATATTTGTTTAATGATTTTTTTATACATATATAAGGTTTGCACTAAAGTTATTTGGTTCAAACGAGTTTGTAATTATTCACTATATCCGATCTGCCAACATGATTGCTTAAGCGAAAAACAAATCTTAATGTTATAAAGTTTTGAATTTTGTAATTGAATTCAAACCATATATGGATGTGACAAAAAAGCTTTTTGCATTTCACACATTTCCTATATTCTGCATTAGAGATTCAAAACTCTGCATCTCTTTCTCCGTATTTTATGTACGGATTTTTAAAATAAAGCCATTGAATTGTTTAGCGGCTTTTAATTAATAGCTCTTAAATGATTTTAACAGCTTGTTTTTAGTCGTTGAATTTTTTCATAATTTGAATGGGCGACTTCTTTTGCTTTTCATTTTCCAATTAAAAATCATAAACAATTAGTTGATGGTTAGTTAAACAACTCCATGAAGGCGTCACCGGTCCAATCGATACTCTTATATTTTAGGAATTACACTTAAGAAGATATTAAATATACACCTAATTAAGTTTCAATTAAGAAAAAAGTCATTTTCCCTTCTATTTTACAAAACAGTGATTTACTTATATGTACATAAATAGCTATAGAAAAGGAAAAAAGTTAAGAATTTTTTGGGGGAGAAGCAAACATAGAACGTATTATAGATAGTAATGTAACTAAGATAAACATGTACATGTCCGGTTGATTGGTTATTTGAATTTTCATGTTAGTGACACCTAAAATAGTCATTCGGTAATTAATAGTCGGTGAATTATTATGTTAATAATGGATGTAGATAATATTACCGTACAACTTAAACATTATTTATAGGGACAATAATGGTAACCAAACATGATTAAGAATACATAGCTCTATATATGTTGGATAATTTTCCCAAAGAATAGAAAAGAGCATTATTTAAGGTAAAATTCACAAATAGCCAATTTTTTATCTACATAATTAAAAAGTACTTAGTGTCATGGAATTTCAAATTTCATGGCATTATCCTAAAATTTCATATGTAAAACTATATAATAGTGATTATTTTTCAAAAGACATTTGAAAAGCAACCAGTAAATGCTACTATTTAATTACTGATTTTTTAAAGATAAACAGAAAAATGACTAATGAGCCATATTTCTTTATTCTTTAGGTATGAAAGAGGTTTCAAAATGTGTCCTTTGTAGGAGTAATAGTAAATTAGATTATAAGAAAATAATCTTTGACGAGTGCTCCTTGTATTTAATTAATCTCCAACGAAGGGTGACTTGACTATAAGGCCAGTAAAGCCATCGTTTGGGGCCTCAACTTTTTTGGGACCCTCATTTTTTCTAAAAGTTGCATTCTCTCTCTATATATATATTGTTAAAAAAAGTTATGTATACCGCTAAATTTGAAAAAAAAATCAGAGAGAAAGTATAATAATTTTTTACATTATAATGTGGTAATTCTTACAATAATTGAGACTGAAATAGCTTTATGCGGTAGTTGGATAACTATTTTATTGTCTCATTTATATCGTAAAAATTGATATGAGCCCAATTATTATTCATATATTTACCTTTTTCATTCTTACATTTGCTATTCTTATTCTCAATATTGAAAAGTTTCTCAAACAACAATTTACGGGGGCTTACAAGTTACAAATAAAAAGACTTTCCGAAATTCTTTCTTTACTTTATCTTCCAAAATTTCGAGTTTGTGATCAAGGGCGGTCAAAGTTAGCTGGAATGTGATTGTTGTTTCTTATTTTTTTCTTCGATGAATCATTTTTTTTCAAAAACTGTGATTCTTTTCAAATACATATATTGCTTACAGAATAATGCTAATAGTTTCTATAATCGTTGCTTCGACCGAAAGAAGTTTTTCAAAATTATAATTGATAAAATATTACTTAGATCAATAATGTCTCAAGATAGATTGAATGACTTAGCTATATTATCAATTGAAAATAATTTGTTAAAACAAATCTATTAATACAAAATAGTAATTAATGATTACACATCTAAAAAAGTTAGAAAAATAGAATTTAAATAAAAATATATATGACGATCTTTTCTTTTAAAAAAATTAAAATATTTCTATGAAGTCTGGCTTTAGGCTCATCTTATTGAGACAGCCTTGCTCCAACGCTCCTTGTATTTGTTACTAGCTTTGATTTTATGAGGTGAAAAATTGTCCTTGACACCTTTTCTTCATGAAAATAACTTCACTTTTTTTTCAATCGTCTCCCGTTTTTATTTTCCTAATAATTTTACATGACGAAATTAAAGTCAAATTCGCTTTGGGAACTTTCATTCTAGAGAGTGTTTGAATTACTTTTAAAAAGTGAAATAGTTTATAAGCTAAAAGCAAAAAATTATTAATATTAAACTTTTGACTTTTGACTTATTTTTATATTTGAATATCTAAAAATAAATTTCAAACCCAACAAAAACTACAAAAATAATTGAATCGAAACACCCTCGTAGAGAACAACTTTCCTTCATCTTGTCATGGTCGCTCAACAGTCAAAATTCTACAGATCAAAATCAAAACTTGTAACTGCAAGCAACCAACCATAACAAAGACCAAATATCTCTCTTCATTATTTCTCTCTCTATTCGTCCTTTATAATGGGATTTTACGACTCTGTCAATGGCCCCTCTCTCATTAAATACTCCTTCTAGACTCCATTAACTTCTTCTTTTTTCTAAGTGTTCAACATTTTACTCCTATACTACATAATTGAGTGTTTTTGCCCATCATTGTGCTGATCAAATCCCTGCAAAAGTGTACATTTGGAAATTGTTACTTGGCATAAATGATGACGAATTATAATCAGCTTATGAAATCTACTTCCTGTGAAGATTCTTTAAAGGCAATTGAGGCTGATATTCAGTATGCCAATTTGCTGTATGTTCTTTTCTTACTTGCATGCTTGTGTCAGTTTGGATCTTTTTTTCAGTGCTCTGTTACTGCTATATGAGGAAATATATTTCATCTTAGATTAGTTTCCTTTTCTTGTTATCTTCAATGTAAAACAGGTCTCTTTTCTGATTTGGGAAGAGGAGCTTTAGTATCAGTTAATGCTACTATTTGCTTTTCTTTTCGTTAATTACAAGATAAAAAACATTTGTTTACCTTTTTCCTCCTCTCTACAATATCAAAAAGATTGAATTTTTCAAGTTACTATTTGTTCTGATTAGTTTGAAAAGTCTGCCTAAAAGAGTTTGTTTTTCCCCCGTGTCACACTTTTTCCTTTCCTGAAAAGGGAAAGGGGTTTGCCCTAGAGAGGGACTAGAGCTGGCTATGTTCTCTGCATTCAAAGCGTGTGAAAGTAGGAAAATGCTGTTGAATAACAGGAAATTATTGTGCACCAAGGTGTAGTCTAGTCAATAAAAGAACTAATACCCAGTGTAATACACAAAGTGGAGCATAGTCAATAAAATGGGTTGAGAATTCTCTTTGTCCAAGCCTTAGTGGACAGACGTGGGAGGTACGTGTAATTGGTTGAGGTGTGACACTACAGGCACTACGGTTATATAAAAAAAATAGGAAACTACTGTGATGCTAAAAGTTTGTGGATTTTTCTTCGAGATTAGTTTTTATCTCCTTGGGGATTTATGTTGGGAGATTTTTGCTCTATGGTACTTTATAAAGCAGTACGAAAAGTATATGACTATTACAAGTATTCGAAAGGATAAACCAAGATTGAATAATTCAACTAGTAATCTGAAAATTACAAGAGAACCACAAAACTGAAATTACAATTTTGTTGAAGACGGAAAATTGGAAACTGTTTTTGCTGAGTCGAGTGTGACACTCTGTCCTTAAGACAATATTGCCCCGTATGCATCCTTTATACGTCCTGGACAATTTGTCTCCCAAGATAAAACAGCAATGGAACACTTGAGCAAAGGAAACTCAAGAGCTACCGTGAAGAATATTGAGTAACGAAATGATGCCTGGAAGTTGTAGGAAGAAGAAAACTTTCTGCTTGTGTAAGCTTCTGAATTTTCGTGTATATTATATGTGTGTTCTTAGTGCTCAACAATAGTGTAAGGGGGTGTTTATATAGGTGATGGAGGGGCTGAAAACTGCCTCCATAATAGCCAAATAATGTCCATTATGGAGGTAGTAAAGTCACCAACGGATTTGGCCATTATAGGAGGAGTAATTCAGCCAAAATAAATGGCTGAATTGAGTGCTTGGCGTTTCTGCTTTGACTGTCCAAATTCTGACGTTCTGGAAACTTCAGGGACCAAAATGTACATCTTGAAACTTCATGAACCAAACTGTACATCTGAAAGAATTCTGGTCCGAACTGTACGTTTGGAAACTTTTGGGATCAAACTGTACTTCTGGCAAAGTTCTCTGGCCTAAAAAGATAATATCAGAAGACCCACAAATTTCACCACTAATTCGTGACCCGAGAACCCGAACCCGAACCCGAGAACCCGAACCCGAACCGGATCGACGGACCGGCTGCAAGGCGGCGCGCGTGTGGTCTTTCCTTGAACCGAAACAATCCTCCCTCCTTTAAACACATGGGATACCCCTTGGGGTCCCAAACCCCAAACCAATTTCGAGTCTTATATACAGAACAATTCTTTTTTCCTCTACCGATGAGGGAGAATTGAACCCAATACCACACTTTGCATGCTTCAAACACCTTACTTCATGGACCAATATCTCTTTCATTTCTCAATGAAATTTGACGATTCTTGGCCCTACGGTTATCTACGTACTTAGTAGATCATGCATATGTGAAGAACCGGATTCTCCAACATACGTAACACTAGTGTTTAAGCCGTTAAAGTTGGTCGGTCGCAACTCCCGCCAAAGGCAAATTTCCAACAATCCCCTCTTGAAAGAGATTTTGGCGCACTCACATGGTGTCTTTTTCATTTCCATCAATATTTCAGCGGACCGATGTTGCATAAGGAGAGGTATCCTCAGCTTTGAACCTTCCATAGTTGAATACCATCGGACTTACTTACTGCGCGGTGAACGTGATGTCTTGAACCGTCAGTGTTTAGTGTAAGCCAAGTCAATGATACCAACACAACAAATTCCCTTACTCTCTTCTTCGTAATGTTTTGTCCGTTTTGGCCATGGACAACGTCTTGGATTCTTAAGTGCGTTCATTTTGAGACGGCCCGTCCTCGCACTTAAATAGGTGGTCTCCTACAAGGTATCCTGCTATACCCCACTTCACAAGCGTTAGGAACCATTAAAAGTTTCCCAAAAACCTAACCTCAACTGTTGAGGAGCATTACAGGTTTTGAAAACTTAACCTTTACCCACACTGCAGATAGCACTTAACGTCTATCGCGGGAACGGATTTGGATTTGGTGTTTCTTTTCAGAAATCACTATCCGAAGTGCTCATGCTTCCACTGAAGCGATCAACTGAACCTTCACAGCTTAGTTTTCCCATTGAACCAAATTACTGGGATCTCCAGTTAGTAAGGTTGGGTTACCACTGTATTGGTCCGTATATTTTGGGTTTTAAGCCCATTCCCCTAGACAGGCAGAACACTTGATCTCCGGGTAGTCCCTTAGTTAGTAAATAAGGAAGTGACACCCGTGATGATCAACTGCCCTACGGTCTTATATCTCCGACAGATCCTGACAGATATGTCCAGACGCCGTCATCCGTGTCCTTCCTGAAGCCGACCGGCTAGCCACAGTATATAACTGTTGAAGACACGGGTTTCTCCCAATATGGGACGTCCTCTAATGAGTCGTGAAGCTACTCAACTTCTTTCATGCTTTGTATAAAGCGATAAACTCAGATACCATCATGAATCGGTCGATGCAAGTTCGCTTAGAGGATTTTCCAAGACCCATCATATACATTTACTTGTGGCTTTGGTGTTCTCCAGATCTAATATCCGGTTTGTATCATTGTGTTCTCCCAGAACCGCTGGACATCCAAAATACTATAATCCGAAGATAAGCGAATAATTCAGATATCGTCATATCCGACTTAACGCCTTCTATTGATCATGTATTAAGATCATCAGTGAAACTTAGTTCAACTGATCTGTTTGTAGGACGATACTAGGTCGGTTGTAGTGTGTACAATACATTGAACTACACATGACCTGTGCATATCGCTCATTGTCTATGGGTGCACCATGATTCCAATCATTTCTATGATTCATATCCATTGGTGGCTTCAACGAGACTGTCAACTATCGACCAGTCCGTTAGATGTCTTAGAAATCCAATTCCTAAGATGTCATCTGTGATATCCATATCTTTCATATCGAGACTTTGTTTCAATATGACTTTTACTTTCAGACTGTTGATTCTCCAACTGTTGGCTTTCTAACTTCAGGGTCAATGTTTCTGTGGTCAGATTCATTGTTTCTGTTTTATCTGAAACTTTCAGGACCAAAATGTAAACATTTCAGGGACCAAGATGAAAGTTCAGGAAGAAGCCCAACAGTACAGAAAACCAACTCTGATTCTCTTCTTCCAACTCTCCGGTTGGGAAGGCTGTTTCAACATTCATGTCACGCAAGACTGCAATGGCCCATGATGTTAAGCTACTCCCAGGGGAGCACATGTACAAGTAGCCGAGGCTTTGAACTCGTCAGTAGATCCATCTACTTTGTACTCACTTTTGAGTATCCTTTTTCACAACCCAAATATTCTTTTTCCGGAGGAAGATCAACCATTACGCAAGTATAGTTCTATATGATGGAATATATTTCTCTCTTTAGCTTCTTTCCAAAGAAGCGCTTTTGGAGATAACAATTATTTGTTAATTGTCCATGGTTCGTTCTTAACCATACAAGCTAGAAGGACTGGAACAAGTCTTTGTCCCCTCTTTGCTCCGTCTTGGTTCAACATCTAGAATCCCTGAGTTCTGCAGATCTGGAATATTAAGTTCCGGATAGCCAGCAACTTTCGAGTCCTGTAGATACGGAGCGTCTAGTTCCGGACAGTCAGGCCCTCATGTTCTTGTTAACCTTGAGCAATTACTCCTTTTTCCTTTTCAAGGAAAGTTATCTTATAAGAATTCAGCATTCTTTGACGCCAAGAGGCGATAAGTACTACTGTTATTTACAGATCCAATGGATATGCAATCTACAGTCTTATGTCGAACTTGACCTGTTTCGGTAGTCCAACTTCTACCTAGCCACCCCATATCACAACTTTTGTATGTGAGATCCTTTCCATGTCTCACACGGAGAGTTATCCTTATCCTTATGCGGAGTTCTGTTGAGAATCGCATTAGCGGTAAGGATCGCCTTGCCCCACATAATTTAGGCGTACGGGTTTGCGCTTGGCTAACACCGTTAGACTGAGGTGAGTAATGAACAGTCGTTTAATGAACGATGCTTCACATTCTCCCCCTCTATCGCTATGAATTTCGCAATCCATAGGCTTAGTTGATTTCCAACTTGTGCTTTGTAGCGCTTGTCCGCTTCAACAACTTCATCTTTGCTGTTCAACAAACAATGGATTTCATACGTTATACCATCATCAATGAAGATTACAACGTATTTATCTCCCCCCTCTATTTTGTTTAAACTTCAAATCACCCAAGTAGGTATGACTAAGTTCTAGAGGAGCGGTGCTTCTTTTGCTATTCCCTTGACGGAATTTGGAAATGTGATTTTGCCTCTTCGCCTACCTCACATTCATTTTGAGGGTTTATGTCGAAAGAAGGCAACAATCTCAACTTCGCTAGCTTTTGAATGACTTGCTATTTAACGTGTCTTAATCTATGATGGCATAGGTGCACGAATTACAAATATATCATTCATTCGGCTACAGACGTACTGTACCATTCTTAGTTATTACAGACCTGTTGGACTAATCTCAAACCAGCTTGACCAACAGCGTCCCTTAAACCAAGTTAGGAATCTGTAACACCTCTTTTTAGAGTGATCTCATTCCTTGAAGTCCTATTGAGGACAACCTCTCCAACCCCTTCTACTTTAGAGGTGGCGTTGCTTCACATGAACAACCTCTTGCCCGTGGTTAGGGCGTAACCAGATCATATGTGATTTGGATACTCTGGCCCACTCCAGTTGCTTTGGTAGACTGAGTGTCCAATTTCTTTTCTGCCTTTCTTTAGACCTTCAGATCGTTTAAGACCTGAAAACTCTGGCCCACCTTACTAGGTGTGCATTACTTTTCTTATGAAATGAATTCTGGCCCCACTCCAGTCGCTCGGAGGCTTTATATGACCGAGTGTCCAATATCATCATATCACAGGAATTTTGGCCCACTCCAGTCGCCCGGAGGCTTTGTATGACTGAGTGTCCAATATCATCCTATGAAGGATCTTCTGCCAAATAATATGACAGGCTCAACGTCATTAACTTTTAGACTTCTTCCGTTATGATTGGTGCCCAGATAATTCTTGGCGCTTACTTAAGTGTGGTAACAGTTTTCGCACAGTCAGTGGATCTTTCTCCCTCGTATGTGCGAACATACTTTACACACTCTAATAATTACACTTAAAAGAACGGATCTTCTTAAGTCATTTACAAAATCCAATCTTTAAACGGAAAAGAAGATGAGATTAAACTTCTGATTTGTTAAAGCGTAAGGAATATAAATTATTTTCATATTCCTCCTTACTTTAATCCATTTTTAATCAGACATCATTTAATCTTAATTCTTGACAAGTAAGAAAAATACTCATCATTTAATCTTTATTCTTGACAAGTAAGAAAAATACTTATCCCAATTTCGGATTCTGGCTCACTTCAGTCACTTCATCAGACTGAGTGTCCATTTCCTTCTCACCATTATTCAGATCTTTTGTCTGGGACAGATATATGCCTTCTGCTGCAAGATCGAATAACATCTTTAGTCTTCTCTTCTTGTCCCAGTTGACATCCTCAAGCTCTCGAGAGCGCTTGTTCCCACCAGTCTTGGTAGTGGTGACACCATGAACACGTTCATCATCATCACTCTCTTCTACCAGAAAACCATTGCCATATCCAGATTTGATCACACAACTTTTGACCGACATCTTTCGAACACTAATAGTAATACTATACGATATTGTCTTAAGTTGTTGGGAGATTTTTGCTCTATGGTACTTTATAAAGCAGTACGGGAAGTATATGACTATTACAAGTATTCGAAAGGATAAACAAAGATTGAATAATTCAACTAGTAATCTGAAAATTACAAGAGAACCACAAAACTGAAATTACAATTTTGTTGAAGACGGAAAATTGGAAACTGTTTTTGCTGAGTCGAGTGTGGCACTCTGTCCTTAAGACAATATTGCCCCGTATGTATCCTTTATACGTCCTGGACAATTTGTCTCCCAAGATAAAACAGCAATGGAACACTTGAGCAAAGGAAACTCAAGAGCTACCATGAAGAATATTGAGTAACGAAATGATGCCTGGAAGTTGTAGGAAGAAGAAAACTTTCTGCTTGTGTAAGCTTCTGAATTTTCGTGTATATTATATGTGTGTTCTTAGTGCTCAACAATAGTGTAAGGGGGTGTTTATATAGGTGATGGAGGGGCTGAAAACTGCCTCCATAATAGCCAAATAATGGTCATTATGGAGGTAGTAAAGTCACCAACATAAATGGTGAAAGACCAACGGATTTTGCCATTATAGGAGGAGTAATTCAGCCAAAATAAATGGCTGAATTGAGTGCTTGACGTTTCTGCTTTGACTGTCCAAATTCTGACGTTCTGGAAACTTCAGGGACCAAACTGTACATCTTGAAACTTCAGAGACCAAATTGTACATCTTGAAACTTCAGGGCGGCGGCGGCGCGCGTGTGGTCTTTCCTTGAACCGAAGCACATCTAGGTCCTCCCTCCTTTAAACACATGGGATACCCCTTGGGGTCCCAAACCCCAAACCAATTTCGAGTCTTATATACACAACAATTCTTTCTTCCTCTACCGATGAGGGAGAATTGAACCCAATACCACACTTTGCATGCTTCAAACACCTTACTTCGTGGACCAATATCTCTTTCATTTCTCAATGAAATTTGACGATTCTTGACCCTACGGTTATCTACGTACTTAGTAGATCATACATATGTGAAGAACCGGATTCTCCAACATACGTAACACTAGTGTTTAAGCCGTTAAAGTTGGTCGGTCGCAACTCCCGCCAAAGGCAAATTTCCAACAATTTATGGAAGTAATCTTTCTTCGGCTTCCAAATAATGTTGATTGAGCTTTACTTTGTTCATGTGGACGGTTCTTTGGTCAAGGAAAGGAAAATGGAAGAGCAAGTGGAGGAGAAAGTTGACCAAAGCTATTTTCTTTAGTTTCCTTTGAATTGAGATGAAAATGGGGAGTAACCAAAATTTGTTACTCTTTTACCATTGACATTCAACTATATATGGCGGTGAACCCAAAAAGAATAAGCCTACTCATTTTATTTTCTTTTTCATTTCTCTTATTGAATGCAACCAAACAAGGGAGACAAAAGTTTTCGAATTTCCCTTTTCTTCTACTTTCGAGCAAAGTTTAAGGTTTATATAATGGACTTACGGGAATGCACAAGTGGTTTGTGTAGCCAATTTCTAAAAGGTATCGTGGACAAATCGTTGTTTAGGCTGCAGTGTTAAACAACAAAGATAACCTTATGTCACTCTAAATTACGTGTTTCAGGGCAGCTTCTATTCCGAGGTTCAAGAATGGCACTTGTCTACAAATGAAATTGCTGTACAATAACTTGGCACCAATATTTCTGTTGTTGCTTCAGTGGATGGATTGCACATGCTCATGCACATGCTTACTTCCAAGTTATCTCGATCTCTTCCACATAGTTGTATACAAGGTTTGTTCTCTATTCACTGGCTGCTAATCTCTTCTCATAGTACTAGTAGGTTAAGGTTTCATTAAATTAAGATGATATTGTCATATTTTTTGAGATTAAAGATTGCGATGTCTTTTAGGTTATCCCAAATGGGAAGAAGAAGATTCCTTCAGATGGGAGGAAATTAAGCATAAGAGAATTCTATGGTATGCAACATTTTTGTATTTATCCAGCTTCAACTAGCAGTCTAAGAAGAGGTGTAAATTAAATTTTCTTGACATTGTATTCTGATATAGTTAATCAGATATACTTTCCTGGATTGAATTTCAGCTAATGAGTATCTGATCACATCCCATTAGTAAATAGAGAAACCTCATAGTAATTACACTGAGCAAACTTTCTGATAGTTTCCGGTTTATTGTGCCTATCTTTATGACTAGCTTCTTTTCTAACTATATCCGTCTATGCGAACACTTATATCTCTGATGAATACCAATTTGCAGCGGTTCTATTACCATCTCTGCAGCACCTACATGATAGCTCATCAGAGCAGGATAGAAGTCAAGACGAACCTCAAATTTCAAAAACGATTGTCGGGAAGAAAGTAGAAGAGAAAAAACATTTGGATGCTGATCTAGAAAAAGAAAATGAATGTGGGATCTGCTTAGAACCGTGCACAAAAGTAGTTTTGCCAAACTGCTGTCATGCAATGTGCATTAGTTGCTATCGTGACTGGCAAGTGATATTCTTGTTCCTCGTTTTCTTTTTCTGGATCGCTCATTAGTAGTACTTTTTATTGCCAAAGAAAAAGTATTCTGGTGATTTTCTTAACCCGTGATCTCTGTTGCAGGAACTCAAGGTCTGAGTCCTGCCCATTTTGCAGGGGAAACCTCAAAAGAGTGAACTCAGGGGATCTATGGGTTCTGACAGGCAATAGTGACGTCGTTGACCAGGCAACTCTTTCGAATGAGGACGTGTTCCGTTTCTATCTTTACATAAACAACCTGCCTAAAGATATTCCAGATGCCCTGTTCCTAGTGTATTACGAATATTTGATATGATTTAACGTCTAAACTAATTAAGAGGTTTGATTAGAAGTTTAACATGCCGACCAAAGCCTGTGGATAGAGTCCACCGGAAGTATACCGTGTATATCACGGGCCGACTTAAGCCGATATGGACTGATTGAACCCGTGGTACACACGGTGTATACATACCGTGTATATCACGGTTTAATGATCTAGTTTAGATAAGGTTTTGTTGTAGTTAAATTAGAATTGTACACTTACCTTAATTATGTAATTATTGTACAAATAAAATAAGATTTTATGAGTAGAATAGGAATATGATTTTTCTATTATGAAAATTGTAAAATTATGTACTATTTCATTAATGAAAATTCTCTCTTCCCAAAATAGGAATTCGTGCCATGTGTTGCCTTCTCTCTTCCCAAAATTTCTTCCAAATCCCCTCATCACGTCTTGCTTGCAGTTATGGCTACGAACACGTTTCACCATGCCCTTACTCTTTCTAACATCAAGAATCACATCTCTATCATTCTTGAAATAGAAAACGTCCAATACGCGATTTGGGCCGAACTGTTCAAAGTTCATGCACGCTCGCATCAACTCCTCCATCACATAATCCCCTCGGATCCTGCTGATATGGAGGTTCCTAAACCCAAGGATGATCATAAATTATGGACGACCCATGATGCTACCGTTCTTCAGTAGATTTACTCAACTATCTCTATCGACCTTTTGCAAACTATTATCGAACCAAACGCTACGGCGATGGATACTTGGAATAGAGTGCGTGATATATTCTAAGATAATCAAAATTCTCGTGATGTTACCCTTGAGCAGGAATTCTCCCACGTCAACATAGAAGATTTCCCAACCGTTCCAGCTTACTGCAAAAGGTTGAAAGAATTGGTGGACCAACTCTGCAACGTTGGTGCGCCTGTTACCAACGATCATCTTGTCCTTCAAATGGTTGCAGGCCTATCTGAGGCCTATAGTGGCGTGGGTACGCTTCTCCGTCAAAGCAGTCCTCTTCCGCAATTTTATCAGGCTCGTTCCATGCTCACACTCGAAGAAGCAGGCTTGGCTAAGAAAGAAGCCATTGGGCCTCTTCCGTCGTCATGGTGACAGCGATCGAGTTTTCTCCCTCCGTCTCCAACAATTCCGGCCAAAACCGCAACAACGGTGGCGGTAAAAAGGGTTAGAATTGCAAGAATGATGGTAAAAACCGTAGTGGAAACCGATGTGGAAATAACTGGGGTTGCAATGGGCCTCGGGGCAGTAGGCCGCAAGCCAACTGGCCACAACCCTAGGGTCCATGGCTGTGGAACTGGGCCAGTGGGCCTGGGCTCAACAACCCTTATTACCCGCCTACTGTTTTCTCGAGAAACTGTGTGCAAAATCCCAATAACAACATGCCCAATTTTTTGGGTCAGCAGTGGTACCCGAGAGGCAGTTCTGGGCCGGGGCAGCAAGCGAGTGTGCTTGGGCCTCGACCTCCACAGGCCCACCATGCAGCGGGGCCTACCTCTACCGATATTGAAGCTGCAATGCACACTCTTGGATTAAATCCTCCGGACGCAAATTTGTACATGGACACTGGAGCCACTACTCACATGGCGTCCGACCAAGGTACTCTCTCGTCTTATTCTAATTTGAGCAACAATCGTGGCATAATTGTTGGTAAAGGCAATTCAATTCCAATTCGTGGTTACGGTCATAAAACTCTGTCTCCCCCCCCATCCACCCCTTGTCTTGAAAAATGCCCTTCATGCCCCTAACTTAATTAAAAATTTGGTGTTTGTCCGTAAATTCACCACTGATAATTGGGTTTCTGTTGATTTTGATCTTTTTGGGTTTTCTGTGAAGGATTTCAAGACGGGGATTCCTCTCATGAGATGTGATAGTAGGGGAGATCTTTATCCTATCACACTCACATCCGGTGTCTCGAGTCAAGTCTTGTCATCTACTTTTGCAGCTTTCGCACCTTCCTTATGGCATGCACGTTTGGGTCACCCTGGGTCGTCTATTTTTTCTGCCTTACATAAAAGTAATTTTATTTCTTGTAAGGGTACGCGTAGTACTCCAATTTGTCAATCTTGTCCTCTAGGGTAACTTCTTAGATTACCGTTTGTAGACTCTACTTCTCGTACTTTAATGCCATTTGATATTATTCATAGCGATTTATGGACATCTCCTGTTTTCAGTTCTTTGGGCCATCGTTTTTATGTTCTATTTTTGGATGATATTCTAATTTTTATGAACTTTTCCGTTAGAGAAAAAATCTCAAGTGTTCTCCACTTTCCTAAAATTTAGAGCATTCATCCGTACCTAGTTCGAATGGGAAATCAAAAATATTTAATGTGATAATAGCAAAGAATATGATAATGGGGTTTTTCGGGATTTTTGGTGTACTAATGGAATACATTTTCATTTCTCTTATCCTCATACGTCCTCACAAAATGGGAAAGCCGAACGCAAAATTCGTACCATTAATAATATTATCCAAACGTTATTGGTCCATGCTTCCGTACCCCCTTCCTTTTGGCATCATGCTCTACCTATGGCTACCTATCTTCTTAACATACTTCCTACCAAAGGATTGACACATACGTCGTCTCTTCAAGTCCTCTATAATAAGACTCCTTCGTATTCACATCTAAGGTTCTTTGGGTGTTTATGTTATCCGCTATTTTCGTCAACTACAATTAACAAACTTTAAGCCCGTTCAACTTCTTGTGTCTTTTTGGGTTATCCATCTAATCATCGTGGTTATAAATATTTTGATTTATCGTCTAATAAAATTATAATTAGTCGCCATGTTATTTTTTATGAAACCCAATTCCCATTTGCTAAAGTCAGTAGTCCCGGGCCTAGTTCGTATAATTTTTTAGATAATGAGGTATCCTCGTATTTTATCCACCATTTATCGGACTTGTCCCGCACCCGAACTCTACCAGCGGGCTCACTACCCGCTGGACCTACTGTTCTGCCAAATACCATTGTTTCCAATGTTAATTCAACCCAGTTTCGGTAGTTGGGCCAGTTGCCCAGCCTAATACCGACGATGGTCCATTACCTGTTTCGGCCTCGAATCATGTTTCTAGTAGTGGGCCAGCAGGCCCATTACCTGCTGGCCAGCCCGTCTCCCAGCTGAGTTCCTCCAAAAATCCACCCACATCTCCACCGAGTCATAGACCAGTCACTCGTAGTCAATGGAGTATTTTTAAACAAAAAGATATTTTAATCTAAGTTCTAATGTTCTTAAATCCCCCTACCCCGTAACCCAATGTCCGCATTAAATGACCCGAATTGGATATTGGCTATGAACTACGAATATGATGCTCTTATTGAAAATAAGACGTGGGAGTTGGTACCTCGTCCTTCTGGTGTTAATATTATTCGATCTATGTGGTTTTTCCTCATAAGGATAATTCTGATATTTTTTTTTGCGAGGCATAAGGCTCGTCTTGTAGGTGATGGTAAGACTCAACAGGTTATCGTGGATTGTGGTGAGACATTTAGTCCGGTGGTCAAACCGGCTACCATTAGCATTGTTCTCAGTCTGGCTCTTTCGAAAGCTTGGCCCATTCATCAGTTAGATGTGAAGAATGTTTTCTTACATGGTGATCTTAAGGAGACCGTTTAAATGTATCAGCCCTTGGATTTTCGAGACCCCAAATATCCTCATCATGTTTGTTTATTGAAGAAGTCCTTGTATGGGCTTAAGCAGGCCCCACGGGCTTGGTATAAGAGATTTGCAGACTATGTTTCCTCTATTGCGTTTTCACACAGCATGTCTGATAATTTGTTGTTCATATATCGTCGTGATACTTCCCTGACTTATATACTCTTGTATGTGGATGATATTATCTTGACCGCATCTACTGATGCTTTGCTAAAGTCTATCATATCAATGCTCAGTTCTGAGTTTTCTATGAAAGACTTAGGATCCTTGAGTTACTTTTTGGGGATTGCTGTCACTCGTAATGCAGGTGGATTATTCTTATCCCAACGGAAGTATGCCGCTGGGATCATTGAGCGAGCTGGTATGTCCTCATGCAAGTCTACTTCCACTCCAGCTGATACTAAACACAAGTTAGGTGCTGCGGCTGGCTCACCTTACGAGGATCCCACACACTATCGCAGTCTGGCATGACACTTCTGTATCTCACCTTCACGAGACTGGATATCACGTATGATGTGCAACAGGTATGTTTGTTTATGCATGATCCTCGGATTGAGCACATGAATGCGCTCAAATGCATTATTCGGTATTTACAAGGCACACTTGATTATGAGTTGCATATATATCCGTCGTCGGTCTCGACACTTGTCTCTTATACAGATGCTGATTGGGGTGGTTGTCCGGACACAGACGCTCTACCTCTTGTTATTGTATATTTCTCGGTGATAACTTGGTCTCATGGTCTGAAAAACTTCAAGCTACCTTATCCCTCTCCAATGCCGAGGCCGAGTATCGAGGGGTGGCTAATGTGGTTTCTGAATCGTGTTGGTTACGTAGTCTTCTCTTGGAACTTCACTTTCCAATTCAAAAAGCTATCTTGGTTTATTGTGATAATGTTAGTGATGTATATCTTTCTGGGAATCAGGTCCAACATCAACGCACTAAACATATTGAGATGGATATTCATTTTGTTCGCGAAAAGGTAGCTCGTGGACTAGTACGCGTCTTACATGTCCCTTCCAGGTATCAAATTGCAGACATCTTTACGAAGGGTCTTCTCTCCGTTTTGTTTGAAGATTTTAGGGACAATCTCATCGTATGAAGACCACCCGCTATAACTGCGGGGGTGTGATAAATACCCGTTATATACACGGTTTACTTGCAATGTATATCATGGGCCGACTTAAGTCGATATGGACTGATTGAACCCGTTATATACACGGTGTATACATACCGTGTATATCACAGTTTAATGATCTAGTTTAGGTAAGGTTTTGTTGTAGTTAAATTAGAATTGTACACTTACCTTAATTATGTAATTATTGTACAAATAAAATAAGGTTTTAGAAGTAGAATAGGAATAAAATTTTCCTATTATGAAAATTATAAAATTATATATGTACTCTTTCATTAATGAAAATAATCAAATAATTATTTGTTTCACCAGTAAAGTCCTCTAATTTCTTGATTTTTCATTCTTCCAAAAACATTTCTTGTTAACTTTGTGCTGAATAACTAAGTACTTATTGTAATTTATAAAAGAACCATGAAGTTAGCAATGTGACTGTTACCTCATTTTCCAGTACTCTGACAAGTATTGATTTGTAAGCATGTCGTCTTCTGCTAGTAGAGACACTAGAGATACGCGTATGGTATCTTTCAAGAGGCCAAGCCAGACAAATGTAAAAACGTTTATAGTGCTCGTGATTGAAAGTATACAATAATATACACGGTATACACGGTATATCTAATGCCGTGTGTATACCGTGTATATTACGAAAATCCCTGACAAGTGGGAGACCGTGATATACATGGTATACACAGCCGTGTATATCTCTATTTTTGGTAACATATTATTTATATATAATTAGCATTGTACACTTATCATAATTATAGAATTCTTGTACAAATAGAATAGGATTTTGAGAGTAGAATAAAAATAGGATATTCCATATTATGGATATTGTAAATTGTATATATACTCATTCATTAATTAAAATAATCAATGGATTATTTCTTTCATGGTATCAGAAGTCTAAGTCTAAACTTACTTCTCAATTTTCCTATCTTCCGCTGCCTTGGTTTCCGTGTCCCTTCTCGAAATTCGTGCCACCTTACCTCATCTCTTCTCAAATTTTCTTCCAAATCCCTTATTCACCTATTGTTCTTTCGTTATGTCTACGTCAAAGAACATGTTTCATCCTGCCCTTACAGTTTCTAACATCAAGAACCACATTCCTATTTTTCTTGAGATGGAAAACGTCAAATATGCGACGTGGGCAAAATTGTTCAAAATTCACGCAATCTCACATCAAGTCCTTCATCACATAATTCCTCCCGATGTCCCTACACCCGCGGATGATCCTCAGTTATGGATAACTCTTGATGCTACCCTCATTCAGTGGATTTACTCCACTATTTCTACCGACCTTTTACAGACGATCATTGAACCAGATACTACGGCTATGGCTACCTGGAATAGAGTGCGTCATATATTCCAGGATAACCAACATTCCCGAGTTGTCATCCTTGAGCAAGAATTTTCACAAGTCAGCATGTAAGATTTCTCAAATGTTTCAGCTTATTGTAAACGACTTAAGGAATTGACGGACCAACTCCGTAACGTTGGCGCGCTTGTTACCAATAATCGTCTTGTTCTACAAATGGTTGCAAGCCTATCTGAGGCCTATAATGGCGTTGGGACTATGCTCCGCCAAAGTAATCCACTTCCCCTCTTTTATCAAGCCTTTTCGATGCTCACGTTAGAAGAAGTCGGCTTGGCCAAGAAGGCGGCTACCGGCGCAAGTTCCGTGGCAATGATGACTATGTTTGATAACTCATATGGTTTTGTTGACAATTCCGGCCAAAATCGCAACAACGGTGGAGGCAAAAAGGGTCAAAACCGTAAAAATAATGGCAAAAATTGCATCGGCAACAACAACGGCAACCGGAACAGTAGCAACGCCGGTAGTGGGCCTCGGGGTACTGGGCCCCAGCCCGCCTGGTCTCATCCCTGGCCCCCCGACAGTGGGCCTGGACCAGTGGCCCAGTCCAGCCTATTGCCCGCCTAGTTATTTCTCGGGAAATTGGGCCCCGATCCAGCCCAATTTTTCAGGTCCTTACGGAAACAGCCAACAACGATCTGGGTCGGGTCAGCAGGGCGGTCTGATTCCCTCGGGCCCCATAGGTCTTCACTGTTGCGGGCCCGAATTTGATCTCGATACCCACCGATATTGAGGCCGCCATGCATACACTTGGATTAAATCCTCCAGACACGAATTTACACATGGACACCGGCGCCACTTCTCACATAACGTCCGACCAAGGTACTCTCTCGTCTTATTTTAATTTGAGCAAAAATCGTGGCATTATTGTTGGTAATGACAACTCAATTCAAATTCGTGGTTACGGTAATACAAATTTGTCTCCCCCCACATACACCTCTTGTCTTGAAAAATACCCTTTATGCCACTAATTTAATTAAAAATTTGGTGTCGGTTCGCAAATTCACCACTTATAATTGAGTTTCTGTTAATTTTGATCCATTTGAGTTTTTTGTGTAGGATTTCAAAACGGAGATACCTCTCATGAGATGCAACAGTAGGGGCGATCTTTATCCAATCACAACCACCACTTCCTTGAGTCAAGCCATGCCGTCGACTTTTGCTGCTCTAGCTCCTTCCTTGCGGCATGCACGTTTGGGTTATCCTGGGTCGTTAATTATTTCTTCCTTGCATAAAAATAATTTTATTTCTTGTAAGGATACGCGTAGTACTCCAATTTGTCATTCATGTCCGTTAGGGAAACATGCTAGATTACCATTTGTAGCCTCTACGTCTCGTACTTTGATGCATTTTGACATTATTCATAGCGATTTATGAAAGTCTCCAGTTCTAAGTTCTTTGGGCCATCGTTATTATATATATTTTTATGATTATTCTAATTTTTCATGGACTTTTCCGTTAGCAAAAAAATCTCAAAATTTTTTCACATTCTTAAAATTTAGAGCATTCATCCGTACCAATTTGAACGGAAAATAAAAAAATTCAATGTGATAATGACAAAGAATATGATAATGAGTTGTTTCGAGATTTTTGTGATGCTAATGGCATAGTTTTTCTTTTCTCTTGTCCTCATACGTCCTCACAAAATGGAAAAGCCGAACAAAAAATTCGTACCATTAATAATATTATCCGAACGTTATTGGCCCATGCTTCCATACCTCCTTCTTTTTGGCGTCATGCTCTACAAATGGCTACTCACCTCCTTAACATACTTCCTACCAAAGGGTTAGCATATGATTCTTCCCTTAAAATTCTCTATAATAAAAATCCTTCGTATTCACATCTTAGGGACTTTGGGTGTTTATGCTATTCACTTTTTCCGTCACCTACAATTAACAAAATTCAGGCCCGTTCTATTGCTTATGTATTTTTGGGTTATCCCTCTAATCATCGTGGTTACAAATGTTTTGATTTATCGTCTAATAAAATCATCATTAGTCGTCATGTGATTTTTGATGAAACCCAATTTCCGTTTGTCAAAGTCAGTAGTCCCGTGCCTGGTTCGTATAATTTTTTAGATGACGAAGTCTCACCATACATTATGCACCACTTAATGGGCCAATCCGGTGACCACGACACATCAGCAGACCCACTGCCTGCTGGCCCACAAAATCCTATTGCACATCCCTTCCCCATCCCAAGTCCAGCCATTGAGCCGTTAGTCCAGCCCACTACCGCGACTGCTTCAACCCCGGTTACTGTTCCTGTACCGAGTCCAGTTTTCAGTGTTGGGCCGCCCACTACCTGCTGGCCAGTCTGTCACCTATCCGAATTTCCCCCAAAATCCACCCAATTCTCCCCCATGTCACAGACCTGTTACTCGTAGGCAATGTAGTATTTTTAAACCAAAAAGACATTTTAATATAAATTCTAATATTTTTAAATCTCCACTACCCCGTAACCCAGTGTTTGCATTACATGACCCGAATTGGAAATTGGTTATGAACGACGAATATAATGCGCTTATTGAAAATAAGACGTGGAAGTTGGTACCCCGTCCTTCTGGTATTAATATTATTCGGTCTATGTGGATTTTTACTCATAAGGATAATTATGATGGTTCTTTTGCGCGACATAAGACTCGTCTTGTAGGGGATGGTAAAACTCAACAGGTTGGCGTGGATTGTGGTGAGACATTTAGTCTGGTGGTCAAACCGGCTACCATTCGCACTGTTCTCAGTCTGGCTCTTTCAAAAGCATGGCTCATTCATCAGTTAGATGTGAAGAATGTTTTCTTACATGGTGATCTTAAGGAGACAGTTTACATGCATCAACCCTTGGGTTTTAGAGACCCCAAATATCCTAATCATGTATGTTTATTGAAGAAGTCCTTTTATGGGCTCAAGCAGGCCCCACAGGCTTGGTATAAGAGATTTGCGGACTATGTATCTACTATTGGGTTTTCTCACAACAGGTCTGATAATTCTCTGTTCATATATCATCGTGGTACTTTCCTGGCATATATTCTATTATATGTTGATGATATTATATTGTCTTCTGATGAGTTACGCAAGTCCATCATGACACTCATCAGTTCTGAGTTTGCTATAAAAGACTTGGGGCCCTTGAGTTATTTCTTGGGGATTGTTGTCACTCGTCATGCAGGTGGATTATTCTTATCACAAAGAAAGTATACCGCTGAGATAATTGAGCGAGCTGGTATGTCCTCATGTAAGTCTATTTCCACTCCAGTTGATACTAAACCCAAGCTGGGTGCTGCGACTGGCTCACCTTACAAGGATCCCACCCATTACGCAGTCTTGTAGGGGCTCTTCAGTATCTTACTTTCATGAGACCGGATATTATGTATGACGTATAACATGTGTGTTTGTTTATGCATGATCCTAGGGTTGAGCACATGAATGCGCTCAAACGCATTATCCGCTACATCCAGGGAACACTTGACTATGACTTGCATCTATATCTATCGTTGGCCTCTACACTTGTCTCGTATACATATGCTGATTGGGGTGGCTGTCCAGATACTAGACGTTTCACGTCTGGTTATTGTATGTTTCTTGGTAATAACTTGATCTTGTGGTCTGCAAAGTGACAATCTACATTATCACGCTCCAGTGCAGAGGTCGAGTATCGAGGGGTAGACAATGTGATGTCTGAATCGTATTTGTTACGTAATCTTGTCTTAGAGCTTCATTATCCCATTTAGAAAGCTACCTTGGTTTACTGTGATAATATTAGTGCAGTCTATCTTTCTGGTAATCCGGTTCAACATCAGCGCACTAAACACATCGATATGGATATTCACTTTGTTCGCGAAAAGGTAGCTCGCGGACAAGTACGCGTCTACCATGTCCCTTCTAGGTACCAAATCGCAGACATCTTTACTAAGGGTCTTCCATCAGTTCTCTTTGAAGATTTTAGGGACAGTCTCAGCGTACGACGACCGCCCGCTATGACTGCGGGGGTGTGAAAGTATACAATAATATACACGGCATATCCAATGCCTTGTGTATACCGTGTATATCACGGAAACCCATGACAAGTGGGAGACTGTGATATACATGGTATACACAGCCGTGTATATCTCTATTTTTGGTAACATATTATTTGTATATAATTAGCATTGTACACTTACCTATAATTATAGAATTCTTGTACAAATAGAATAGGGTTTTGGAAAGAAAATAGGAATATAATTTTCTATATTATGAATATTGTAAATTGTATATATACTCATTCATTAATGAAAATAATGAAAGATTATTTCTTTAGTGAAAATGTCATACCACATGAGACAACATGTTAGTTTGCAATCGATAAGTACCAAGAAAGAAGATAAATTGACCATTATTCGGGCTCTTTTGCCTCTACAATCTTGTCTTATCTATGTCCAAGTTCAACTTTCCTATTTTGTGAGTGCTACTTTGAAAGCTAACTTTCTTAGGTCTCTTTTTATGAAAGCATATCAGCTTGTAAAATGAGGTCCAAAGGTGCCCAAGATAGTCAAGTTTTTTAATGCTAAAGCTCGACGCAAATGGTTCTTTTGGACGAAGCTGCTTACTTCAAGCTGTAGAAACTGAAATTTCAATCAAACTATATCTTTTGTATTGAAATTTTCATTGACAATACTGTGATCTACATGGGCGAAGTGCACAAATAGCCGTTGTTGGCACTGCTACTTAAAGAACAGCTCAAAATGCAGTTCAGTTTCAAACAGTTGGTCTGAAGCAGAGGCATCAGTGGCATTGTTTGCTCTTAACCAGATTGCATATTGAAGGAAATATTTAGGGTCACCCGTGTGGGTCAACCCTGAAAATAAAGTAAATAAAATGAAAATAGGAAAATATGAGAAGTGTCTTGTTTAAATAGGACTCCTCTTCTAATTTAACTGTAACTTTTTCCTTCTTTAAGGGAAAAAAAATTATCTTCTTCCTCCAAAAAGTTCTCTACGGAAGATTCAAGAAGAAAGGTAGCATCTTCTACGAATATTGAAACATCTTCTGTAACTAGGTACGATCATAGACTATGAATATATATGGTGTAGTTTGTATTCTTAACATGTGATTAGACTATCAACTAGTGAAACAAATATTGAAGAATTTGTTGTTTACAAAGATGCAGGAAACGGAAATGAGTAACTGCTAAGTATTACAACACAATGAAATTACAATAAACTGAAATTTCAATGAGCTTGAACAAGAAACTGGAACAGTTTTGGTATGCTGAGTCGAGTGATTGCACTCTGTCTTTAAGACAAGATTGCCCCGTATGTATCCTTTCTACGTCCTGGACAATAGTCTCCCAAGATAAAACAACAACTGAACAATTGAGCAAAGGAAACTCAAGTGCTGCCTTGAAGAACTTTGAGTAATGAAATGATGCTGAATGTAGGAAGAATCTGATTTCGTTTCAGTTTTTGTGTGTCTCAACAATTGTGCAAAAGGTCCTTTATATAGTTGAAGGAGAGGTCTTACCAACTGCCCACATAATTGTTGTTACTGGCCAAATAATGGCAATTATGGAGGTAGTAATTCACCAAAATAAATGGTGAATTGATGTGCAACGGATTGGCCTTTAGGAAGAGTTATTCAGCTAAAATAAATGACTGAATTGAGTGCATATTAAGGCTGTTGACATTCCAAAAACCCAACAACAAAGTTCTCTGCCCAATTTTGACTTACTTGAAACTTCAGGGACCAAACTGTAAATATGAAATAATTCTGGTCCAAAAAGATAATATCAGAAGAAGCACAACCCACGGCCCGTGATCGGACGGGTAGACGGCGGCGCGCGTGTGGGCTTATCCTCGAACCGAAGCACATCTAGGTCCTCCCTCCTCTAAACACATGGGATACCCCTTGGGGTCCCAAACCCCAAGCCAACTTTGATACTTATTAACTAAACAAATCTTTTTTCCCCCACCGATGAGGGAGGATTGCTCTTTAACACCTTTTTTCATGCTTCAAACACCTCACTTCGTAGACCAATATCTCTTTCATTTCTCAATGACATTTGACGATCCTTGGCCCTACGGTCATCTACTTACTTAGTAGATTATGCACGTGTGAAGAACCGAAGGTTCCAACATGCGGAACACTAGTGTTTAAGTCATTAAAGATGGTTGAACGCAACTCCCGTCAAAGGCAAATTTCCAACAGAATCGTGGGAGAATTATGTGTTCTAGATTGTGTATTTTTCCTTCATTGGTATCCGAACACACGTGTTATTTGTTTCCTAGTCTTGTTTTTCGTTTCTTCAAAATATAAGTTGTTGACGAAGAGAGAAAGAATTTCTGCTATATATATATATAGTAAAACGATGTAGTTCTTCTATTTGGTATAACAGATATATATGTCGAAAAAAATACTGCTGGAATTTTTATTTGGTCTGCCGTTTTTTCTTCAATGCTAAAACTGTCAGAAGTATGAAGAGATAGGAATGTGGCCTCTTTGTTTTCTGCTGCGATGCTATTTGTTACTCTAAGACGGTGTCTTCTTAATTGAAGTCTAAACACACCCTTTTATTTATTGTAACAAGTACAAAATGGTGTACCATGAAATGGTTCTACCATGACTTGTAGAAAAGGACAAGACAATAGGGTGTACCATGAATTGGGTAGTGATGGCACCGTTTTTTTTCTTCTATGAAGTGGATGGAATTTAAAGCTATTATTAGAATATATAATCTAAGTAAATATGTATATGATTAGATTATAATTTGATTAGATTATAATTTGATTAGATTAACATGATTAGCATAATTGAAGATTTGATTTAGCAAAATTAACATGATTTCAGTTATAACATTTGGCGTGTATTCTTGTATATAAACTTGATCGAATCAATGGAATAGACAGACAAAAAACATTCCATCATCTCTATCATTTCTATTATGATATCAAGAGCCTAGGTTAATTTACTTATCTTTTGCCCAAAATTAGCCGACGCCTTCTCTCTGTATCTGAATCTGTTCTTTTCCTTCACTGTCTCGCCATGGCTGCAAACCAAATAACCGATCAGAAATCTTCTTCCTCATCCAATCTCACTCTCCATCCCGCTTTAACAGTGTCAAACATCAATAGTTTCATCAAGGTCAATCTTGACATTGAAAAGGGCCAGTACATAACATGGTCAGAACTTTTTAAAATTTATGCTAGGGCTTATAAAGTTCTCGACCATATCACTCCAAATTCAAAGGAAACAGCGACAACAGACACATCCCCATCGCTAAAAAATACAGATCCTGAACTCTGATCATGGATTGATGTCATTATTTTACAATGGATTTACAACACCATATCCGAAAACCTTCTGAACACAATTCTTGAACGAGACTCCACTGTCGAATTAGCATGGAATCTGCTAAAGGACATATTTTCCGACAATAAGAACTCGAGCGCACTATACCTTGAATAAGAATTTTTCGCCGTCCAGATGGAAAATTTTCCAGATGCTTCATCTTACTGCCAGCATCTAAAATCACCGGCGAACGACCTTTCCAACGTCGGCGTCGACGTGTCAAATGACAGGTTAGTACTTCAAATGGTCTCTGGTTTAACTGACACCTATTCCATCGTAGCGTCTGACTCAATAATCGTCTGCAACAGGTTAGTAGAGATAGTGGAATAAATCCACTGAATGACGGTGGCATCAAGCATTGTCCATAACTTAGGATCATCCTCACGTTGAGGCGCCTCTGTATCCTCAGGAGCCGCGGGGATTATGTGATGGATGACTTGATGCGAGCGAGCGTGAATTTTAAACAACTCGGCCCACGTCGCTTATTGGACGTTTTCTATTTCAAGAATGATAGGCATGTGATTCTTGATGTTAGAAACAACAAGGGCAGGATAAAACGTACTCTTTGTCGTCGACATAACGAAAGAACAATAGGTGATTTGAGGAGAAAATAAAAGAACACCACCGACGGTCATGGAATTCGGGAAGGGGGGCGGAAACTGAGCACAAGGTCGACGGAAAAGAGGTTGGAAAAATAACCTAGACTTCTGATACCATGAAAGAAATAATCCCTGGATTATTTTCATTAATTGAAAGAATATATATACAATTTACATATTTCCATAATAGAAGAATCATATTCCTATTTTACTCCTAAAACCTTATTCTACTTGGACATTAATTATACAATTATGGTAATACAATTATGGTAAGTATACAATATTATTTACACTCAAATACTACCTAAACTAATATACCAAATCTGAAATATACATATGATGTATTGTATATCATATGTATATTTAATAGTATGAAAGTTACAGAATGAGAACGAGAGTTGACTCTGAGTGGAAAATGAAGAAAATATTTAGGGTCACCCATGTGAGTCAAACCCTGAAAATAAAGTAAATAAAATGAAAATAGGAAAGTAAGAAGAGACACAACTATTGTGTCATTTAAACAAGAAGTGTCTTGTTTAAATAGGACTCTTCTTCTAATTTAACAGTAACTTTTTCCTTCAGTGAGGGAAAACAGAAAATTCTCTTCTTCCTCCATAAAGTTCTCTACGGAAGATTCAAAGAAGAAAGATAGCGATCTTCTACGAATATTGAAACATCTTATGTAATTAAGATACGATCATATACTGTGAATATATATGATGTAGTTCGTATTTTTAATATGTGATTACACTATGATTAGTGAAACAAATATTAGAGAATCTTGAAAGAACTATGTGTTCTAAATTATGTATTTTTCCTTCACATATGATTTATTATTAGAGATCTCTATTATTTATAGTGTCAATGTCTTTATACTGTATTTTATATCAAATCCAGTGTGGAATACCGATTCAAGGTCCAAATGATAAAATTGTCCTTCTCCCGAAGCCTTCTCTTTTTGCCCTCGGGCATTTCCAATGTGGTAATTAGAAACAAAAGTTTATACCATTTAAAATCAAATAATATTTTAGATTATACACGTGTATATCCCTTTTAGTAGCATGAAAATCCACCCGGCAATGTACACGTACTAAATAATGTTGGATATTTTTAGCAAAATCAAAGGCCATGATGTGATGCCCCTTCAACTTTAGGGGGAGTCTGTTAACATAATTCATATTTATTTTGAATTTGAACAGACGCAACCTTTCCCAATAGTCACTATTGATGCCTCTTGGAGGTGTCTGTTGGTGATGAAAAAACATCACCAATGGATGCGAAATCTCTATAAGTGGTAAATATGTTTTCTCATTCAATGATAGATATGAAAAAGAATCAAAACTGAAAGAAATAATCCGCTTGATTATTTTCATTGATTGAATAGATATATATACAAGTTACAAACCTTCTTCTACCATAATTCTAACTATACAATATGGTAAGTGTATATCCTAATTATGGTAAGTGTATATCCTAATCTAGGTAACAAATAAACTACAATATACACACAATATACTTTCCTTAATATACAAGATTTGTTCCACTGATTTTGGGCCCATCGTTATAAATTTGAAATTTGTGACTTCTTTGCTCGCCACTGCTTTAACACACTTGAGTCATAGCGGGCGGTTTTCGAACCCTGAGACTGTCCCTAAAATCTTCAAAGAGAACTGCTGGTAGACCCTTTGTAAAGATGTTCGCAATTTGATAACGAGACGGGACATGACATACGCGAACTTGACCCTTTGCAACCTTTTCACGGACAAAGTGAATATCCATTTCGATATGCTTAGTGCGTTGGTGTTGAACGGGATTACCTGAAAGGTAGATGGCACTAATGTTATCGCAATATACCAATGTTGCCTTCTGAATGGGACAATGAAGCTCCAAAAGCAAATTACGTAGCCAACATGATTCGGAGACCACATTCGCTACCCCTCGATATTCTGCCTCGGCACTTGAGCGTGATAGAGTTGCCTGACGTTTTGCTGACCAGGAGACCAAGTTGTTGCCAAGGAACATACATTAGCCAGAAGTCGACCGTCTGGTGTCGGGACAACCACCCCAATCAGCATCCGTGTAGGAGACAAATGTGGATGTGGATGACGGATACAAGTGCAACCCATAGTCTAGTGTCCCCTGAATATACCGAATGATGCGTTTGATTGCATTCATGTGCTCCACTCTGGGATCATGCATGAATAAACACACCTGCTGAACCGCATATGTAATATCCGGTCTGGTAAAATTAAGATACTGGAGGGCCCCTGCAAGACTGCGATAGTGGGTCGGGTCCTCGTATGGTGCACCTACAGCGGCACTTAACTTTGGGTTTGCATCAACTGGCGTGGAAGTGGACTTACAGGATGACATCCCCGCCCTCTCGATGATCTCAGCAGCATACTTCCTTTGAGACAGAAACAACCCACCTGAATGACGCTTGACGGCAATCCCCAAAAAATAACTCAAATGCCCTAAGTCTTTCATAGCAAACTCAGAACTGAGCATGGCCATGATAGACTGACGCAAAGCATCGGAGGAGGCAGTCAAGATGATATCATCCACATACAACAGAATATAGGCCAATGACAAACCACGGCGGTAAATGAACAAGGAATTATCTGACCTGCTGTGAGTGAACCCAATAGTCGAAACAAAGTCAGCAAATCGTGTATACCAGGCCCGTGGAGACTACTTAAGCCCATATAATAATTTCTTCAACAAACAGACATGATTCGGGCGGTTCGGATCCCTGAAACCCAACGGCTGATGCATATAGACTGTTTCCTTGAGGTCACCATGTAGAAAAGCATTCTTGACATCCAACTGATGAATTGACCAAGTCTTTGAAAGAGCCAAGCTAAGCACAGTGCGAATGGTAGCCGGTTTGACCACCGGACTAAACGTCTCACCACAATCAATTCCAACCTGCTGAGTCTTACCATCACCAACAAGTCGCGCCTTATGTCGAGCAAAGGACCCATCTGAATTTTCCTTATGAGCAAAAATCCACATAGACCTGATAACATTAATACCATATGGACGGGGCACCAACTCCCACGTCTTATTAGCAATAAGAGCATTATATTCATCAGTCATAGCAATTTTCCAATTAGGGTCATTTAAAGCGGACACAGGATTGCGGGGCAAGGGGGATTTAGAGACATCCGAATGTAAATTAAAATGTCTTTTAGGTGTAAAAATACCCCGCTGACTACGAGTGACCGGTCTATGACTCGAGGAAGAATTAAGGGAATTTTCTGAGCTCGGGACGGGTGGCGTGACGATGGGCTCTTGGCCCAAAACGGTAAATCTTTGGAATAAACCACGGACCAGTTCGAGGTGGTGGGCTGGCCCAATAACTGGAACTGTTCCAATGGCTGTATTTTCTGGGCGTGGCGATCTTGTGGGGCGTGAGCGATGGGCCACTGGAGGATTTTGGGTACGGGAGATGTCCGAAAAATTCCGAATAATATACGGGGATATTTGATCATCCAAAAAATTATATGACTTAGGTTCGGGAGTATGAACTTTCGTAAATGGGAATTGAGTTTCATCAAAAATGACATGACGATTGATTATGATTTTCTTGGAGGATAAATCAAAACACTTATAACCACGATGATTTGACGGATAACCCAAAAACACACACGGGGTAGACCGAGCCTGAAGTTTGTTAATTGTGGTGGATGGGAATAACGGATAACACAAGCACCCAAAAATTCGAAGATGAGAATACGAAGGATCCTTATTATATAGGATTTTGAGGGGGGAGGAATATGTCAGACCTTTAGAAGGAAGTATGTTAAGAAGATATGTGGCCATTTGTAGAGCATGATGCCAAAAATATGGAGGTACGGAGGCATGAATTAAGAGAGTTCGGACAATGTTGTTGGTGGAACGAATTTTGCGTTCGGCCTTACCATTTTGTGGAGATGTATGAGGACACGAAAATCTAAAATTGATCCCATTATTAGCACAGAAATCCCGAAACTCCCTATTGTCATATTCTTTCCCATTATCACATTGAATATTTTTATGTCTCTTTTGAATTGAATACGAATGAACGCTCTAAATTTGATGAAGATGGAAAATACTTGTGATTTATTTGCAATTGGAAACGTCCACAAAAATCTAGTATAATCATCTAAAAAGAGAACATAATATCGATGACCCACTGAACTTAGAACAGGAGACGTCCATAAGTCACTATGAATAATGTCAGATGACATAGAAGTATGAGAATTGGAGTCTACAAATGGTAACTTAACAATTTTTCCTAATGAACAAGACTGACAAATTGGAGTACGACTCGTACCCTTACAGGAAATAAAACTATTTTTATCTAAAACTGATAAAATAGAAGATTCCGGATGACCCAGACGAGCATGCCACATGGAAGGAGAGATGGCTGCAAAGGCTGACGGCAAGGTTTGACTCGATGGGCTGAAACCAGGCATGATAGGATACAGATCCCCCCTACTATCACACCTCATGAGATGATTCCCCGTCTTGAAATCCTTCACAGAAAAACCAAAAGGATCAAATTCAACGGTAACGGAATTGTCAGTAGTGAACTTCCGGACAGACACTAAATTTTTAATCAATTTAGGAGCATGTAAAGTATTTTTCAAGAGAAGGGGTGGATTGGGGGGAGACAACGTTTTGTGACCATAACCCTGAATTGGAATAGAGTTGTCATTACCAACAATTATACCCCGAGGGGTGCTCAAATTGGAATAAGAAGAGAGAGTACCTGATTCAGAGGTCATGTGAGTAGTTGCCCCGGTGTCCATGTACCAATTTGGGTCCGGTTGAGTCAACCCCAACGTGTGCATCGCGGCCTCGATATCAGTCTGAGTGGGGCCTACTGCATGATGGGCTTGCGGTGGTCGGGGCCCAAGATCTCCTGTCCGTGGTGCACCTGGGCCGTAGCTGCTATTGTTGCTACCATTGGGCGGCTGGCGATGGGCCGCCACTTTGGGTATTGGGCCTGGGTGTTGGCGACCAGGCGGCATTGAAGCTATTTGTTGGCTGCTGTGGATGGTACGGGTTCCACTGCCATTGGCCCCACTGCTGGGCCCATGGCGGTGGTGGGCCACTGTACCCTGGCTGAGACCCACCGCCTGTTTGTTGACCACCGAAACCGCCACCTGTACCGCCGCATTTGCCCCCGCGATTTTTGTTATTATTTTTGCGATTATTCTTGCCGCCACCATTATTATGGTTTTGGCCCGAATTATTCACAAAACCTGAAGAACTAAGGGAGGACGCCACCATGACAACTGGGTTTGCTCCGGTAGCCGCCTTTTTAGCCAAACCTGCTTCTTCCAACGTAAGCATTGAGCGGCCTTGATGAAAGTCTGGAAGAGGGTTGCTTTGGCGAAGGAGAGTTCCAACACCATTATAGGCCTCTGAAAGACCGGCAACCAACTGTAGAACTAGACGATTATTTGTTACTGGGGCGCCAACATTACGGAGCTGATCCGCCAACTCCTTTAGTTTCTTGCAATATGCAGAAACGTTTGGAAATTCGTCCATTCGAACGAGAGAGAATTCCTGCTCGAGTGTGACGACACGTGAATGTTGGTTGTCTTGGAATATGTCATGCAATCTATTTCATGCAGCCATAGCCGTGGTATCCGGCTCCATAATCGTCTGTAGAAGATCCAGCAAAATAGTGGTGTATATCCACCGAAGAACGGTAGCATCCAGTGTAACCATAACTCAGGATCCTCCGCAGGAAGGGGTCTAACGGGAGGAATGATGTGATGAAGAACTTGATAAGATATAGCGTGAATTTTAAACAACTCTGCCCACGTTGCATATTGAACGTTTTCCATCTCAAGAACAATAGGGATACTTAGCTTGATATTGGAAATCGTGAGGGTAGGGTGAAAATTGGTCTTAGACATATTGTAAGAACAAAGAAGGAGGGGAAATTTAAGAGAGGGTTTTGAGAGCGGAATACGAGATTTTTGGAGAGAAAACCCGAGGGAGGGGGGGTCTCGGCCAAAGGAGGCAAAAGTTTGAGAGAAGAAAACTTTTGTTTAGACCTAGTCTCTTGATACCATGAAAGAAATAATCCCCTTGATTATTTTCATTGATTGAATAGATATATATACAAGTTACAAACCTTCTTCTACCATAATTCTAACTATACAATATGGTAAGTGTATATCCTAATTATGGTAAGTGTATATCCTAATCTAGGTAACAAATAAACTACAATATACACACAATATACTTTCCTTAATATACAAGATTTGTTCCACTGATTTTCGGAACTGTTCCCGTGATGGGCTGGGCTGTGACTTGCTGGTCAGCCCACTGCTTTAACAAAAACTTCTGATGAAAAAGAATCAAAACCTCTGTTGAAAAGAATCAAAACTTCTGCTTTTCTTTTCTTCCCTAAGCATCACTAGAAACTTCATACTATGTGTTCTTGGTTGAATCAAAGGAGTACAAACTTTGAATTCAACATCGTTGTTAGGGCTTCATTGTATCCTGAAGGCAATATTTTTGTGACCTATTGTACTCGCCAATTTATTGGAAAAGGTCAAAATAATTATCTAAAAGAATCTGCATAAGAGCCTTGAAGTCGGAGAACAACAATTCGATGTCTGTGTTTTCATCATGTTAGTACCTTAGTTTACAATAATTTTTAGACAATTAATGACATAGAGGGTGAAACTTCAATTGCTGCTCAATCATTGCAAGTAATGAACCAGACTTTGAATCGTTTAGAATGTTTTGATGGTGAGGGTTTCACTCGTTGACAAGAGACTATCAAATTTTTCCTGATGACTATCAAGTTATGGTACATCCTTGAAGATGGTTTGGAGGAAATTCCTGATGCGACTCCAATGGACAATGACGAATTGAAGGTCAAACGAAAGAAACGTCAAAAGAATGATTTTATGTGTCGTGGTCATATTCTGAATGTTCTAGGAGCCAATGTTTACAATGCCCATCGAAGTCTTGAAACAACAAAGGAATTGTGGACTGCGCTCGAAAATAAGTACAAAATCTCTGAAGCGAGTAACAAGAAATTTCTGATTTGTAATTTCATGGACTTTAAGATGGTTGACAGTAAGTCAATTATTGTCCAGGTCAATGAAATTTTACTCATTGTTAATCATCTTAAAGATATTGAAATTGACCTTGTATCTTCATTCGTCGTTGGGGTTATTATTTCTCATCTTCCGCCTTCTTGGAATGATTACAAGAAGAAACTTAAGCATGCTGAAACTAACTATGACTTAGAAGGTTTACAACGTCATCTTCGTATTGAAGAAGATGCTCGTAAATGAGAGATTAAGGATAGTCAGCAAACTAAAAATCATTCTAAGATTAATAGTGTGGAAGAATCGAAAAAACTGAATTTTTTGAAACCTAAGATTGATACTCGGTTTAAGAAGAAAGATCCCAACAAGAAAGATAAGAAGAAGGGAAATTGCTACTTCTGTAAGAAACCCGATCACTATGCTCGTCACTATCGTCAACGAAAGAAACAAATGAAAAATGAAGCGAATGTGGTCGATGACAAAAGCAAGCTTATCGATGTAGTGCAAGTGGCCAACAATGTTGCAGATCATGGTAGTGGATGGTGGTACGATACTGGTGCAATCATTCATATCTGTAAAGATAGAAATCTTTACAAGACATATGAACCGGTTAGTGGAGAAGGAAACGAAGTTACTTCAGCGAACAATCAAAGCAACAAAGTGGTTGGCAAAGGCATTGTTGATCTCCCGTTTACTTCGGGAAAGATTGTTACTCTTACTAATGTTTTACATGTCCCTGACATTATTAAAAACCTTGTTTCTGGAGTTCTTGTTAACAAGGCTGGATTCAAGGTTACATATGAGTCTGATAAATTTGTATTGTCCAAGAACGGAATGTTTGTTGGACAAGGATACTCTTGTAATGGGATGGTTAAGCTTAATTTAATAAATAATAGTTCTACTTATATTGTTGAGTCTGTTAATTTATTACATGCTAGATTAAGACATGTGAATTATGGTTCTCTTAGAAATATGAAAAGATTAGGATTGATTTCTGATTGCAATTTTGATAATGTTTCTAAATGTGAAATATGTGTGCAAGCAAAGATAACTAGAACATCTTTTAAATTTGTAATAAGAAATTATGCCTTGTTTGAATTAATACATAGTGATGTTGGTGATTTTAAAAGTCATATGATTCGTGGTGGAAACAAATATTATGTCACTTTTATTGAAGATAGTACTAGATATGCCTATATTTACTTGATGAAATCTAAGAATGAAGTCTTTGATAAATTTAGAATTTAGTCAATTTACAAAGCAGAAGTAGAGACACAATTAGGACAGAAAATTAAGGTTTTACGTTCTGATCGTGGTGGTGAATACTATCCTTCTGAATTTACTTTATTTTGTCAAGAACATGGTTTAGTACATCAATTCACTGCTACATATACACCCCAACAAAATGGTGTTGCTGAAAGAAAAAATAGAACTTTGATAGATATGGTTAACGATATGCTCATTAGCTCTGGTTTGCCAAATTTTTATGGGGTGAAGCTATTTTGTCTGCATGCTATATTTTGAATAAAGTTTCTTTGAAAAAGAAGAATATCTCTCCTTATGAATTGTGCTTTAAGAGAAAGCCTAACTTGAAAAGACTCAAAGCATGGGGTTGTTTGGCATATGTCAGAAAGCCTGACTGACCCTAAGAGACCAAAGTTAGGAAATAGGGCTTATAAATGTGTTTTTGTAGGTTATTCACTTAACAGTATTACTTACAGATTTTAAATCCTTGACACATTTGAGATTTTAGAATCTATAGATGTAGAATTTTTTAAAAACTTGACAAGGTCTAGTTCTCAACCACAACCTACTAAAAACCATTGTTACCTAGTCTAGAACCTGTAGAGACTAATGACAATGTTAAACTTTCTGCTCCTACTCACAACAATGATATTTTAGTTCCTACTAAAGATATCAAACCTAGAAGAAGTAAGAGAGCAAGAATAGAGAAAAATTATCCGGATTTTATACAATATCTTGTAGAGGGTAATAATAATGAAGTTCTTAACATTATCAAGTATGATATGCAAGTTGATGATGATCCTAAAACTTATTCTGAAGCTATGAGTTCCAGAGATTCAAATTTCTGGAAAGGCGCTATCAATGATGAAAATCATTCACTTTTGTCTAACAAAACTTGAATGCTATCTGATTTACCTTCCGGTGCTAAACCTATAGGATGTAAATGGATATTCAAGAGAAAAGTGAATGATGATGGTACAATTGATAAGTTAAAAGCCAGATTGGTTGCTAAAGGTTATAAACAAAAATATGGAATTGATTACTTTGATACATATGCTCATGTTTCTCGCATCACATCTATTCGTTGTTTGATAGCACTTGCTTCTATTCACAAGCTAGTTATACATCAAATTGATGTCAAAACTGTTTTTCTAAATAGTGATTTAGAAGAAGAAATATATATGGAACAACCTGAAGGTTTCATAGTACCAGGCCAAGAGAAGAAACTTTGCAAGTTAGTGAAATCCCTCTATGGTTTGAAGCAAGCTCTCATGCAATGGCATGAGAAGTTTGACAAAGTAGCTTTGACATATAGTTTTGTTGTTAATGATGTTGATAAATGTATCTATAGTAAGCATGATAAATCTGGATGTGTAATTCTATGTTTATATGTTGATGATATGCTTATTTTTGAGTCTGACATATCTTATGTGGAGAAAACTAAGAATTTTCTCAGTTCTAACTTTGCTATGAAAGATCTAGGAGAGGCTGATATGATCTTAGGAATTAAAATCCTAAGAATGGGAGATGAGTTGGCTTTAACCCAATCTCATTATATTGAGAAATTTCTCAAAAAATATAGTTATTTCAATGACAAACCAGCTCCCACTCCTTTAGATCCTAGTATTAAATTAATGAAGAAAACTGGAAGGACTCATGGACAACTTGAGTATTCTAGTATTATCGAAAGTCTTATGTATGATATGCATTGCACGAGACCAGATATAGCCCAAGCGGTAGGAGTACTATGTCGTTTCTCAACCCACGAGTTGAACATTGGAAAGCAATCTTAAGAGTGTTGGCTTACTTGAAAGGAACCATAGATTATGGTTACGTTTCCAGGGTTATTCCGCTGTATTGGAAGGATACAACGATGCAAACTGGAACAATATAGAATCCAAGTCCAAGTCTACCACTGGATGGATATTTACATTAGGTGGTGGTGTTGTGTCTTGGGGTTCCAAGAAGCAGACTTGTATATCTGATTCAACAATGTTGTCAGAACTAATTGCACTGGCAGATGCATGTAAGGAGGCAGAATGACTTAGAAACTTACTTATAGAGATCACATTATGGAATAAACCAACTCCAGCAGTCTTGATTAACTGTGATAATCAGGCTACGATCTATAATGTCTCAAACAAGACTTATAATGGAAAGTCAAGACATGCAAGTCTTAGACATCAAATAGTAAGACAATTACTCAAGAGAGAAGTAGTTGTAGTTAACTATATTGAAACAAAGAAGAACTTGGCAGACCCATTTACTAAGAGTCTACCAAAGGCAGTGGTTTCAATAAAGTGTAAGGAAATTAGACTAAGGTCTGTGAAAGAAGGTTGATCACCGGTTAACAGAAACCCAACCTATGTTTTGAAAAAGATAAACAAGGTTCAATGGGTACCAACAAGTTACGAGAGTGATTATGGTACACTAAGTCAAAACTTTCCATTTCTGTATTAGTGTAGTGATTCTGCATGATTGAGGATGGATGGAAATTCTTAATAAGTCTATGTTTGTTTACAGGTGTATCGCAGAAACACCTTAGAGACTTGCCTATATGAATATGGAAATCAGGTCGTTTCCTATGAGAATAAGACCGTTCTCTAAAGAATACTCATGAATCCAGGATATAAGCACATGGCCATTAACGTGCTAAGCTACAGAACACACAATTCTCTGAAGTCAATATGTGTGGAGATTCCGATTTTATCACAATGGGTACTTGGTTCAAGACTAGTTCACCATAGAACCTCGATAAGGCTTTGAATTTCTTACACTAAGTGAAGGTTCAAATCCAAAAGATACCTATCATTTATGTATTGATTTCTACGATGATGCTTTGTCTCAACTTAATTTGAACTATGTTGGCTTGATCCCACTCGGGTACGTAGGTAGTCACTTGAGTGATGCAACTATTCCTATTCTGAAAGATTTTACTTTATTTTATGTTTTTTGATTTTGAAAATAGGGGGAGAACTTTTTCAACAAATAATACCTCCTCCGATCCACTTTACTCTTGTCACATTTTGTTTACACGTCTCTTGAAAAATTACATGTGTTTCGATTATCATACTCTTATTTATTATCTTTAATCGTTTATAATATTAATCTCGTCAATAAATATTCTATATTTAATCTCCTTTCACTTAGGTTTTCTATGATGATTAGTGAATGTTTATTAGTTTCAAGAATAATTATTATTAATCTCAAAATAAGAAGAATGTACTCTCAATTATATTTTGATTTTTTAAAATGATAATTATTTTGGATTATCTATATTTAATAAGAATGACAAGTAGAGTGGATCGAAAAGAGTACAAAATTAGTAGTTTGTGTATGGTAAACTCTACATTAACTAATTATCTACTAACTGAACGACCCTTTGTGGAAGAATTGACGGTCTATAACTACAATAAATTCAAACATCATCGGGGAATTAATTCCAACTATCATAAGGATTTCAGACTAACACTTTCCCGCAACAAATGGATGAGTTGGCATCCTATTTTTTACTCATTTTAAATGGTTTATTTCCTATATCACGTAAAAATTCAGTTTCACGAGTCACGACCATCTTCATCATTTTCTACACCCCATGTCTACATTTCCACCATAGAAGACCACTCACAATTCGAACATTCTCATTAGTTTTTTTTTTTATAAACGTAAAGAATGGATCTTGGGTCTAACTCAACCCAAAAACTGTTGGTACTCTATTATACTTTATAAACCAGTACGGAAAGTAAATAACTATTACAAGTGTTCGAAAGGATAAATAAATGGTCAATCTTCAAAACTGCCGCAAGCTTGTTGTGTCTTGAATCTTGATAACCTGAAATCAAGAAACAACTAAATCTGGATGGTTACAACGTTGTGTGTTGAGTCGAGGGATTGCCCTCTGTCCTTAAGACAAGATTGCCCCGTATATATGCTTTTACGTTAGCGGGCAATAGTCTCCCAAGATAAAACAACATTTTAATCTCAACGCTACAATGCCAATAGGTTGAGCCTGACGAAGAAAACAAATATGAATCGACTTGCTGAAGATATGGAAAAGGAAGGAAGAGTTTTTGTTTCCTGTTCTGTTTTGTCTCTGTGTATATAATGTGTCTCTGTTGTGTATATCTTGTGTATATGTGTGTGTTTGCTCACTGTTTTGCAGTGGTTTTCGTCACTGTTTTGCAGTGATTTTCGTCACTGTTTTGTGTAGTGTTTTTCGTGTCTGTTTGTGCTATATTTCTGTCTGTAAGTCTCTCCACAATTGAGCCAAAACAACTCAATATATAACATCACGAGAGGGTTGTTCAACTGCCCAAAACACTGATGTAAATAGTCATTAGGAGGGTTGTTAATGGTTGGTTTAAGGCCATTAGTGTGGCATATTAAAGGCTATAAGTGAGGTTGTTCATGGCCATTGAAGGAGGGTGTTTATGGAGGAGTTAATCAGCCAAGTAATGGCTGGTTAATGCTCCAAAAAATAATCCAACGGTCCGTCACCCCAAAATCAACTTTCTAGAAACTCTAGGGACCAAACTGTAAATATTAAGCAATTTGGGGTCCAAAAAGATAATATCAGAAAGTCCCCACAGCCCGTGACCGGACCGGCGGCGGCGCACCTGTCGGCTTAGCCTTGAACCCAAGCACATCTAGGTCCTCCCTCCTTTAAACACATGGGATACCCCTTGGGGTCCCAACCCCTTTACCACAGTAGAGACTTATATAGAGAGCAATTCTTCCTATTCCCACCGATGTGGTAGATTTGTCCCACACCATATTTTCATGCCTCAAACACCTTAATTCGTGGACCAATATCTCTTTCACTTCTCAAAGAAATTTGACTATTCTTGATCCTACGGTTATCTACTCACTTAGTAGATTATGCATGTGTGAAGAGACAAAGCCTCCAACATGCGGAACACTAGTATTTAATTCATTAAATATGGGTGGACGCACCTCCCCGCCAAAGGCAAATTTCCAACAAAAACTAGTTTGTAGAGGATTGTCCAAGTTTATATAAGGAGTCCATATTTCCATTCTATTTCCGGTGTGGGACTCTTAACACTCCCGCACGCCCAGACCTCGTTAATGGAGCGTGGACAATATAATTTGGGGCCCAACATCGGTGAACAAAAAATTGAAATGAGCGGTCAGGATTGTCCAAGTCTATATAAGGAGTCCATGTTTTCCCATTCCATTTCCCGATATGAAACTCTTAACAATATATATCTTAGAAATCAAATCGACTTGAAAGTTCGAGTTCCAGACTTCCAGTCAAGGGTTCTGGTCGCAGTGGAGAAAAGAAAAAATCCAGGTTAGATGAATGCTTTGTTTGAAGTTGCATTTTTTCCACTGTTATTTCAGTCCATTACTATAGAAAATAAATACTCCCTCTGTCCTTTTCTTAATCTCCTTATTAGTTTATTTGATACATTTTTATATTTAAAAATAATTTAACCATACAAATATAAAATATCTAAGATTTTATTTTAGACCACACATTTCAAAAGTCTTTGTTTAATATTTCTTAAACTCTAGTGTCAAATTAAACTAAGACAATCTTTTTGGGACCGAGGGAGTACATGATTTTGAGTCATGAAATCTGTGGAAAATTGAAATGAATTCTCTCTGTTATTGTTTGGGTTTGATTTGTTCTTTTTCTCTTAATGTTCTGTTGGCTTAAATTTGCAAGTTGTATAGAATCTGACTTCAATATATATATCCTTAATTTCATAGGCGGGTGGGTTGTTAATTGGATCTGGGTTTTGTGGGTTAACTTAATTAATTAGATCTTTATCCTGCGTGGCAGAGGAAATAAATCAAACAATGCCAGTTCGTTCATAAATTCCGTTGTAGTCTAGTTGGTTAGGATACTCGGCTCTCACCCGAGAGACCCGGGTTCAAATCCCGGCAACGGAAATTTCTTTTTCCTACTTGTGGAATTACACCTTTACCTTTAGTTGCCGGAAAGTGACCTTTATGGCTACTTTAATTTTTTGAGAGACAATACAATAGTTGAGTGATTTTATTGCGAATATAAAGAAAAAAGAAGAGTGACTTTACTAAGTAGTAATTTAGTTAACATGAGTGACCAGTTAAGAAACTAACTCCATCATCGGGTCGGAAAGTGACCTTTATGGCTACTTTAATTTTTTGAGAGACAATGCAATAGTTGAGTGATTTTATTGCGAATATAAAGAAAAAAGAAGAGTAACTTTACTAAGTAGTAATTTGGTTAACATGAGTGACCAGTTAAGAAATTAACTCCATCATCGTGGGTGATATAATTGATAAAGTGACCTCATTAACCGAACACAATTGATCATTGGATTGAGGCTCAATGTTGATCTCAAGACAATTCGCCCAGTGGAAAATGTAGGCTGTGATGGTTGTTGAAGCGTTTGAGGGTCGTTTTCCAGCATAAATACTACAGAGGACATGGTAGGTCTATCCGCTGGATCTTGCTGAACGCAAAGTAATCCGATATGGATGCATTTTGTTATCTCAGCTGCCACAAAGGACTGCAATAAGTAAAGGATCCATAAGCAGTAGTCCATGCCCTTCACGCCACAATTTCCATGCCTGAATTTTCAAGATGGTTTTAGGATGCTTCATGCAAGTTGAAATTGACACAACAAAAAAACAAGCTGACTTCAAATAAAAATGGAGAAGAATAACCTACAAAATTAAGGAGGCTCTGACCATGTTCGGAAACATAGCCGTTGTTCTTCCTCCCACTTACTATCCCAAGGATCAGAACACCAAAGCTGAAAACGTCTGATTTAGTAGAAAAAAGTCCTTCCATAGCATACTCAGGGACCATATATCCACTGGAGAAGTAAAAATTGGTCTTCATCAATCTTACAGCACAATATCGTTTTAGGCAAAACCGACAGATATTTGCATCTTCTTCAGCTATCTAGCTTGTAATTTCACACATCAAATATCAAATATGTTTGAATTCCACTAAAGCTTGTTTTATATAAAGAGCACATGTTCGTTCATTTAGTTGTCTTCCACACACTCAATGTGCAGGCTAGTCTTTCCTCTTTGCATGTCAAGATATTTTGATGGCAGGACTTAAACGCACGAGGTGACACATCTTTTATATTCTTAAGATTTTAGCGAAAGTAAACGTTGAATTTTTTTATAGAAGAAAAGCTCAAGAGTGATGAGAAATATAAGGCTTAAATCAGGAGAAGTCTTACTAGGTTCCAACAACTCTATTTGTATTGGCTTCACATTGATTTTCACTAAAAATCTTTGCCATTCCAAAGTCTGATATCTTCGGGTTCATATCTTTGTCCAGTAAAACATTGCTAGCTTTTAGGTCCCTATGAATGATTCTTAGTCGAGAATCCTCGTGCAGATAGAGAAGTCCCCTGGCTATTCCCTTAATAATGTGGAGACGCTGTTTCCAATCTAGAATCTTGTTTTCTCTTGAATCTAGAAAAAGAAAGTGAAGAATGAAGTTAGTGAACAATTGCTGCTTCGCCAGTACACCAAATTGACCAAATAAGTAAGTGCAATTTAAAGGCCAAACCGAAGAGGAAGAAGTCCAAGCTTTTGTTGGGCATGAACTCATAGATAAGCAGTGCTTCATTTCCCTCTAAGCAGCAACCCAAGAGCCTCACGAGATTTCTATGTTGTAATCTGGCAATTAGGACAGCTTCATTCTTGAACTCTTTCAGTCCTTGACCAGATGTTCTAGAGAGCCTCTTGATTGCAATTGCTATGCCATTGGCTAGTGTACCCTGGAATGTTATACACAACATCTGAAAACCCAAAATTCATAGACAATTTGATCCCCTGTGCTGGAAATTACATTCACTATCCTAAGATATAAGAACTTCTGCGGTAATTGATTATGATAAATGATAGGAATTGTTACCTTGTATACTCTACCAAATCCACCTTCTCGAGCTTGTTTTCTTCAGAAAAATTTTCTGTAGCTGCTCGAATGAGGTCTAGTCTTACTACTGGAAACTCTTTGGATCTCGCCCGCTTTTCTGAGCGAAAATCATCATTCCAGAAGTCTTCGCCAAGTGTTTCTCCTATCATGTTAAGCAGTTGAATGTCTTGACTCTTTTCATTCCCATCTGCAAAGATAACTTTTGATTGGTTTGCTGAAAGACTTTCTTTTAAATCCAAAACACCAATATTTTTTTCACCTTTCTCTGTTCGTCTTCTTCTTTTCACAAGGTAAAAGCTAGATCCTGCCAGTACAACAGCCAACAGTGCTATAACACCTATGATGATACTAATAAGCTTTGCCTTTGAAGTATTTCTGCCTGAAAATAGAAAATAATCCGTAGATTCAATACCCTCGTCAGGATAAACAAGCAAGGGTTTCATCCTCTACTTATGGGAATGTCTTCGATCTGGCTCTTGTTCCCTGTAGGTTTATAGCACGCTAGGCTAGCGTTGTCAATTGTTACCCTTCGAAGAGAGTGTCTTGATATTGAACAAAGACCAACACTTATTTTAGTACAATAGATTTGAGATAAAGAAGGGTGATTAAGACAATATTCAAATTCAGATCATATAATCATGAAAGCAGTAACTGGAGTTCTAGAATTTTAATAGCAATATATGTTTAATCAGCAAAACTATCCCCTCTTTATGATTGGGAGACGTTCAAACTTAGAATCACCTTCTGCTATTTCCTTAAGGTTGTGAGGCCAGATTTGTCACATGCAATTGGTAAATAGCTCTTGGCACTGTGAATACGTGAATAGCAACTAGGATACAATTTTGGAAGGGTATAGGGAAGTTCTTATATGATCTCATCGTCAAACGGCTAAATTTAGAGAACATTATCGACATTTGTATCAAACCCCCCACTCTCCAGCCAAGGGCTACATTCTTCATTCTTTTGTGACATTCAACTTTGCAAGATGGAGGAGTGACTATATTTTGATAAATGCACACTGATCACTAAGCCATAATAATTTGGTTTCAATTCCATCCAAAATGCATAGCTACTCTCCTTTCGCCAAGGTGGGTTATATTGATTGATGTAATAGATAACACCCCCCCCCCCGGGTATAATTGATTATATATGATTGTTCCAGATAATTAATGACTGGACATCTAATGGTAGTGATTGCTTGTGTATTCTATTATCGATATGAAGTTAATGTGGGAATTTGATTTCACTTAGTACGTTGAGAAAGTGATTGCTTGTGTATTCTATTCATTTTCGTTAATTACTTCATACAGTTAATTTAACGTTGTTAATTGATTGTGTAACATAATTTATATCACATATATGCTGTTTGATCTCTCACAAAGATTGCAAATGGAATCTTGGAGATATAAACATCACCTAAACACAAAATTGATTGATATTAGCGGCATATTCGAAGAAAGTTTAAGGGTAATTTAGACAAATAATGCTTAGGATTAATGTTATTAGATGATTCTTTTAATGGTAACCTTAAACACATTTAAAATGGACCGGAGGTGGTATATGATTAAAATCTTGAAGTTTTCTTTTAGTTCATTCTCTGAGTAATTGTTTTCTTTTCTTGGGAAATTGGGCTTTGTCTGTTTTCTTTTCTTGGGAAATTGGGCTTCACAAAAAACTTCCTGGAAGTAAGATTATTGCATGCAACTTAGCAAGTAGAAGAATTGATATGGTGTTGGAAATTTACCTTTGGCGGAGAGATGCGTCCACCCATCTTTGATGAATTAAACACTAGTGTTTCGCATGTTGGAGACCTTGTCTCTTTGCACATGCATGATCTACGAAGTGAGTAGATGACCGTAGGGCCAAGAATCGTCAAATTTCGTTGAGAAATGAAAGAGATATTGGTCCACGAAGTAAGGTATTTGAGGCATGAAAATGTGATGTGGGTCAAATCTACCACATCGGAGGGAATAAGAAGAATTGTTCTCTATATAAGTCTCTAATTGTATGAGGGTTTGGACCCCAAGGGTATCCCATGTGTTTAAAGGAGGGAGGACCTAGATGTGCTTGGGTTCAAGGCTAAGCCCACACGCGCGCCGCCAACCACCCGTCCGGACCTGGACTCGGACTTTCTGATATTATGTTTTTGGACCAGAGAACTTTGCCAGATGTACAGTTTGATCCCTGAAGTTTAATATTTTACAGTTTGGTCCCCAGAGTTTCTGAAAAGTTGATTTTGGGGTGACAGAAGGCAGAAAACTACCGTGGACAGTTTTCTGGAGCATTAACCAGCCATTATTTGGCTGATTAACTCCTCATTCATCACCCTCCTTCATGTCCATTATTCAGCCTCCTTCAATGGCCATTAACTTTCATTACTTGGATGTTTAATGCCCTCCTAATGGCCATTAACAGCCATGTTTTGGGCAGTTGTACAGCCCCTCCTCCATGCTATATATTGAGCCTCCTTTGGCTCAATTCAGTCACGGGAAAATAGAGAAAAACAGTCACAAAAGAGCACGAAAACAGTGGCCAAAAACTGCTCGAAACAGTGACTGAATTTCAGTGAAAAACAGTGACCAAACCCTCACATATACACAAGATATACACAACAGAGACACGCTATATACACAGAGACAAAAGAGAAGAGTAAACAGAAACTCTTCCTTCCTTTTTCATATTTTCAGCAAGTCGATTCATATTTGTTTTCTTCGTCAGGCTCAACCTATTGGCTTTGTAGTGTTGAGATTAAAGTGTTGTTTTATCTTGGGAGACTATTGACCGCTAACGTAAAAGCATATATACGGGGCAATCTTGTCTTAAGGACAGAGGGCAATTCCTCGACTCAACACACAACGTTGTAACCATCCAGATTTAGTTGTTTCTTGATTTCAGGATATCAAGATTCAAGACACAACAAGCTTGCGACAGTTCTCAACATTGGACTTGCAAGGTTATCAAGATTCAAGACATAACAAGCTTGCGGCAGTTTTGAAGATTGACCATTTATTTATCCTTTCGAACACTTGTAATAGTTATTTACTTCACGTACTGCTTTATAAAGTACAATAGAGTACCAACATATGGCTCATACCTTAAATTACAGCTTATACATACCTTTGTCTTCGTTCCCCTGGATGGTCGATGGCAGTGGTGCTCCCGGTCCTGGTCCCCGTCCACCAGGATTTAAGAATGGAATAGCTCATACCTTAAATTGCAGCTCAAATATAGAACTCTGCATCCGCTTGGTACACTGGTGTCATCAGAGAGTAGAGTAGCGATTACAGACCGAGCACTATTCAGGCAAGTGTGACAATCTGCAGCTGACAAATCAGGTAGACACTGCACCATGCCATACAACTTCTGAAATTGTGTGATTTCATCAGAATTTGCAGCATATTTCAGATTGGGATAGACTGAAGTAGCTTGAGTGGTAAGGTTATCAAACATTGCACCCGAAATCCCCTTAAATTGTTCTGGCCGTGAAACGTTTGTGTGTTACGCATGATCAGATAATCCGAGAAGTCCAAGGTGGAGACAAAAGGTACATTAGAATAGCGGACAAAACACTGATCATACCATATTATTGCCTGTTTCCTGAGAGGACATACCCACGAGATCTGCTCACTTGCCACGTCTATGCAGTTTTGGCAGTCTTTAGGTGCAACGTCTCCTCTACAGAGATACACTCCATGAACTTTATCAGGGTCTTCTCCTTCACTGGCTTTTGCATAGATGAGATTGCCACCGTTATTGTACAGTGATCTGTACAGCAAGCGGTTAAGATTTGACTGAAATTTGCTTCCTTCTGTATAACTAATATTGGTTCTTGGACAATAGTTTATCAGTCGAGTGATCTCTGGTTTGACTCCCACAGGGGTGTTTGACAGAACAAGCAATGAAGGGAGCAAGAAAAATCAGATTTGTTGGGGTACTGCATAAAACTAGAACAGATGCCATTCTTGATTTACAACTCTTCATAAACTCTAAGGTACTACCTTGCTTGGGATTATGTCTAAAGTTATCTGAAAATGACAGTAGCGAAAATCGCCTGCTGCTTCTGCTAGTCAACGACTCAACGTAACCATGGCTAAATATAGCCATGTAAGAATTGGTCTATTCCATGTCACATTCCAACTTTCTAGAAAGTGCTCAAGGGTATTGTCATCGCAAAGGAAATTGGAGTAATTATTTTCAAGTTTTAGTCTTGACCGTAACTATTTCTCTTTTAAACCTTTGTTTTGGCTTATTTTTTTGTGGGATTGATTTCGTATACCAACTGTTATCATACACACAAAGTTGAAGTCAGATAAAATTTTATTCTTCAGATCCTTTGTGACTTCTATCGTTCTATCTTTAATTAATTATAATTATTATCATTCCGTTGGGTAAAGTTGGAGTAACTGGTAAAGTTGTTGTCATGTGACCAAGAGGTCACGAATTCAAGCCGTGGAAACAACCTCGTGTAGAAATACAAGGTAAACCTGCGTACAATAGACCCTTGTAGTCGGGTCCTTCCCCAGATCCTTCATATAGCTAGAGCTTAGTGCACGGGGCTGCCCCTTTATTATTCTGTCAGGTATATTCCAAATTGTATCAATTACTCTGAGAAAATGAAGTGTTCCCATTGTGTAGGTCATGAATCAGATCTGACTCTGTGTATAAAATCCTTCAAACAGACTAGACAAAGCACGGACTCACTAATTCACTACGAATCGGAAGCTAATTAACTCGGTTCAATTTCAAATCTACTGCTTATTCACTAGCAAGTAACTAAACGGGGGTTTACAAAATGTCCCATTAAGAAACAAGCTAGCCATAGTTTTGTACATGGCTTCAGTGAGATGAACACCGTCCCAATTAATGTACTGAGAAGGGTCCAGACAAGAGCTTGAAGAAGGCGAACCACACGTGTTGAAGACATCAAAATTGTAGTTTCCACCACCAGATCCACAGCAACTTTTGAACACCTCCTTAAAGCCATACTTGTTTGCACCTCTCACTACTGTGCTGTAGGCATTCCAGTAGTCTGCATAAACAATGACAGCTTGTGGGAATTGTTTTCTGAAAGAATCTAACTTGGCTTGGATGATGCTGTTGTGGATGTTGCTTTGCTTGTCTACACTTCCCACACATCCCATGTCATCTCTGTCAGTCTCAGGTGCCAGATACATAGACAGTGTTAAGCAACCTGTTGGTGGGAGACCCTGAACAACTACATATTTTGCTCCCTTGTTCAGTAATGCCTGTAAATGATCCAGTTCAAATATGAGATTTTTTGGCCAAATTTTGTAGAGAAGTGTTGAGACATTATATAATTAAGAGATTAAAAGCATGTTCTCTCTAACAATTTAAACTTTTGACGATCACACAAATGTGACATAAGATCTGACATATGTGACTGAGATTCTTAGTCCATAATTCTTCTTGTCGGTGCAACATTACAGTGTGAAAAGTTCATCGTCTAATAAAGCAATGGAGATCACACTAATGAATTGGATGCTTATATATTATGATAGCATTAAATGAATAGATAATTTAATTACCTGTATAAAACCAGTGACACTTGTGGTAGCAAGGTGTTGAATAGTATTGGGTGAAACAGTAGATCCAAAGCTATACGCATAATCATTAGCACCAATTTCACCTACCCAAAATAAAGCATCACTAAACACCGTCTCGCACTGCTTTGGCGTTGTTGTAGAATTTTCACAACCTTGGCTCTCTAAAAACCTATTAAACCACGTAAGCTGCGTTTGAAGCGATTGAGGAGTCACATTTAACGTTAGATTATTCCTCACAAAAAATCTATGCCTTATAGCAGTAGAACCAGCTACAGCAAAGTTAACACCATAAGTTTTATCCGCTTTTTGGTTACGATAAGGCGGCAAAAATGGTAATGATAAAGACTCTGTGACGAAATCGATGACTAATCGACCGTCGGAGTATCTGTTGGTTGGATGGTGAAAAAATGTGTTTCCATAAGGAGGGTTGGATACGTATTTGAATGAGCTTGGCCCTGTGGATGAGTGTGTGTTGCCTGTGTCTGTGTAGGAGTCTCCAAAGGCATATATTTTTTTGAATTTTTTGGGAGTGGAAGCTGAGGAGAGTACTACTGAAGGTGAAAAGATTAGTGTAATGGTGAATATGATGAGGGTGATTTTCAAGGAAAAAGCCATGGCTCTCAGAGTACTTTTAGTTGTTAAAGGTGTGAACTTTGGGAAAGTCTATGTGGTTTATATACATTTGATACCTCTCAAAGTATGCATACTTTATTATGCTAAGCAAAGTATTGGTTAATAAAATCAGAGAAGAAAATGAGGTCCCCTGTCCACTTATATTAATATGGTGCTCCTTCTATAAACTTTTATGTCGTCTTGTTTGATTGAGCAATAGTTTATGAGAGAACTTTTGAAATTTACCGTGTAAAAATAAGTTAGTATTATCATTTTATTAAGTGTAATATAAAAAGTTTAGAGTTAAATTATTACTCATAAATATGAAAATGTATCATTGGTTTTGGGATTGAGTAAAAAAGGGTGACACGTGAATTAAAACAAAAAAAGTAGTTAAATACCATTATGTGTAAAAAAAAAAAAAGAGTTTAAGTTTTATAGTTTAATCTCAAATTAACGATCATTTTACCTCAATTAAATTATTTTAAAATAATTTAATCTTTAAAAAATCAAGATTAAAGTTAGTAACTATTTTTAACTATACCCTAAATATTAGTAATAAGTATGCACCGTATTTAAGAGGAAAGAATCAATTAACTTTTATTAAATACAGATAACTTACCACTAGTAAACTAAATCTTATATTTATTATTTTCTTAATGGATGTAAAAAGAGCAAAAACCATAATTAAAATGGGACGGAGGGTCTATTAATTTACTATATCGTCCTTGTTACCTTGTTTTCACGGAACATGTTTTTTTTTTAAATGACACAATTAAAATTGAGAAATCAAATACTCTTATTATCATATTTCAGATATTATATATAGTATTTCTCACACATGGTTTATGAAAATTATATTAAAGTTTCGTATTTCACCCATACTTTTCAAAACAAGTTAAGGAAGGTGGGACCAAGATCCAGAAGAAGAGGATGGAGGTGGAAGAGGGATGATAATGGACACAATTACGTTTGCATAAATAAGAGGTTGGTGGGGGGATTAGTAAGCACTGAATTGATGAGGAAATATGTATGTGGAAGTTAGTAGTTGGAGAAAGTAGAAGGATTTCATATAAAAGCTTTAAATGCAACATTAAATTCACAACCAACCGTTTCCACGGTGATTTTATTGCATGGTAAAATTAGCTCCACAAACATAAAAAACGAGCAAAACAGAGTTGAACACGTACGTTAAAGCTATAGCAAAAACTGATGAGACTATAATTGAGATGCACGTAAAGTAAGATCTGTTGGATATGTAAAGCAGTACGAAAAGTAAATAAATATTACAAATGTTCAAAGGATAAACAAACAAGCCAATACAGAACTGACGCAAGCTTGTTGAGTCTTGAATCTTGATAACCTGAAATCAAGAAACACTAAATTTGAATTGTTACAACTGTGGCTGAGTCGAGAGATAACTCTCTGTCTTTAAGACAAAATTGCCCTGTATATATGCTTTTACGTTAACGGACAATAGTCTCCCAAGATAAAACATCAACTAATCAACACTACAAAGCAAATAGGTTGATTCTGACGAATAAAACAAAACACGAAACGACTTGCTGAAGAACGGAAAAGGAAGGAAACTGTTTTCTGTTCACTGTTTCTGGACAGAATTTCACGTGCTCTCTTCTGTTTTATCTCTGTGTATATATCTTGTATATTCGTCTCGTAGTCTCCACAATTGTGTCAAAAGACACCAGTATGACTCTTCAACTGCCAAGTAATGGCAGTTTATGGCCATTAGTGAGGGGATCAATCAGCCAAGTAATGGCTGATGGTTTAAGGTGCAGATTAATGGAGTAAATATTAAACAATCTGGGGGTCTATCAGAAGAAGCCCAAGGCCCACGACCCGAGACCCGAGCCCGGACGGGACGGGCGCGCGGCGGCGGCGCGCGTGTGGGCTTAGCCTTGAACCCAAGCACATCTAGGTCCTCCCTCCTTCAAACACATGGGTTACCCCTTGGGGTCCCAAACCCTTAGCCAATTTTGAGACTTATAAAGAGAACAATTCTTCTTTTTCCCACTGATATGGTAGATTTGTCCCACACCATATTTTCATGCCTCAAACACCTTACTTCGTGGACCAATATCTCTTTCATTTCTCAATGAAATTTGACGATTCTTGGCCCTACGGTCATCTACTCACTTAGTAGATTATGCACATGTGAAGAGACAAAGCCTCCAACATACGAAACTCTAGTGTTTAAGTCATTAAATACGGGTGGACGCACCTCCCTACCAAAGGCAAAATTTCCAACAAGATCTGTAGCTCCACATGCATCGCAGAAGCGGATTTAAAATTTACGGTTTATGGGTTTCTGTTAGTTTTCTGTATTGAAGCCAATTGCTGCAGTATTGACTGATGCATCAGTGAATGATGCACGAGGAAGAAAAGGAGAAAGAAAGAAGAGAATAGGAGAATTGTATTTCTTAATATGAAATTATCAATACAAGTGTATATATATACACATCATCTTCTCTAGAATATTCTAATGGTCCTTTTGTTTAATTACTCCCAACTAACTTTATAACTAATCTTGTAACTAACTACACCAACTAACTACCTACTTAACAACTTAGACTAACCTCAATTAGTCAAGGCACTAGAGTGCATTTTCCTAATATTTCAACACCCCCCCCCCCCTCAAGCTAGAGGATATGAAGATGTTCTTCATTCCTAGCTTGGAAAGTAAAATATCATGTTGTTGTCTACCAAGGGCCTTTGTAAGCAGATCAGCTGATTGATCCATAGAAGGCAAATAAACTATGTTGATCAATCTTGTTTGTATTTTTTCCCTGATGAAATGGCAATCAATGTCAATATGTTTTGTTCTTTCATGAAACACTGGATTGGCCGCAATCTGAATAGCAGATTTGCTATCTGTGTGCACTAGTATTGGAGTCTGAATCTCCACACCAAGATTCTGAAATAAGCCTATGATCCACACCACTTCGCCATCGAGGTCGCCATAGCCTCAGATTCTCGCCTGGCAGAACTCCTGGAGACAGTGTCCTACTTCTTTGACTTCCATAAGATTGGTGATGAGCCATGCATTACCAGGTAGCTAGTGACTGATCTTCTACTATTAACATAGGCCCCCCAATCTGCATCACAAAACACCTTGAGTTGAGGAGTGCTTGTACTGGACATTAGAATTCCTAGCCCTGGTGCTTGCTTGATGTACCTGACAACTCTGAGACCATGTTAATTTTCTGTATTGAAGCCAATTGGTGCAGTATTGATTGTTGCATCAGTGAAGGATGCACGAGGAAGAAAATAGGAGAATTGTATTTCTTTATATGAAATTATCAATACAAGTGTATATATATACACATCATCTTTTCTAGAATATTCTAATGGTCCTTTTGTTTAATTACTCCCAACTAACTTTATAACTAATCTTGTAACTAACTACACCAACTAACTACCTACTTAATAACTTGGACTAATCTCAATTAGTCAAGACACTAGAGTGCATTTTCCTAATATTTCAACAGTTTCTATAATAATTTAAATTTAATATAGAATAATAATTGAATTTACAAATATTTATAGAGATTTAGAAAATATATTATGCACTAGCGCCTCTACCACCGTGGAGGCTTACTGCATTGCAACGTATGGCCGAACCCCAGTTAATTACCTTGACGTTGATAGTTATAAAAATTAATCATTTAAATTTTCTCAATGGGCTTGACTAAATTTATACTATGACCTCTGGATTCTATTCAAAACTACTAATCTTTCATTTCTCTTTAATGGATTGTGATTTAATTTATTGCCAACCAGATATCTGACATTACTCCGTCAGCGCACAATGTTGACCTCACCCGCTTTCACCGTTTTATGATAGCTGCATGACTTTCTGAAATAACCCCTTTGTGACAACTATTATATCTAAGTAGTGAATATGTCCGCGCTTCTCATAGTCATAAAAGATTTTATTCAATTTACAATTTAATATTCAAAAGTTTAATTACTTCTGAAAGATATAATAATTTTTCTTAGAATTTCTTTCATTATTCACAATATATATAGTTGTACAAGGTTGATTCCTAATATGATATGAATCCTAACTTACCTTACAAATGTTGATTCCTAATACAATTAGAATCCTAAGTTACCTTAAATATACATTTATCATAATTACAAAATATACGACGAATATTCTGAGAATATTCGCTAATACTCCCCCTCAGACGGAGCGGGAGGAGGCCGAATGCTAAGGCTGGATCGGAAGTCGGTGAAGAGTTGTCGCGGCGGTAGTCCCTTTGTGAAAATATCTGCATACTGATACGAGGAAGGCACGTGTAAAATTTTGACCTGACCACGAGCAACCTTCTCTCGCACAAAGTGGATATCTATCTCAATATGCTTAGTTCGCTGATGTTGGACTGGATTATGAGACATATATATAGCAGATATGTTGTCACAATAAACTATAGACGCCTTGCGTAATTGACACTGGAGCTCCAAAAGAAGATTTTCGGAGCCAATGATCTCGGCGACGACATTAGCAACTCCGCGATATTCTCGCTTCAAAGACTCGAACGGGACAACGTGGCTGCCGCTTGGCGACCATGAGATAAGATTATCCCCAAGAAATACACAAGATCTGGAGGTGGAGCGACGTGTGTCGGCATCCCGCCTAACTGCATCCGTGTAGGCTAGCAATTTGGTTGGGGCAGAGGGGTATAGATGTAAGCCAAAGTCAAGTGTGCCCTTAACATATCTGATAATACGTTTGAGGGCGGCAAAATGGGACTCTCGGGGGTCGTGCATGAACAGACACACCTGTTGAACGACATATGCAATATCAGGCCTAGTGAATGTAAGATACTGAAGAGCACCTGCTAGACTTCGATATAGAGTGGGATCAGAAATTGGCGCACCGTCATTGGCACTAAGCTTGGATTTTGAGTCCACCGGAGTTGGCATAATTTTACAATTTGCCATCTTGGCCTTGTACACTATCTCTTCTGCATAATTTCGCTGACACAGGAACATATTGGCAGCAGATCTAGTCACCGATATACCCAAAAAATAACTTAGCTTCCCCAAGTCAGTCATAGCAAATTCAGTTTTGAGTAGAGCAATGATTTCATTCTTCAACCCGTCATATGAGGCAGTAAAAACAATATCGTCGACATATAATAGCAAATATGCAGTGCTGCTACCTCGGTGAAAAGTGAAGAGAGAGGTATCACACCTGCTACATACAAAACCAATTTGCAGAAGATACCTGGTGAACCGATCATACCAAGCGCGGGGGGCCTGTTTCAATCCATACAATGACTTCCTGAGACGACACACAACCGCGTGGAGCTGGGATGAACAAAATCGTGAGGCGATGCATGTACACCGCCTCTTTCAAATCCCCATGAAGAAACGCATTCTTGACATCAAGTCGATGAATCGCCAATGCAAGCCCATAGCAATCACGAGAAACGGTCCGAATAGTGGCCGGTTTAACAACCGGACTGAATGTCTCACCACAATCAATACCCTCCTATTGATTAGTGCCATTTGCAACTAGTCTTGCCTTATACCTCTCTAAGTCACCACTGTCTCTGAACTTGTGACGAAATAGCCACATACACCGGATAACATTCACACCAGCTGGTCTAGGTACCAAATCCCAAGTGTTCTGCTTGGTTAAAGCGTTAAACTCTTCGCACATGGCCGCATTCCAATTGGGGTCCAGTTTAGCTAGTTTTAGATTCTTTGGAATGGGTGATAAGGTTTGTGTAGAGAGATTGAAGTGAACCTTGGGTTTGAAGATCCCGTGTTGTGCACGAGTCTCCATGCGATGAGGGGGCTGCAGTGGGAGGTCGGGACTGGTTGATGGATCGCAGTACCGGGTCATGGAGTGGCGGCAGCAGTGTTGCTGCAGAAGCAGGAGACTCGACAGGGTGTTGGATTTGCTGGACTGGAGGCAGTGTGGGTGGTGCATTAGACTCAACAGGGTGCAGCATGGGTGGTATGGGAGCTGGACTGGGTGGTAGCATTATTGCGGGAGGGTCAGATGACACTGCTGGAGGCAGCAGTGGCATCGGAACAATGAGCTGCTGCTGGTACAGATTTTGGATGACCGGAGACAAACTCGGTTCATCGAGAAAGATGTAATCGGTGGTCTAAAATTTCCAGAGATTTGAAAAAGGAAAGGTTGTCTCGTTAAAGGTAACGTGATTGGAGATGATGATTTTGCGAGTAGCAATGTCATAGCACAAGTAGCCCCGATGATTAGGAGATAGACCAAGGAAGACACATGGAAGAGTGCGAGGGGCAAGTTTGTGGGGTGCAGTGGAGGCTATGTTGGGGTAGCATAAGCATCCAAAAATACGTAGGTGATCATATGATGGTTGCCTACGGTATAAGATTTCTGTAGGGGTTTTGTTTTGGAGTGTGCTAGTTGGTAAAATATTTAGAAGGGATTCTACCATTTGACAGCATAGACCCAAAAAGGCAGTGGTAGGCAGGCATGAAACAGAAGTGTGCGGACCATGTTATTGATGGTACGTATAATTCTTTCAGCCTTTCCGTTTTGGGAAGAAGTATATGGACAAGAAAAACGGAAAACCATGCCTTGTTTAGAACAGAAATTGTGAAATGTCGAATTATTAAATTCACGTCCATTATCACGTTGGAATAATTTAATATGTTTTTCAAATTGTGTCTTAATGAATTTTTGAAACTTGAGGAATTTTGCAAAAACTTCAGATTTGAATTTCAGTGGGTAAATCCAGACAAAATGTGAAAAATCATTCAAGAATACTAGATAGAATTTATGACCCAAAGAGCTAGCAATCGGAGATGTCCACAAATCAGCATGAACAATATCAAAAGGAGAAAAAGTAACATTGTTTGATGACATAAAGGGAAGACGAGTATGTTTGCCTAGTGGACAAGAAAAACAGTGTTGGGCAATTTTTCCATTATTACATTGAATACGCTTAGAAGTCCTAAGAAAAGTAAAAACTGGGTCTCCGGGGTGTCCGAGTCGGTTGTGCCAAGTTGAGGGAGAGATCGCCGCAAGGGATAGAGGTGCTTGCGGTCTGACAGCGGAAGATTGAGTGAATAGGTAGAGGTCTCCCATACTATTGCAGCGTGTAATAATTTTCCCCGTATTGAGTTCCTTCACAGAAAAACCAAAATGGTCAAATTCGACAGACACAAAATTATTGCTAGTGAATTTTCTAACAGATATTAAGTTTTTAATGATGTTAGGTGTGTATAGGACGTGGTTTAGGGAGAAAGGTGGATGTGAATGTTTGGTGTGTGTGTTACCGTAACCTTCAATTGGAATGCGATTACCATTGCCGACAGTAATAAATTGAGGACACTTTAGCCGACGTAGTTGAGATAGGTTACCTGACGACCGGGTCGGGTGAGGTGAGATGTGGCTCCGGTGTCCATGTACCAATTGTCGTCGGGCTGTTGAAGGTTCACAGTGGTGTATGCCTGGCCCATATCGGGCCGAGGCTGGCTGGCTGCTGCAGTCTTCTTCTTCTTTGGATCGCAATGGCCGCGATTGCTGCTGATGGTATGCAATCAGGTGGGTCTGCTGCTGCTGGTGGTGGGCCTGCCTGGTGGCTGAGGCAGGGCCCAACAGGCCAGTCGACCAAGGCTGCTGGAACTGGGCCCCTGCAGTCGGGTATGGGCATGCAGGTGAGGCCCAGTTCTGCTGGTTGGGCCACTGCTGCTGGTTGGACCATCGCCGCCCGATGGTTTTCATTGTCGATCCACTGGTTGCGTTAACCGCTGGCCCTTTCGCCCTTACCTTTGTTGTTGTGACCTCTGCCGCCACGACCTCCGCCGCTCTGTTGATCGCTGCCGCTGAACTGGTTGTTGGCGCGGTGTTGCCATCCCGCCAATCCGCTAACGCCTTTGATTATGTTCCTCTTGTTTAGCACGTCTAGTTTCTTTCAACAATAGTTGTGAACGTGCCTTGTTGAAACTTGGGAGAGGGTCGGCTTGTTGAATCATTGTTGCGAGTGTGTCATATTCACCTTTCGGTAAACCCGCAACAAGTTGAAGCACCATCTTGGTTTCAAAGCGTAAGTCCCGACGTTGGATAGTTGATCGGTTATGAGTTTCATTGCTTACAATATTCGGACATGTTGTTAAAATTCTCGAGCGGGTATTGTTGAATTGCTCTTCCAAATACACGGCCGAGTATTTTTATTGTCTGAAAGATTTCTTCTAGCCGGACCCAAAGTTCACGTGTCGTAGCTTTGTTTTCATGATAGTGCATAACAGATCTTTGGAGATGGTGCCGTAGATCCATTGTTTGACGATGGCGTCAAGACGACGCCTTGATTGAGTCTCAGAACATCGGTGGACGAGGAACAGATTCGTCAATGTGATCGAGCACGTTGTATGCACATGCATGAATGTAGAATAGTTCCATCCACATGGAATATTGTGATCTTCTTGGTCAAGAATTATAGGGATAAAATTCTTGATGTTGTTAACGGCGAATCTTTGGATGAAAAGAAGTTCTTGAACGCGTTGAGAGGGGTTTTCAAGTGTGCGGTGGATGAAACGGAATTTGTGGGGGAAGACATGGTTGCCGCCTGTCGAGGGAAGGGAATTTTCTGGTTTGGCCGAAATATGGAGGAAGAAACAAGAAAATTACGTGAAAGCGAAAAAAATCTGATTTCTAGGGAATGAGGATTTAGGTTTTAGGCTCTTGATACCATGAAAGATAGAATAATTTCCCTTAGGAATTTCTTTCATTATTCACAATATATATAGTTGTACAAGGTTGATTCCTAATATGGTACGAATCCTAACTTACCTTACAAATGTTGATTCCTAATACAATTAGAATCCTAAGTTACCTTAAATATACATTTATCATAATTACAAAATATACGACGAATATTCTGAGAATATTCGCTAATAACTTCAAATAAAAGGGAGAAACTCCATCTAATCTTAAATGAAAGAAAATATACTAACGATCATGAGCATGAATATAAGATTAAAAGAGCATCCGTCGGAACTAATTACAACTATTTATACGTGAAGACCCTTAAGCTTTTTATTGCTCATGTGACAACTTTAGATATGACCAAATTGATGAGTAATTGTAATAACATGTAGATAAGAGGAATGCACTCGTTGTGATCTGGTTATTTTGAAATACTTTACATTTCATATTTTTATGGGGAGCAAAACTCGTAAATAATCTTTTTGGTGCCAACGTTTGGTGAATCTCTTTCCTAATATAGACATCGTTGCAAATTCCCCTATTTTCAATAATAAATGCATTTTAATTGCATTAGTAACACATACTCCATCAAAGTATAGTAACAACATATTAAAGGTTTAAGTATAAAAAAGATTTATATATTTTCGGCACATATCAAAGTATTGTTGCTTAACCGACTTATAGAAGGCGAGAAGATGTGACTTAGTGCGGGAAAACGTTGGGCTTTCTAATACAAGGTAATTGCAATTTTCTAACAATGGATTGTTAATTATTTAACACAAGTAAAATGAAAGAATGGGGAAAATAAAATTAAAAAAAACTACCAAAATAATAGTTCGCAAAAAAAAAAAAAAATTGGTACCAAGGAGTTATTATTATCACAAACAGATGTACTCTGATTAACATATTCAATTCTTGTCAAATAACAGTAATATAAAATTAAATAAAAACACTCCATCTCTCACCATTTAAAAATTCTACTTTTCTTCATATGCAAGACCTTGCAACAAATCAATTGCACATAATATAAAATGAAAGGTAAAAAGAGGTTAAAGTACGAAATTGTATGTTTAAATAGAATAACTAATTCATCCGGTACAAACATGCGGTCCAATCCTCATACTGCATAAAACCTTTCATTTTGTATCAACTTGAGAACCTTGTAAATTCAAACACTCAAAAAATCATACATAACTTATAAAATAAAAGGCGGAAAGAAATAATCTCTTCATTATTTTCATTAATTGAAAAACTCTATATACAAGTTACATATTTTCATAATAAAAAAAATTTATTCTTATTCTACTCCTAAAATCGTATTCTACTTGGACATTAACTATACAATTATGGTAATACAAATATTATGGTAAGTGTATACTACCAATTACACCACAACATTACCTAAACTAGGAGACATTACCTAAATTATATACACCATATACGTTTATCATGTAGAACCCGAGAGCAATATACATAATATACACATGTATATTGTGTGTATAATATGTATATTTAACACACACCCGCAGTCATAGCGGACGATCTTCGAACACTGAGACTGTCCCTAAAATCTTCAAAAAGGACCGAGGGAAGACCCTTTGTAAAGATGTTGGCAATTTGATACCTTGACGGGACATGGCAGACGTTGTACCTGACCACGAGCAACCTTTTCGCGGACAAAGTGAATGTCCATCTCGATATGTTTAGTGCGTTGGTGCTGAACCGGATTACCAGAAAGGTAGATGACACTAATATTATCGCAATAAACCAATGTTGCTTTCTGAATAAGACAATGAAGTGACAACAACAAATTACGTAACGAACATGATTCCGAGACCACATTAGCTACTCCTCGATACTCGGCCTCGGCACTGGATCGGGACAATGTCGACTGACGTTTCGCAGACCATGAGACCAGGTTATTGCCAAGAAATATACAATAGCTAGACGTAGACCGTCTGGTGTCCGGACAACCACCCCAATCAGCATCTGTATACGAGACAAGTGTGGACGTCGGTGAAGGATATAAATGCAAGTCATAGTCAAGGGTACCCTGAATATACCGAATGATGCGTTTGAGTGCATTTATGTGCTCAACTCTGGGATCATGCATAAACAAACACACCTGCTGGACATCATACGTAATATCCGGTCTCGTGAATGTAAGATACTGAAGGGCCCCTGCAAGACTGCGAAAGTGGGTCGGATCCTCGTATGGTACGCCGACCGCGACACTAAGCTTGGGCTTAGTATCAACTGTAGTGGAAGTGGACTTACATGATGACATCCAGCCCTCTCAATGATCTCAGTTGCATACTTCTTTTGAGATAAGAACAACCCACCTGCATGACGAGTGACAACAATCCCCAAAAAATAACTCAAGGGCTTCAAGTCTTTCATAGCAAACTCAGAGCTGAGCATTGTCATGATAGACTGGCGTAAGGCATCGGAAGAGGTAGTCAAAATAATATCATCCACATATAACAGAATATAGGCCAAGGATGAACCACGATGGTAAATGAACAAGGAATTATCTGACCTGCTGTGAGTGAACCCAATAGTCGAAACATAGTCGACAAATCGCGTATACCAGGTCCGTGGAGACTGTTTAAGCTCATATAAGGACTTCTTCAACAAACAGACATGATGAGGATGTTTGGGATCCCTAAACTCCAAAGGTTGATGCATATAGACTGTTTCATTTAGATCACCATGTAGGAAAACATTCTTTACATCTAACTGATGAATAGGTCATGCTTTCGAAAGAGTCAAGCTAAGCACAGTGCGAATGGTAGCTGGCTTGACCACCGGACTAAACGTCTCACCACAATCCACATCAACCTGCTGAGTCTTACCATCACCCACAAGCCGCGCCTTATGTCGGGCAAATAAACCATCTGAATTGTCCTTATGAGCAAAAATCCATATCGACCTAATAATATTAATATCAGATGGACGGGGTACCAACTCCCACGTCTTATTATCAATAAGAGCATTATATTCATCGGTCATAGCAATTTTCTAATTCGGGTCATTTAGTGCAGACACATGATTACAAGGTAAGGGTGATTTAAGAACATTAGAATGTAAATTAAAATATCTTTTTAGTTTAAAACCCCCTCGTTGACTACAAGTGACCGGTCCATGACTCGAGGAAGAATTGAGCGAATTTCGGGAATTTTCTAGACGCGGGACGGACTGGCCAGCAGGCATTGGGCCTACTATTTCAACTATATTGTCCTACTATTTCAACTATGTTGTTTTATATAACTCTAATATTTTTACTGCTTAATAAATATATGGATAAATCAGCTTATAAGGCTGCTATTAAAAAATGTTTATCAAATTTAAAAAATATTTCATTCCTATTCTCACTATTTATATTATTGATGTTGTATATCCGACTATTAAATAGACGGTACTAAATCACTTATTGAAGCTATTTATGATTGTATAGCAATACTACCACCTCCAAGTCCCAAAAATCCAAATCATCCACCACATATTGAACAAACTAAAGAAGAAGTGTTGTCTAGCGTAGAAGACGAATGCAAAAAAGTATATAGGTTTTACCAACAAGAAAGTGCTAGCAACCTACCGGCTTCCATACCATCTTCTTTTTTTTCTTCAACACAACCCCGCAAAAGACATGCTATTTTTGCGGCTAGTATTGAAAGCCTCAGAAATAGAATGTGCGGTCGTAACGCTACTAACCAAATTAGCGAGTTTGATATTTTTGTTTTGCAGGGTTCTGTACCGTACCAAGCAGTTCTCAATGAAGAAGGACGTGAAGACTTGCTGAAATACTGGAGGGGAAATGAGAAGACCTTTCCGACACTTTCAATGATGGCCTGAGATGTTTTGAACATTCAAGTGTCATCAACGACGTCTGAAAGCACTTTTTCTGCCGGCAGATATCAAATAGGAGAGCACAGACACTTATTAACCGGAGACAACTTGCAGATTGCAGTATTATTCAGAGATTGGATACGAGCAGAGCGGAGAAGGTGCGGTCAACCGGAGATCAACGAAGAAGAAGACGAAAACTACAATGAAATCTTATTCGAAGATGGTGGAAGCGACGTGGAGCAATTTGACCAACAAATACCAATTTCAACCGAAGAACCACATGAAATTATCAAGAAACTAGAACAGGTTTTTTTCAAAATGTGCAATTTTACTATGTAATTTGCAACTTTTGAACACCACAAAGTTGCAATTTTGACAATTGTATTTGTATTACAAAAAAAATCACATGTCTATTAAATAATATAAGAGGCACAAAAACAGTTTTGTGATGTTTTATTACACTATATTGTTCAATTATTGAGTTGTTTATGTATGTTATTTTTTAAATTAAGTGCAAAAAAAATGTCATGACCCGATCCCGATTTCGATGGGACCGGGATCACGACGAGACTTCATCGAATCCCGCCTGTCCCGATCCCGCCTGTCCTGCCCCTCCCCCATCCCGCCCCGACTTGTCCTGGCCCGTTGGCCACCCCTACTACAGAATAAAGAAAGTTAGTATCCAAAATGCTTAATTTTGACTATAGAAACTATGTTGGAAATTTGCCTTTGGCGGGAGTTGTGACCGACCAACTTTAACGGCTTAAATACTAGTGTTACGTATGTTGGAGAATTCGGTTCTTCACACATGCATGATCTACTAAGTACATAGATAACCGTAGGGCCAAGAATCGTCAAATTTCATTGTGAAATGAAAGAGATATTGGTCCACGAAGTGAGGTGTTTGAAGCATGGAAAGTGTGGTGTTGTGTTCAATTCTCCCTCATCGGTAGAGGAAGAAAGAATTGTTGTGTATATAAGACTCGAAATTGGTTTGGGGTTTGGGACCCCAAGGGGTATCCCATGTGTTTAAAGGAGGGAGGACCTAGATGTGCTTCGGTTCAAGGAAAGACCACGCGCGCGCCGCCGCCGCCCGCCCGTCCGGTCCGGTTCCGGTTCGTGGGCTGTGGGCTGTGGGCTGTGGGCCTTCTGATATTATCTTTTTGGGCCAGAAAACTTTGCCAGAAGTACAGTTTGATCCCAGAAGTTTCAGAAGTACGCTTTGGACCGTAATTCTTTCGGATGTACAGTTTGGTCCCTGAAGTTTCAAGATGTACGCTTTGGTCCTGAAGTTTTTCGAAGTCGAATTTCGGCGGTCGTAATGTAAACGCCAAACACTCAATTCAGCCATTTATTTTGGCTGAATTACTCCTCCTATAATGGCCAAATCCGTTGGTCTTTTCACCATTTATTTTGGTGATTTTACTACCTCCATAATGGCCATTATTTGGCCAATAATGGCTGTTATGGAGGCAGTTAAACAGCCCTCCCTCACCTATATAAACACCCCCTACACCATTGTTGAGAAGCACAGAAAATATACTTGCTATATACACGAAAATACACAAGCAAAACAGTTTCTTCCTACATCTTCCTTGCATCATTTCTTGCTCAATATTCTTCAAGGTAGCTCTTGAGTTTTCTTTGCTCAAGTGTTCCATTGCTGTTTTATCTTGGGAGACAAATTGTCCAGGACGTATAAAGGATACATACGGGACAATATTGTCTTAAGGACAGAGTGTCACACTCGACTCAGCAAGCAAACAAAGCAGTTTTTCAGTTTTTCAGTTTTCTAGTTCATCTTTGTAATTTTCAGATTTCTAGTTGAATTGTAATTTCAATTCTTACTTTAGCAGTTGCTTGTAATTCCCGTTTCCTGCAACCTTTGTAATATCCAACAACTTAAGACAATAACTTGCTCACGGTAACTGCAATAACATGGCTGGAAATATGACCGATGTTGCTGCTACTGCTGCTGCCTCTCGAGGCAACGTTGTCGCTTTCCCATCGCCACTCATCGCTAAGGCAAAGAACCCCGCCGCTTTCACTATCCGCCGTTGTCGCCATCGTTCAAGGCAAGAATACACCGCTTTCCCGACTGTTGGAGCTCCCCCCTCTTCTTCACACCATCATGATCGCCCTGAAAAATTCATGGGATCAGAATTCAAAAGATGCTGTTTTACTTAACAGTTATGGGCATGGCCCGGTTCCTTACGGAAGATCCTCCACAAGCTGGAGATGAAATGGACTCTTCGCCTAATGAAACGGGTGAAGGGGGCCTTGGTATCCATGTCATTAACGGCATGAAGATGGTTCATGATGCGTGGAATCATAGCGATTTCATGTGCAAGAACTATATACTGAACTGCTTGGCAGACCCTCTCTACACGGTATATTCTACCGTTGGCACCGCCAAAGAGCTGTGGGAAAAACTGCAAAAGAAGTACAACGCACAAGATGCGGGTACTAAGAAGTTCATCGTTGGGAAATTTCTAAAATTCCAAATGGTGGACAAAGAAAACGATGATGTCCCAAGTCCGAAATTCCAAATGATTTTACATCACCTGGATTTGGAAGGACTGAAGCCAAACGAGCAGTTTTTGGTTGCATCACTGATTGAAAAGTTACCTCCTTCATGGAATGAGTTTATGAGTTACTTGAAACTCAAGACAAAGGAGATGACCTTTGAAGAGCTTGTTATCAAACTGCAAATCCAGGAAGATAATAAGAAGACCTTGCCAAAGGGTAGACAACATCTTTGAGGCAAAGGCGATACGGTTGAGGGCAAAGGGAACTCAAGCAAGAAGCGGAAGTTCCAGAAAGACGGCAAAGCCCCTGCAGCAGAGATGTTCAGAGGTAATTGTCATCACTGTGGGAAACCTGGTCATAGGATCAAGGAATGCCGCAAGCTCAAGACTGAGCAACAGCAGAAAGCCAAGTCGAAAGGCAAGGCTCAAGCAAACGTCGTCAAGGACACGCTCTGGATGACATGATCGAGGAATTCTCTGCAGTCGTGCTAGAAGCCAACTTGGTGGAAAATCTGATGCAGTGGTGGGTGGACACAGGTGCTACTAGGCACATCTGTTCCAACAAAGATGCCTTCTCCACGTACACACCGGCCGACAAGAAGGCGTTCGCTCATGGGCAACAACGCTTCTTCCGACGTGATGGGGGTTGGAAAGGTGGTCTCAAGATGACTTCCGCAAGGAACTTACTCTGAAGGAAGTGATGCACGCCCCGCAGATTAGAATAAATTTAATTTACGGACCTTTATTGGTTAATGCTGGTTTTAGGCTAGTATTTGAATCCAATAAGTTTGTACTCACTAAAAATGGCACATTTGTAGGGAGGGCTTCGTCTGTGAAGGCCTCTTCAAAGTGAATGCCATGTCTGTATTGCGTCAAGGAAATAAAGTTGAACCTTCTTCTTATTTGCTTGAGTCTTCTAATTTATGGCATCATAGATTAGGACACGTAAACTACAAGTCTATTCAAAGGCTGGTAAGGATGGAGTTGTTGCCTTCTATCGACGTAAACCCTCAACATAAATGTGAGGTGTGCGTAGAGGCAAAACTCACCAAGCTTCCTTTTCGATCCGTCGAAAGGAATACCGCTCCTCTAGAACTTATTCACACAGATATATGTGATTTGAAGTTTGCACAAACTAGAGGGGGGAACAAGTACTTTGTGACATTTATAGATGATAGCACAAGGTATTGTTACATTTACTTGTTGAAAAGTAAGGATGAAGCCTTTGAAGCCTTCCGACGTTACAAAGCAGAAGTTGAGAATCAACTTAGCCTACGGATTAAATCCATTCGTAGCGATAGAGGGGGAGAATATGTAGCGCCTTTTGAGGAATATTGTGCCCAAGAAGGCATTATTCATCAAACGACGGCTCCATACTCACCTCAATCAAACAGTGTGGCGGAACGTAAGAACCGCACATTAAAGGAAATGATGAATGCCTTGCTTATCAATTCCGGTCTTCCCCAAATCATGTGGGGAGAAGGCGTCCTTACCGCTAATATGATTCTTAACAGAGTCCCACATAAGGGTAAGGACAGAACTCCATATGAATCATGGAAGGGAAAGAAACCCACCTACAAATACTTTAAGGTGTGGGGTTGTCTGGCAAAGGTTGAAGTACCCAAGCCAAAGCAGGTCAAGATTGGGCCTAAGACTGTAGATTGCATATTCATCGGATATGCAAATAACAGTAGTGCTTATCGCTTCTTAGTGCATAAGTCAGATATTCCAGATATCCATCAGGGTACAATAATGGAGTCAAGGAATGCACTATTCTTTGAAAGTACCTTTCCTAGAAAGGAGAAAGACATAACCTCTCGCAAATGAAGTTATGCACAAAGCTCTCAAGAACCGGGAGTCCTTGATCGCCGGATCCGAATGGTTCAGATCTAGCGAATCTCGAGGTGGTGAACATCCGAATCTAGTGTTCAGATTCTCAGAACTTGGAGACTCCAGAGATGGATCTAAGGCGAAGTAAAAGGGCCAGGAAGGATAAATCCTTCGGTCCTGACTTTGTAGCTTACATGGTTAATGATGAACCAAGGACAATTGCTAAGGCGTTGTCAACTCCAGAAGCACCTCTCTGGAAAGAAGCTATTGAGAGTGAAATAAGCTTCATTCTGCATAACCATACTTGGGAGTTGGTTGATCTTCCTCCGGGAAATAAACCGTTAGGGTGTAAGTGGATACTCAAACGGAAATACAAGGCAGATGTGTCTATAGACAAGTACAAGGCCAGGTTGGTAGTCAAGGGCTATCGACAAACAGAAGGCTTTGACTACTTTGACACATACTCTCCGGTATCCCGGATGACATCCATACGGGTATTCATTGCGATCGCAGCTTTGCGTGACCTTGAGATACACCAGATGGATGTTAAGACAGCCTTCCTAAATGGTGATTTGGAAGAAGAAATTTATATGGACCAACCCGAGGGGTACGTGGTTCAAGGGCAAGAGAAGAAAGTCCGCCGACTTATCAAATCTGCACGGCCGAAACAAGCCCGAAGCAATGGCACGAAAAATTTGATAGTACTCTACTATCGAAGGGTTCGCCATTAATGAGTGTGATAAATGTGTTTACACGAAAGGTAACTCGACTCGTTTGTTATGATATGCCCGTATGTAGACGACATGTTAATCACGGGAAGCGATCTAGGGTAATCCTAGAGACTAAGAACATGTTGAAACAATGCTTCGACATGAAGGATATGGGTATCGCAGATGTCATCTTAGGGATTAAAATCTCTAAGACGTCTGACGGGCTGGTTTTATCTCAGTCTCACTACATCGAGGATGTTTTGAGAATGTTTGAGATGTTAGACAGTTCACCGATAAAGTCACCAAGGGATACAAATCAAAAGCTTGATAAAAATCTTGGTGCACCTGTATACCAGGAGCGATATGCACAGGTGATCGGTAGTTTGATGTATATAACAAACTGCACCCGACCTGATATTGCTTACGCAGTCAATAAGTTGGCTAGGTTCACCCGCAATCCGAGTGATAACCACTGGAAGGCGTTGAATCGGGTATTACAATACCTGAAATACACGTTAAATTACGGGTTACACTATTCGAGATATCCAGCTGTACTAGAGGGGTACAGTGATGCAAACCGGATATCCGATATAGAGAACACCAAGTCCACCAAATGGGTATGTATTTACAATTGGTGGTGGGCCGTGTCTTGGAAATCCTCTAAGCAAACTTGCATCGCCCGATCCACAATGGAATCGGAGTTTATCGCTTTAGACAAAGCGGGGAGAAGAAGCCGAGTGGCTTCATGACTTCTTAGAGGATGTTTCGTGTTGGAACAAACCCGTACCTTCGGTAATGATCCACCGCGACGGTCGATCGGCTCTAGGAAGCGGCACGGAATGCAATGTACAACGGCAAGTCTCGTCATATTCGACGGAGGCATAAGACCGTTAGGCAATCGATCACCACGGGTATAATATCCATTGATTACATCAAGTCAAAGGATAATATAGCGCACTCCATTGACAAAGGGCTTACCCAAAGATCGATGGCTTGCTCGTCTAGGGAATGGGCTTAAAACCCAAAATATAAGGACTAATACAACGGTAACCCAACCTTACTAACGGAGATCCCGTAATTTGGTTCAATGGGAAAACTAAGTTGTAAAGGTTCAGTTGATCGCTTCGGTGGAAGTATGAGCACTTCGGATAGTGATTTCTGAAAAGAAACACCAAATCCACAGCCGTTCCCGCGATAGACTTTAAGTGCTATCTGCAGTGTGGGTAAAGGTTAAGTTTTCAAAACCTATAATGCTCCTCAACAATTGAGGTTTGGTTTGGAAAACTTTTAATGGTTCCTAACACTTGTGAAGTGGGGTATAGCAGGATACCTTGTAGGAGACCACCTATTTAAGTGTGAGGATGGGCCGCCTCAAAATGAACGCACTTAAGAATCCAAGACGTTGTCCATGGCCAAAACGGACAAAACATTACGAAGAAGAGAGTAAGGTGTTGTGTTGGTACCATTGACTTGGCTTACACTAAACACTGACGGTTTAAGACATCATGTTCACCGCGCAGTAAGTAAGTCCGATGGTATTCAACTATGGAAGGTTCAAAGCTGATGCTACCTCTCCTTATGCAACATCGGTCCGCTGAAATATTGCTGGAAATGAAAAAGGCACCGTGTGAGTGCGCCAAAATCTCTTTCAAGAGGGGATTGTTGGAAATTTGCCTTTGGCGGGAGTTGCGACCGACCAACTTTAACGGCTTAAACACTAGTGTTACGTATGTTGGAGAATTCGGTTCTTCACACATGCATGATCTACTAAGTACGTAGATAACCGTAGGGCCAAGAATCGTCAAATTTCATTGAGAAATGAAAGAGATATTGGTCCACGAAGTGAGGTGTTTGAAGCATGGAAAGTGTGGTGTTGTGTTCAATTCTCCCTCACCTGCAGTGAGGAAGAAAGAATTGTTGTGTATATAAGACTCGAAATTGGTTTGGGGTTTGGGACCCCAAGGGGTATCCCATGTGTTTAAAGGAGGAGGACCTAGATGTGCTTTGTTCAAGGAAAGACCACACGCGCCGCTTGCTTGATGGGATTCAGGTTGGTCAATTTGTGGGTTGTGGGCCTTCTAATATTATCTTTTTGGGCCAGAAAACTTTGCCAGAAGTACAGTTTGATCCCAGAAGTTTTAGAAGTACAGTTTGGACTAGAATTCTTTCAGATGTACAGTTTGGTCCCTGAAGTTTCAAGATGTACAATTTGGTCCCTGAAGTTTTTCGAAAGTCAGAATTTCGACGGTCAGAACAGAAACGCCAAACACTCAATTCAGCCATTTATTTTGGCTGAATTACTCCTCCTATAATGGCCAAATCCGTTGGTCTTTTCACCATTTATTTTGGTGACTTTACTACCTCCATAATGGCCATTATTTGGCCAATAATGGCTGGTATGGAGGCAGTTAAACAGCCCTCCCTCACCTATATAAACACCCCCTACACCATTGTTGAGAAGCACAGAAAATATACTTGCTATATACACGAAAATACACAAGCAAAACAGTTTCTTCCTACATCTTCCTTGCATCATTTCTTGCTCAATATTCTTCAAGGTAGCTCTTGAGTTTTCTTTGCTCAAGTGTTCCATTCTTTGCTTTATCTTGGGAGACGAATTGTCCAGGACGTATAAAGGATACATACGGGGCAATATTGTCTTAAGGACAGAGTGTCACACTCGACTCAGCAAGCAAACAAAGCAGTTTTTCAGTTTTCTAGTTCATCTTTGTAATTTTTAGATTTCTAGTTGAATTGTAATTTCAATTCTTACTTTAGCAGTTGCTTGTAATTCCCGTTTCCTGCAACCTTTGTAATATCCAACAAACTATTGAAGAGAACGATGAAGCAACAGCTATGGAGTCTTCATCTCACTTCGTTACACACGAGGAAGACAACGATAAAAGTGTTTTATATCACAGCCCACAGTGAAATCTCCACCGTCCATTGTGTTCTCAGATGATCAAATCTTGACCTTTGGATTATGATCAAAAAGGCGTACACTTGGCAACAAACGAAATGAACAACTGGTGGAATTATTTAGATATAGAATTCCTTTTTATTTTTCATGTATTTACATTTAATTTTTATTCCATTAGTTAGTTATACATTAAGCTAATAGTATAGGTACACGTATAGGTAGAGTAACAAAATTTGATTCCTTCATTCTTATATAAATACATGATACACAGAAAATTTCACAATACATCTCTCTTTATGGTATCAAAGCAATAAGATCCTTTAGATTTATTACTCTTCTCGACTGCTAATCTGTGATAATGGAGAATACATGAATTACCCCTTCCATGACTCCTCATTCTTCATCAACTGAAAAAAAAAACTCTTTATTACATATGATTCTTCTCACCCATTTTTCATTCACCCCTCTGACTCTCCTGGAATGGTGCTTATGAATACACCTTTTACTGGGAAGAGTTATGGAGGATGAATGAGAGTAGTTTTTATTGCTCTTTCTGCCAAAAATAAATTGAGTTTCATATATGGTTCCATCATGAAGCCTTTGGCCACAGATTAATCATATATGGTGCTTATGAATACACCTTGTAATCACTACCCTTGTGAAGGAAAATCCAAAACAGCCAAATCACAACAAGATAGCAGACTCATTCAGTTCCTTGAGACTTACGCAGGTGTTAAGAGCAACATACTAATAATTTCACCTCAAGCTTACTCCTTTTTTTTATTCAAGATGAGAAACAAAGGGAGATGCATGCTGGACAGAGTTCCATTGAGTATGCTTTCATGGCAACTAGACAATAACATGGAAATCAAAAATTATTCAACATGGATAGAAAAGTCAATCCTGATACAAGAAAGAACAACTACTTTGATGGAAAGAGGGGTCATATTTTTTGTGACCATTGTAAGAAAATAGGACATATGCTACAGGATAATATGTTTTTTTGTAGACTTCAAATTCACTAAGGGAAGAAAAATGTAACATGAAAACACAATAATGTTCAACAATTATGAGAAGGGTTCTTCCAGTGCCTCTGTGGACAAAAACATCACTCAGGATCAATACAATCATCTTGTCCAACTGCTTCAACAAGTCAAAACTGAGTCACAAGAAGAAATGATCTCTGAGGTCATTGTGGCTGTTAACTGTGCTGGTATACCTGAGCATTCCACCCTTTCAAATTCTAATTATGTTTTGAATATTAGATACAGATGCTTCTGAGCATATGACCTGTGATTTGACTCTTTTGTTCAATGTTTACACTCTAATCAAGCCTATTTTTATCACTCTTCGTAATTTTCAAAGGGTGAAGGTAACCTAGGCAAACAGTGTTTTTGTTCTTCCTAACCTGTCTATTTCTAATGTTTTATATCTTCCTACTTTCAGATATAATCTCCTATCAGTTCATAAATTCTGTCAAAAGATTAACTCTATTATAATTTTCTCTACTTTTGCTACAATTTTTCAGACCCCTTCAATGAAGAGGCCAATGGTACTTGGTATAGAAAATAAAGGACTCTATCTACTTCATTCACTCAAGCCTAGTGCCAGCCATTTAAGAAGAATCAAAAACTCCACCCAATTTTCACTCAAGTCTGATGTTACTAGTTTAAAAGTAATCAAGGACATTAGTTAATTTCCTTTCAGTTGTAAAATCAAGAATACTAGTTCAGTTCTTTCAAGTTGTACTAAGTCTAGTGATCAATCTTTACATTATGTTTTATGTTTTTTTCAATTAAGACAAAAGATGTAATCATATGGCATAATAGATTGGGGCATTTGCCAGTTTCAAACATGAGAAATATTCCTGAAGTTCCTTATTCTTCTTATTTACTTGATCATTGTGTTATTTGTGCTAAAACAAGACAAGTTAAACTACCTTTTCAGCCTAGTGCTATTTCAACGAAAGAAAATTTTGACCTTATTCACATAGACAATTGGGGACCATATAAACAACCTACCCATGATGGTTTTTTCACCATTATTGATGATTTTAGTAGGAGAATTTGGACTTATCTCTTAACCACCAAATCTAATGCATTCACTGTCCTTAAACAATTTCTTGCAATGGTTGAAAGGCAGTTCTCAAAGAAAGTTAAAGTAATTAGATCAGATAATGCTTTTGAACTTGAAAGCAGCCTAGAACACGCTTCTTTTCTTATTTCTATGGGAATAATTAATCAAATTACTTGTCCTTACTCTCCACAATGAAATGGAGTGGTTGAAAGAAAGCACAAATATCTTTTGGAAACTTGTACGGCTTTACTATATCCATCTCATCTTCCTATTCAATTATAGGAGAATGCTTACTCACTTCTACTTATCTTATTAATAGATTCCCTTCAAGGGTTTTGAATTTCAGAACTCTCTATCATGTTCTATTTGGTGTTGCCCATAATTACTCAAACTTTAAAAGTCTTTGGTTGTCTTGCTTATGCATGCAATGTTTATCCTCATGAAAGCAAACAGGATCCTAGAGCTATTCCATGTGTCTTTCTAGGTTATCCTATTACAAAGAAGGGATTCAAGTTATTCAATTTGGAGACTAAAGAAATATTTATATCAAGGGATGTTAAGTTCCATGAATCTGTATTCTCTTTCTTATCTCCTTCACTCAACTCTTCTACTTTCCCTCTTTTTGTTGAATTCAACTCTCCTGAGACTAGTACTTATGATGAATTACAACTCATTGTTTCAAGTCCTACTACCTCACTTGACAATGCTTCCCTTGATACTCAAGATAGTGATTTTATTCCCTCTGTTCCCTCATCACCACAAGCTAGTGATTCCACTACTTCTAATTCACCATCAACACCTACAAATACTCCAACAACGGTACCTACTCCACCTACTCTTCCTACTCCTTTAACTAGCACCAGAGCATCCGCTAGAGCAACTTCTAGACATCATTATCTCAAGAATTACATTTGCAATTCGGTTTTTTGTCACTGATCTGACAAAATCCTGTTATTCTACCCATATTCTGCCCAATATTCTTTCCTTTGCTAATCTTTCTACCACGAATCAGTCTATGATAAATACCACAACCTATATTTCAGAATCTAATTCCTATGCTCAAGTATCACTTCACCCAGGTTAGCAGGAAGCACTGGCCAAAGAATTTGAGGCACTTGAATTGAACAAAACCTGAGATGTTGTACTCTTGCCTAAGGGGAAGAGAGCTATACCTTGCAAGTGGGTGTACAAGGTAAAGTAAAAGTCAGATAAGTCATTGAAAAGATTCAAAGCAATGTTAGTCATCAGGGGTGACACACAAATGGATGGCATTGATTTTATAGAAATGAATGTCAGTAGTTCTGGAAATAGTGGTGTGGCTAATGGGAATCACTTTAGAACCAACTACTCTCCTCAGATGAACAATAATATACCTAAACTTGTGTGTGAGTGTTGTAAGAGAGTAGGTCACACCAAGGACAGATGTTATAAGTTACATGGCTATCCATCTCAAAATCAGAATCAGAACTTTCAGAACAACCAGAATCACAGTTCTTATAATCAAGGTTTTAGATAACATGAACATCACCAAAGAGCAATATAGACAGTTAGTGAGTTTTCTGCAGCAATTTCATGTTGGAAATGCAGGGGAAGCATCAACCAATAACATTGGCAATAGAGCAGTGAATTTTTCAGGTATGGTAGTATGTTCAAGCAAAGTTTGTTCAGTTGATTTTGATAAACTTTTATGCAAGTGTTTGAAAACTAGTGATGACTTTTGAATTATAGATTCAGGTGCCTCAAATCATATGACCTTTAAAATATCATACATGTCCAACATTTTACACTTACCATATCTTATACTTGTTAGCCTTCCAAATGAATACAAAGTTAAGGTGACTGAAATTGAAAATGTGGCACTGGCCTCTGAAATCATTTTACTCAAAGTTCTTTACATTTCTTCTTTTAAATATAACCTCATTTCTGTCCATTGCTTGAATATGAGTCTTAAAGGCATCACATCATTTACTGAAAACTCATGTCTTCTGCAAGCCCCTTCAATGAAGAGGACTCCGGAGATTGATAAAGTGGAGGATGGTCTATACCTCTTGGGCTCACACTGCTTGAGAAACTCATCCACCTCAGCATGCACTTCTGTTGTTCAACCAAGTATCAATGATTTTGTTTCTTTTTCTAGTTCTATTACCATAGATAACACTAGTCTTGCAATTCCTACATTCAATAAAGTGCACTGTGATCACTCTGCTACTGTAAATAATCAGTTCAGTTTGTGAATAGAAATAAAGTGAACTCTTCTTCTTCTTCTTCTTCTGTTTATAATTCTTGTACATCGCATAGTAATACTGTTGACTTGGTGTGGCACCACAGACTTAGACATGTTCCCTTTGGCAACAGTTTGCCCTCACCCTCACATTCTCCTAATTACCATGCACCTTCCCAGACTACTTTACCTGCTCCTTCAAATAATATAAGAAAATCACTTAGACAACCTAAGGCCCCTTATCCACCTTAAAGACTTCATCCATTCTCTCCCCAATCTTAAACCAGTTACCAACACCAACTCTGACACTCATGCCAATTTTTCTCTCAATGCCTTATTTTCCCTCAACCATCACATCACCCCTGAATCATTGATCAGTGAAAGTCAGAAACTAGTAGCAAATGTTTGTACTGATAGTGAACCAAGTTCATATGTTGAGGCTGCCATTAATCCTGTTTGGAAAAAGGCCATGACACAAGAATTTGAGGCCCTTTATGCCAATAACACTTGGAGTTTTGTACCACTATCAGCAAACAAACAATGTATTAGGTGTAAATATGTGTATAAAATCAAGCATAAGGCAGATGGAAGTGTTGAGAGGTACAAATCAAGGTTAGTAGTAAAAGGGTATACCGAACAAATGTGAGTTGACTATATAGAAACTTTCTCCCCAGTTGTTAAGATGACAGCTGTGAGATCTTTTATAGCAACAACAGTGAAGAAATGGTGAAACGTCTATCAGTTAGATGTCAATAATACCTTCATTCATGGGGATCTCTATGAGAAAGTGTATGTGGAGGTTCCACCAGGCTTGGTTGTCAATGATTCTAGCTTTGTATGTAAGCTAAACAAATCTGTATATGGTCTGAAGCAGGCCAGTAGGCAATGGTATGTCAAACTAACTGAAGCACTCTATTCAAAAGGATATTATCATTCTCTTAATGACTATTCATTGTTCTATAAAAAATCAGATACTTCTGTCATATTTGTAGCTGTGTATGTAGATGATGTACTCATCACAGGGACTGATTTGAAAGAGATTGAGAACTTGAAGACTTTTTTGCATGACAGTCTTAAGATCAAGGATTTGGGATTATTGCACTATTTTCTGGGATTTGAGATATTGTATAAGGATGATGGTGTGATCGTTTCACAAAAAAAAAAATTGCCATTGACTTGTTGAAAGAATATGATTGTTTGGAGTGCAGCAATTTTTCCTCTCATTTGTATCTTACTGTTAAACTCAAGGCCAAGGAAGGTGTCACACTTGATGATCCAACTTACTACAGGAAACTCATTGATAAATTAAATTTTCTAACTAACAATAGATTGGACATAGCCTATGCAGTCCAACATCTTAACCAATTCATGCAAGAGCCTAGAGATTTGCATCTTAAGGCTGCTTTCCATTTATTGAGCTACCTGAAAAGTGATCCAACACTGGGGATATTCATGTCAAAGGATTCAGACTACACAATCCAAGATCAGTGTGACTGTGATTGGGCTTTTTGTCATGATTCAAGAAGGTCAGTTAGTGAGTACTTAGTTATACTGGGAAACAACCCTATCAGCTGGAAATCAAAGAAACGTGAAATTGTTTTCTTGTCATCAGCAAAAGCTGAGTATAGGTCATTGGTGAACTGGTTTGGTTAAACAAGTTACTTTAAGAACTGATTGTGCCATTTCCCATGCATATTACAGTTCATTGTGATAGCCAGTCAGCCACTCATATTGCAAAAAATCATGTCTTCCATGAAAGGACCAAACACATTGAGATTGTTGCCACTTTGAGGGATAAACTACAAGAAGGCCCCATCTACTTGCATCATATTCACACTACTGATCAGCTTGCAGATGTGCTCACTAAAACACTCACAGGAGTTAAACATGCAGCAATTATGAACAAGTTGACAATGGTGCCCTCACTTCCAACTTGAGGGGGTATTGAGAATTACTTCAGCTATTTATGATTGTATTGTGACTTGTTAGTGTAGTACATTGTCATTAGGAGTTGTTAGTTAGTTATTAACATAGTTGTTGCCAGCTGTATGAATTCAGTTAGTTTGTTAGCTTCATTAGGTCGGTTAGTTACTAGCTTATATTAGATAGATGAGATATGTTTCATTCTGTAATCCTTATATATATAGTTCATCATGGTTAATGAAAAGATATGAGCTTTCATTTCCCCATTTCATGTTGGCTAGTTCATCTCATTTTCTCTCTCGAGCTCTCATGGTGAAACCACCATTGAAGCTCAATTATTCCGCTTCATTTTGTTAAAGATCTAATAAGAAATGACAATTATTAAGAATAATATCATACAATGGTTACAAAATATTTTCAAAGTTCTGTTTCCCTCCGAAATGTTTGTCGTTTTATCGGCTGATGAAATCGGATGATAAATTGATTCCTTAACTAAGCAATTTGGGCCGGAAGCGGAACTCTAACTTCCAGCAATGGGTTCCCCAACTACTCCAGAAAGCGTTAGGATGGTGATTGAGTAAACAAAGTGGTAAGAAACATAAATACAGCTAGAGTGCAATAGAGGCGATAAAGATAGAATGAAGATATGTAAAAATCAGATTTTTGATTGATTGTGTTGTTTTTATTCTGTACAAGTGATCTTACATTTATACTACAAGAAATAAAATGTGGTCCTCCTATATTAACCACTAAATCCACTAGCCAACTATGAGGAGGTGGTGCCGGTTTTTGTTGGATATAAAGCCGTACGGGAAGTAAATAAATATTACAAGTGTTCAAAAGGATAAACAAACAACCAAGATTATAATTGCCGCAAGCTTCTTGAGTCTTGAATCTTGATAACCTGAAATCAAGAAACACTAAATCTGGATTGTTACAAATGTGGCAGAGTCGAGAGATGACTCTCTGTCTTTAAGACAAGATTGTCCCGTATATATGCTTTTACGTTAGCGGGAATAGTCTCCCAAGATAAAATAACATGTTAGCGGGCAATAGTCTCCAACAGATATGTCCAGATGCTGTCATCCGTGACCTTTCTGAAGCAGACCGACTAGCCACGGTGTATAACTGCCGAAGGCACGAGTTTCTCCCAATAAGAGACGTCCTCTAAGGAGTCGTGAAGTTACTCAACTTCTTATCATGCTTTGTTTATAGCGATAAACTCTGATTCCATCATGAATCCAGTCGATGCAAGTTTTCTTAGAGGATTTTCAAAGACACACCATACACATCTACTTGTGGCTTTGATGTTTTTCAAGTCCGATGTCCAGTTTGCATCACTGTGTTCTCCCATAACCGCTGGACATCCAGAATACCATAATCCGTAGATAAGCGAATATTTCAGAGATCGTCATATCTGATTTAACGCATTCTATCGATTATTTTTAGAATCACGAGTGAACCTTAGTTCAACTGATCTACTTTGTAAGTCGATACCAGGTCGGTTGTAGTTGTAAAATACATTGAACTACATGTGACATGCACATATCGCTCCTAGTATATTGGTGCACCATGATTCCAATCAATTCTATGTTTCATATCCATTGGTGGCTTCAACGAGACTGTCAACTACCTCATAAATGAGTTTGGAATTAGACCAGTCCGTTAGATGTCTTAAAAATCTCAATTCCTAAGATGTCATCTGTGATACCCATATCTTTCATATCGAGACTTGTTTCAATATGACTTTCACTTTCATACTGTTGGTTTTCCAAATGTTGGCTTTCTAACTTCAGAGTCAGTGTTTTTGTTATCAAATTTATTATTTCTGTTTCATCTGAAACTTCCAGGATCAAAATGTAAACATTTCAGAGGCCAAAAAGAAAGTTAAGGAAGAAGCCCAACAGTCCAACAAACCAACTCTGATCCTCCCCTTTCGGCTGTCTCAACATCCATGTCACGCAAGACTGCAATGACCCTGGATGTTAAGCTATTCACACGGGAGCACATGTCCAAGTAGTCGAGGCCTTATACTCGTCAGTAGATTCGTCTACTTTGTACTCAATTTGAGTATCCACTTTTACAACCAAAAGGTTCTTTTCCCGGATGAAGGTCAACCATTACACAAGTATAATTTTATCCAATAGAATCTATAGCTTCTTTCCAAAGCAGCGCTTTTGGAGATGAGAATTATTTGTTAATTGTCCATGGTTCATTTCCAACCATACAAGCTAGAAGGCCTGGAACAAGTCTTTGTCCCCTCTTTGCTCCATCTCGATTCAACATCTAGAATCTCTGAGTTCTGTAGATCTGGAACATTAAGTTCTGGATAGTCAGCAACTTTCGAGTCCTGTAGATCAGGAACATCTTGTTCCGGATAATCAGGCACTCTCGGGTTCTTGTTAACCTTGAGCAATTATTTCTTTTCCTCTCAAGGAAAGATGTCTTCAAAGAATTCAGTATTTTTTGACACCAAGAGGTGATAAGTACTACTATTATTTGCAGATTCAATGGATATGCAATCTACAGTCTTAGGTCCAACTTGACTTGTTTCGGTATTCCAACTTCTACCAAGCCACGCTATATCACAACATTTGTAGGTGGAATCATTTTCATGTTTCACGTGGGGGGTTATCCTTATCCTTATGCGGAGTTCTGTTAAGAATCGTATTAGCGGTAAGAATCGCATTGCCCCATATATTTTGGGTGTATGCCTTTGCGCTTGGCTAACACCGTTAGACTGAGGTGAGTAAGGAGCAATCGTTTGATGAACGATGCTTCACATTCTCCTCTTCTATCACTATGAATTCCTCAATCCGCAGGCTTAATTGATTTTCAATTTCTGCTTTGTAGCGCTTATCCGCTTCAACATCTTCATCTTTACTTTTCAACAAACAAATGATGCAATACGTTGTACCATCGTCAATGAATGTCACAAAGTACTTGTCTCCCCCCTCTAATTTTGTACAAACTTCAAATCACCCATGTAAGTGTGACTAAGTTCTAGAGGAGCGGTGTTTCTTTCGCTATTCCTTTGACGGAATGGAAATGGGATTTTGCATCTTCGCTCACCTCACTCCATTTTGAGGCTTTATGTCGACATAAGGCAACAATCTCAACTTAGTTAGCTTTTGAGTGACTTTCTATTCAACGTGTTTTAATCTATGATGGCATAGATGCACGTATTATAAATATATAATTCATTTGTCTACAGACATATTGTACCATTCTTAGTTATTACAGACCTGTTCGACTAGTCTCAAACCAGTTTGACCAACAACGTCCCTGAAACCAAGTTCGAGACATGTATCACCTCCTTTTAGAGTGATTTCATTCCCTGAAGTCCTTTTGATGACAACCTCTCCAACCCCTTCTACTTTAGAGGTGACGTTGCTTCACATGAATAATTTTTTGCCCGTGGTTAGGGCTTAATCGGATCATATGTGATCTGGATACCCTGCCCCACTCCAGTTGCTTTGGCAGACTGAGTGTCCAATTTCTTTTCTGCCTTTCCTTTGGCCTTCAGATCATTTAAGACCTGGAAACTCTGGCCCACTCAAGTCGCATGTAAGCTTTGTACGATTGAGTATCCAATACCATTCTATCAAATGAAGGATCTTCTGTCAGATAGTGTGACAGGTTCAACGTCTTAAGATAAACTATTATCTTTTAGTCTTCTTCCCTTGAGATTGTTGCCCAGACAATTCCTGACGCTTGCTTAAGAGTGGTAACAATTTTCGCGCAGTCAGTGGATATCTCTCTTTCGTATGTGCGAACATACTTTACACACTTTTAATAATTATACCAAAAAGAACGGATCTTTTAAATTTTGTTTTCCATCACCAATCTTTAATCGGGAAGGAGGGTGATCCAATTTCTAATTTTAGAGTGTAGGGAACATAAGTTTTTAATGAAAATATTTTCATATTCCTAGTCTTACTTTACACACTTTTATTTAGATATTATCTAAACACATTATAGGCAATGAATGATAGTTAACTTAGACCTTTTGGATTCTGGCCCACTTCAGTCAGACTGAGTGTCCATTTCCTCCTTACCATAATTCAGATCCTTTGTCTGGGACAGATATAGGCCCTATGCTACATAATAGAACAACATCTTCAACTTTCCCCTCTTGTCCAGTCGACATCCTCTACCTCTCGAGGGCGCTTGCTTCCACCACTATTGGGAGAGGTGACATCAACCCGTCCATGATCCTTAGCCGCATTAGCATGACTATCAGCAGTATCTTGAAGCTCAGCATCAGATCCAGAGATCTCACATTCAACGAAAATATATTTGTAACTATCGTCAAAGAGAGAGCCAAAACTAGTACCAGATTTGAAAGCGCGGTTGTTGACAAAGGCAATGTTTGAAATGTTTTCAAGAAGAAAACCACAGCCAGTTTTGGGACCATAATTGTTGGCCGACATCTTTCGAACACTAATACAATCTTGTCTTAAATTTGTTAGCAAAATATCGCACGGGAAGTAAATAAATATTATAAGTGTTCGAAAGGATAAACAAACATCCAATATTATAATTGCCGCAAGCTTGTTGAGTCTTGAATTTTGATAACCTGAAATCCAGAAATACTAAATCTGTATTGTTACAACTGTGGCTGAGTTGAGAGATGGCTCTCTGTCTTTAAGACAAGATCCCCATATATATGTTTTTACGTTAGCGGGCAATAGTCTCCCAAGATAAAACATCAACTAATCAACACTACAAAGCAAATAGGTTGATTCTGACGAAGAAAACAAACATGAAACGACTTGCTGAAAAATGGAAAAGAAAATCTCTTTTTGGACTGTTCTTGTTCAAGACTTGTGTATTCTCCTTTTCTATTTTTCCTTCTCTTCTCGAAATTGGAGTAAGGTTTTCTCTTTATAGTGTTTAGGAGGAGGATAGGTGTTAAGAGGCTGTTTAAGAGGTATAGTCATGACCAGAAATATTTTGTACGATTTGTAATAAGTGCAAAACGTTTCAGATGGTTAATGCCAGTTGGCTTTCCCGTTGCTGGAGTATTCTGGAACATTAGCGTCGCGTCGCTGGAACATTGGCGCCGCGACTCTTCCAACTTTTATTCCCAAAAATCCAAGGACCAAACTGTAACTTCTAAGCAGTTTGGGGTCCAAAAATATAATATCAGAAGAAGCCCACAACCCACGACCCGTCCCGACCCGGACTGGCGGGTGGGTGGTGGTGGTGTGGGCCTAGCCTTGAACCCAAGCACACCTAGGTCCTCCCTCTTTCAAACACATGGGTTACCCTTTGAGGTCCTAAACCCTTATCCATTTTTAAGCTTATAAAAAGAACAATTCTTCCTTTTCCCACCGATGTGGTAGATTTGTCCCACACCATATTTCCATGCCTCAAACACATTACTTCGTGGACCAATATCTCTTTCATTTCTTAACGAAATTTGATGATCCTTGGTCATACGGTCATCTACTCACTTAATAATTGATCTATAATATGAAAAAGAAATAACACCATTACAATAGAATAAAAATTATATATATAGTAACTTACTTTTAATCGTGATTTGAAAAACAAGAAATTTATGAATGTTAATAAAAAAAGATTTTAGTTACCTGATCTTATCCATGATATAAGTTTTGTCATCATAATTTTAAAAGTTTTATTGTCTCAAATTTAAATAAATCTTATCATATTTTAGCATGAGGTTATAATTTTTTATTTTTCATTTTTTCTATTCCTTATTTTCTTTTTTAGACTATTCATTATTTAATATGTTACATTGCGAATAAAAACTATTGCTAGCTTGTCATTTGGTTTAGTATTTGTTTATTGCTTTTTTTTAATATAATAATGACATAATTTCATTTGTTAATATAATTTGTTATTAGCTTGTCATTTGTCATAATTTTATACATATTACTGTATTTGTAGTGGTTAAACTACAACCTTTTTATAGCATAAAAGAGTACTAGATATTATTAGATTGGTTCAAAAGAAAAGGTGTCAACATTGTTGTCCAAAAAAAGAAAAAAAGAAAAAAAAAAGAAAAGGTGTCAACCTAGGATCTTAGATTTGTTCAAACTTCATTCAAACGAGCCCACAACTCGTTTGATGGTGGCCCACGGTAAATGATGCAACGCGATTAAAAGATAAGAATAATGCTTTCATGTCTTAATATATTAAACAAAAATATATAGCATTCAACTAGCTTAGCAATTAAACTCTTAGTATCATAACTTTTTAAAAAATATATCAATGGGATATGATACGAATATTTTTCTAGGTTCCCTATCAAAACGTCTGTAGTAATTGCAATTCTGATATGATATTAAGTGTCAATTTTAATATAAAATTTCTATTTAAGTATACATCAATAACGTTAAATTTAGTATTTTAATAATTATATTTAATATTTTATAAATTTATTGATTTTAAATATGTAAATGTGATATGATAAATTTTTTTATATCAAATAAAAAAAATTACTAATGTTTTATAAATATATTATTGTGCTTTGCTTGTGTTTATGTTTTGTCTTGAACCGCTAGAAAATCGCCGCTATCTACCAAGTTATATATAAGGTCTTTGTACATTCTACCTTATCTAAAGTCTACGTTGTGAATATGTTGTTATTGTAATTTTCTTTTGATATCGGCAGTGCCCAATACGAAAACTAGTTCTTACAAGAAAAATCAACTAACATCAAGCCTTTTAAATCTCGATCAAAGTCGAGATTCTTGACAAATTCCCTAATTAGACGAATCAAAACGAGTGAAACAGAACACAAACAGTCCTAATCACAGGTGATTATTACCTTAATCTACAAGGTAATAATAAAGACTGAAATTTTAAAGAAAATTCCCACCACGCGTTAGAAAAAAAAAGAAACTGAAAGGAAAAACCAAAACCTGACATATTCACCGATTCATTTCAATTACTAGATCTGCATTCGAAATTCACTTTAGGGTTCTACAAGGATAAGTCGACCGACTGATTTCCTTAAGTAGAGTCCTAGGGTTTTGGTTTCCCTTTTTTTTTTTTACTAATGGCGAGGGTTTACGAGAATTGGCATAGGTTAGTGCGAGCGACGATGCGAAGGGAGCAGCTCCGGCAGACCGGTCCCGGTCACGGGAGGACACCTAGCGGCATCGCGGGTTCGGTTCCCGATTCTCTTCAGCGGACTACCAACATTAATGCAATTCTTCAAGCGGCTGATGAGATACAGGATGAAGACCCTAATGTGGCTAGAATTTGTAAGTTACACCTCCAATTCTTCATTTAGTACGGTTTTTATACTACGTATTACAATTTTCAGCACAATATATAAGGGTCCGTTTGGCCGTGAAATTTGAAAAAAGTAGTTTTTGTTTTCAACAATTAATTAATATAATAATCTAGAGAACTATCCCCAATTTCAAGATCTTAACTTTGTTCTTGAACAAACTTAAAGAACATATCAAATTTTGAGTGTGGTTTATGCATTCTTTGTTGCCATTACACACTTTTGCACCGGGTTTATTATTTGGTTAGATGAGCATAAGTTTTAGTGGTAATTCATCTGAGCTTCTACGCTCACCAGACCCCACTCGTGGGATTACACTGAGTATGTTGTTGTTCTATCTGATCTTCTAATGCGGATCTTAATTTTTGAACTTCTTTGATTCTAGATGTAATCTTATGTCTGAGATTGGTTGTTTTGCTGAAGTATGTGAGCAGGCATATTCAATGGCGCAAAATTTGGATCCCAACAGCGATGGACGAGGTGTTCTTCAGTTTAAAACTGGATTAATGTCAGTTATTAAGGTACTTCTCAAGTTAAAGCTGCTGATTATGGGCCATCTTAATCTTAAGGCAATTAGCTAAACGCCACATAGTTGAAGACAGTTATTCTGACATATTGATACAAGAGTTATTCTGACATATTGATTTCTTTTTCATGACGACATATATATGTGGTTTGATCATTTGGCCGATGTGGTAGTGATTGTGTTAATATTTTACACTACAATTCAACAAAATGTAAGAAATGATCAATCATATATAATTTTCAAATTCTTTTTTGGATAGATCGAAATGTTGGAAGGAAAAAAAGTAAAGGAAGATAAAAAAGAACGAACCTTCTGCAGATTTTCTACGTTTTGGTATATCTCATGTATATGGGAGCTTTTCCGTTAGCACAAAAGATTCACATGACTATCTACCAGTCTTTGGTTGGAGGAATATGTTAATTAAAAGTTGGATGCAGGCTCCGTACTAGTTGCTATACCAATAAGGCTTGGTATCAAAGGGTTTGGATTCTTATCAGTTGTGTGCTTTTACTTTTGGGTTGTAATGGGAAGATAATCCGGTAAATTTATCACTTCGCTTTGTTAGTTGGATATATAACACAAGTGTTTGCATCACAAGATGTAGTATGTAGGTGAATACAAAATCGTTCTCACAAAGAACTGATACCCAATATCTAGTAAGTACAAACGTTAGGGCGACCTAATTTTATGAGAATAATGAAGGGGTTAACTTATACTAATATGGAAGCATTATACATGCAAGCAAATTAAGAATTAAAATACACTTAACTGAAGCTAGGGTCATATGTCTCTTGATATTTTTGTTTGGACTATATCATCTTCCTATATATTTATCATGTTTTTTAGTATTTTACTAGGGCTTTTTACACTTTTTACACTGCTTCGAGTAACTTGTCCTTGTGGCTAGGGTCTACTGGAAACAACCTCTCTACCTTCCAAGGTAGGGTAGCAATTAGAATAATTAAAAAAGAAAAGTTAACAAACAATCCAACTTCCATTACATTAATACTAAGCAAGAAAATTATTTAAGAATCTAAATTATACACTAGCTTGAAAAAGCAAGTACATCATCAACAAAGAAAAAAAAATCATCAACCATGGATTTGTTTTTCTTTTAAGGAACAAAGGAAATCATTACAAAGGTTTTGAACTTGAAGATACTAAAGAAAGAAGAAAAAAGGTGAAGGAAAAAAGAAAGAAAGAAGAAAAAGGTGAAGGAAAAAAGAAAGAAGAACATGGCGAAGGATAAATCTCCTAATGACAGCTTTCCAAGCTCATTTTCCTTCAAAACATTCTTTGTTCATCGCATACGACACCCCTTAAGGTGCGGCCTTGTGGTTAATGTATTGGGTTGAGAACCATGATGTCTCATGTCAAATCCTAGTGGAGGCAAAAAATATCAGGTAATTTCTTTCCATTTGTCTTAGTCTTGCTGCACAGAGTTCCCGGTACCTGTGCTGGTAGGTAGCATGTGTCCAGTGGAATTAGTGAGGTGCGTAAAAGCTGGCTCGAGCACCACGGTTATAAAAAACGGCATTCCTTACTAGTTCTCCTTGGATATAATTTAAAGTTTCCGTCCTAGAGGCGACCCTGAATTTGCTCCCAGCAACTGGACACTGAGGTGTCAGAATTTCATGCTCAGGGTTGGCAAGGGAGTAGGAGTTTGGTCGAAAGGACTCTCCACCTGCCATCTTGAGGTTGGGGGTTGGGTCACCAAAAAGGCAATCTGGGAAAAGGTTACTAATGAACTGGCCAGGGATATGGGGATGAGTTCTACCATATCAAACAAAGCAGTGGCTCAGAGTTGCCTGCCAGTGCCTAGACACCACCCAAAATCAGAGCATAGGTGTTGAAATTTCTGAACCTCAGCTGGAATTCTCTTCAGCTGTCTTCTGGCGCTCGAGTCACCATTTTGATTCAGCTCAAAAGTCTCCTCTGAACTCCAAAAAGTTGTTAAACTTGAATAAATAAAGTGACATACAAAGACTTATAAATCCAACAAACTGTGAAATAATGCAACTTCTGAACAAACTACCGAAAATTCATCAATAATAAATGTGCAAGTTAACAAGGCAAATCTATTTTTTAACAGATTTATCACTTTGCTGGCTGCTGCTTAACATGTGCTTAACTTATTGTACAATTGTTTCAGCAGATGCAGCTGATCATAATCTTATGCCTAGCTAGATTTTACTGCTGCATTATCCTTTTACTAAAAGATATTAAACTATGATGTGTACATTAAGGTAGTGAGTAGTGACCATGACTGTGATGAAAATATAATTCCACTCTAAGATTCGGCCATCTGATGAAGCATATAAGCGATGCAAGGGGCATGTTTCTTTTCGTAGTCCTTTGTACTGAGAAACCTTGTAAATAACTGAATCCAGTCTTATTACGAGTGCTTACAATCCCCATTTTGCCATTATGAATCCCACATAATCTTTTTGTTTTTGAAAAGGTATAAGTTATATATTCAAAAGAGAAACAGCTTAGCACTAAGGTGGTGCTATGGCAGTGCACATATTTGGAAATGAGTCCTATCCTTGTAAAGATTGTATGAAATTTATCAGGCTATTTTCATCCTTTACATCCTGCAGATTACACCACCACCACCACCACCAACAACAAATTACCCAGTGTAATCACACAAAGTGGGGTCGGGGGAGGGCAGAGTGCACGCAGACCTTACATCATAAAGCCAAAAATCCTACATAATCTTATGTCTGTAGTAGTTATCCCTTTAGCATGTCTTGTACCCTTTAAGTGTGATGAAGTTTGATTGGAGTTCAATATGTGCAGCAAAAACTTGCCAAAAAGGAAGGGGCTCGGATAGACCGTAATCGTGACATTGAACGCTTATGGGAATTTTATCAGCAATACAAAAAGCGGCACAAAGTGGATGATATTCAAAGAGAGGAGCAAAAATGGCGTGAATCTGGAGCAGTTAGTACTAATTTAGGAGAGTATGTTTCTGTTACCTTCTCGTATCTGAGTGTTACTTGGTGTATCTTACTTTTTCAGAATGCGATATCATGGCTTATTCGCTTTTGATATCAGCATTTTCATATTGACCGGATCTGACCGTTTATCTTGCTTTGCTTGTGCTTTTGCTTTGTTTGTGCTTATGCTCTGTCTTGAGTCGAGGTCTCTCGGAAACAGCCGCTCTATCTACTAAGGTAGAGGTAAGGTCTGCGTGCACTCTACCCTCCCCAGACCCCACGTTGTGGGATTTCACTGGGTATGTTGTTGTTGTTGTTGTTGTTGGTGTATCTTACAGTAATGTGTGATAGCTTTGCTGCATCAATAGCTCAAGATTATGCTTGTCTGACAGATGGAATTGATCTTCTTTTTAAAATTAAAATGGGTTGTCAGAATATTGTCGAATTTTTCACGATAATGATGTGAATTTAAGGCTTGAAATGTCTGATACTGAAACATTTGATTGCAGCATTACTCATCATATGAGGGATTTGCTATCAGCCATCAGGAGTCTGTTTTTAATCATTATAGTGTCCACTACTAAATATCCTGAGAGAAAATAGTAAATATGTCACTAATCTTCTCAGCTTAAATTGTTGTTTATAGCCTTGAAGGTATTCTGTAATTTCATTTGGCATTCTGTAGCATTCAAACTGAAATTGGCATTGTTTGCCTTTTTGTCTTTTCAGTGGGTTTGTTTGTTAATGTTGAGGAATCATAGTAGAAGTGGCTGTCTGCTTGACTTGATTAATATTTATTGTTTCTGTCATCTGTAGTGTGTATAGCTGAAGTGTTCATTCACTTGGAAGTCTTATTTTTTAAAGTTCGGGGTGATGCAGCAGATGTTATTGACCTTTTACCTTAAGCCTTGAGGCATCCTTTCTGTCTATCTTCCATTTGCTGCCGTGCTTTGAGAGACGTCTCTCATTTACTGACAGATAATTTTCCTTAGCTAGCATATTTACTTTCAGCGTATACCCTGTTTCACGATCAAAATTGCGACAGTATTGATTTTTTATTGCTGAGAATAGTAGTTTTATTATCTGGTAAGTTGAGGAGGGATCTTAATCTTCTGTTGATCCTTGCTTGCTTTTTTTGTAAAGGAAAAAGCTTCACCCATTAATTTGTTCTTTTATTCTTTTCTAGGTTGGGACTTAGATTTTCAGAAATGAGAAAGGTGTTCGCTACCTTGAGGGCTGTGGTTGAAGTGATGGAGTCTCTGAGCAAAGATGCAGCTCCTGATGGTGTGCGAAGGCTTATTATGGAGGAGGTAATATTTCCTTTCACTTCGTATTTCTGTCTGAGTATAGTCTGAGACTAATTTCCTACTTGTGTGACCTCTTTCATGGTTTGTTCAGTTGAGAAGGATCAAGAAATCTGATGCAACTTTATCGGGGGAACTTGCTCCATACAATATTGTTCCTTTAGAGGCACCATTGTTGACAAACGCTATCGGTTTTTTCCCGGAGGTATGAATGTTGATTTTTCCTTTTCTTCTATGACCAACAATTTTGTTTTTGAAACTCTCTGACCAGCAATATATATTCGTCAAATTTATCAATCTCCTAACCGTTCCCCCTATTACCGCTTCACCTTTAGCCCTAAATTTATTGCCTGTTCTGAATTATGGCCTTATTTTTTTGATTGTACGAAATGATTTTGTTTCCTGTCTCTCTTCAGTGAAAATTCCTGATTAAAGTTGTGAATCCGGTGTTTTCTTCCATTGCTTAAAACCTATTTAACGTAAGAAGAATGCGGGCTTGAGTGCCAACACCAGTAAACTGATAAGGAAATAATGCATGTTATGCTTGTTGCCTGTATAATCTGCTTTCTGCTTAAATTAAAATAGTTTCTGAACTTGAGGATTGTGAGTCTTAGGTTTCCCTTTATTTTGGACTACACTTCTTTGCTACAGTTGGAGGATCATCTATTCTTCAATATGACTATCTGCTTGGCTGCATTTGAAGAATCACATGTTCTTCAATATCTCTACAGATCCGTTATATACATTCATGTAACGTGTCAAAGAGAAATAATTTACTGGGAAACACGTGCAGGTTCAGGGTGCCATATCAGCAGTTAAGTACACTGAGGAGTTCTCTCGGCTACCCCCTGATTTTGAGATTCCTGGACAGCGGGATATGGATATGTTTGATCTTTTAGAATATGTCTTTGGCTTTCAGGTTGGTGTTTAATGTCATTTTGAGATGCCTTATTTCTAATTTTTCTATGTAAGACATTCAAAATGAATTTGTAAGCTTCACTTTACCGAATTTAGTAATTGCTATATGATAAGTGAACTTATCTTGTTTGCTATTAAAATAATTTCTAATGTATCCTGCCTTCCAGAATACATTGTAGGGCATGTATAAATATGAGGCATTACTTTTGTTCTCTAACAAAACTAAATAGTGTCATATTGCATAATTCCTTTGTCGTGACTCTGCAAAATTTACTTCATCATATAATATTGGTAAGTGGTCAAATTTTAAGTTGTTTGTACCAGTGGAATGATTCACCAGAGCTTTGACCATCAAGAGAACTTCCTTAGCTGTAAAAAGTGTTCTTATGGGAAGAGTCGGGGATTTCTATTCCGTGGAGGCCTCGTGGTTTTGTTGAGTTAGGATGTTGCTCCTTTCACGCCATTCTTGCCAAACCAATCTCACTGGGACTGCATATCATATACCTCTATACGCAAGTTGCAGATGGAAATGAACAACAATAGGATAGGCAAAGTTAATTATGTAAAATTGACCTTTAGCTCTAGCGTTTTTTCATGTCGAGGATTAGGGTAGAAGGATAGTAGTAGGTAGCCAAGTGTGGGGAGGGAGGGGGCAAGTTTCCTTCTTTCCCCTTTTCCTTTTAGTAGTAGTTTTCAGCTATTGCATAGTTTCTATTTCCTTGATGGGTATTATTATCTGTTGCCATATTTGTTTTGTATCTTACTATTTGCTGTCTCTTTTCTTATATTTCTGCGCCATGTACTTTTCTTCTGAGCCGTGAGCCAAGGGTCTACCGCAAACAACCTCTCTACCTCACAAAGGTAGGGGTAAGGTATGCGTGTTTTTTGTTGTTGTTGACCTTTAGCTCTAGCGGTTTTTCATGTCCTATAACTCTAGTTCTAACCTGCTACTATGTTGAATTTTGTCACTATTCTTGCTGATCTAGTTTTTCTTATTTGCAGAAAGACAATATAAGGAACCAGCGCGAGAATGTCATCCTCATTGTTGCAAACGCCCAGTCACGACTGGGGATACCTGTTGGGGCTGATCCAGTGAGTTATTAATTGATTATTAGAGCCGTTGGTTATCTGTTCGGTGTACTGATGTCGTTGCATAAATGAGTGCTTGAATTTTCAATAATTTTATTGATAATTACAAGTCATCAATTAATTGAAGGGGTAAAATCTCCATTTACAATTTTATATGTAAAATAAGAGAAACATGGCATGGTTTTGGAGATGTGCTCTCTGGGGTGGGGAATTTGGTAACAGCCTTAAACTAATAATATTTAATGGTACTATCTCCCCACTGGTCATGTAATACCTTTTTGGTCCAAGGAAGTAGTTTTATAACTAGACTAGATATCCCAAGAGTTGACTGATTAGCAAGAGGGCGAAGTGAGTCATTTTCAATGTATTACTTCTTAAAAACTTTTCCTCTTTCATCATGTCCTGCTTATTAATATCGTTAATTCTTTGGATATCTATTATATTTTCAACCCTCTAACCACAACTTCTAAAGCTTTCTTAGACTTCTTTTTTGTGTTTGAATAAGCATCTAGAACATTATTCTTATAATGAATGAGATGTCACATGGTAGAATCATTATATGAACTTCGAGTGGATGCATTTGTGCATAATTGTTACATCACAGCCTTGAGATGAGTATCCATCGTAATTAACTCACTACTAGTTTCTCTGTTCAGTTGTGTATGCATCAACATTCAGAATTACGTTGATAACATTTGAATAAGGCCAAACCCATCGGGCCCCCCCTTGTGGTCGGCAAGATCTTTTATTTGAACACCTCAACTAAGCCTTGTACCTATCGAGCACTCAGACTACATTGAATTTGTTTCGATTACACTTTTTTGACAATCAACTAAAATTATAAAGTGTGTTAATACACTCACGGGTGATGTGTCATAATGACTAATTAAAAGAGGACATGTGGTATTTAGTGCAAAATAATACTTTTAAAATAAATTATAAGAAAAAAGAAAAGAAAAAACTATTTTAATATAAAGAATAAATTTTGAGTAAAAAATAATATTTCAAAAAAGAAAGAAAAATCTATTTTCTAAACCCTACACATTTATTAACACAAAAAAATGCATTTACTAACAAAAGAAAAATTTGAAAATCATGTTTTTGGTGTTCTGCACCATGTGTGTTCTTGATCCAACCATGATTTCAATCCAAGATTTCAAGAAAAACTCCTTCAAATTTGTTATAACTTCATCTAAAGATTCCCCGTGAAGACCCGAAAAGAACCCCAACATTAATTTCTTAAAATTTTCATCAAATAAAGTATAACCCATTTTAAATCTTCAAGCTTTCTAAAGTACCCATTAATGGTATTTTGATGAACCTCTTTGTTTTTCTTTTTCTTTTTATTAGGAGAGAGCAAGAAATTGAGTTTGTTTACGGTAAAAATCGTATCAAAAGGTAAGAATAGTGGCAACAATGAAGGTGAGGAAAGAAGATAAACACATGATTTTAGAACCTCCATTGAAGGAGTTTAAGCTTATTAGGGAAATGGGTGGGAAAAAAGGGGAAGAAGAGAAAAATAAATGAAATATTGACTAAATAAAGCCGTGCACGCGCCACTAATGAGTGTATCACACTCACCATGCCAAGTCAGCGAAAAATGTATAAATTGCACAGTCAGGCCCTACCATAGGTGTCTAAATGAAACAAGAATTAGTTGAGGTCTTTAAGTGAAAGATCTTGGCGATCACAAGAGCCCCCGTTGGCCTTTGAGTAATTGTTGTGAGCTGGTTGGTTGAAAGAGTTTTGGAGAGGTTCTAATAAAGGTCTACTTGCAAGTCAAATTTCATTCTGATGGTGGGCTGTACTATCTTCTATACAAGCTATTTTCTGCCTTGAAGATTTAGTAGGAACCTTAAGCTGATACTTTCAAATGGTCAATGTTGTTGAAAGTGGCATTATAGTTTATATACCAAATCGTACGTGTTGCTTCATTTACAGGAAAAAGGTTAGCGCTCCAGACTTATGTGTTTTTTTCCCTATCTGACAGAAAATAGATGAGAAGGTTATCACAGAGGTTTTCCTGAAGGTCCTGGATAATTACATCAAGTGGTGTAGATACTTGCGCATTCGGCTTGTGTGGAATAAGTTAGATCTGCAACCTTTATTATATATAGTGCTAATGTAATTCACAACTGATTCTCATTTCAATCACGTCAACAGATTAGAAGCCATTAACAGGGACAGAAAGCTTTTTCTTGTTTCACTCTACTTCTGCATATGGGGTGAAGCTGCAAATATCCGTTTTCTTCCTGAATGTATCTGCTATATATTCCACCATGTAAGTCGGTCTCTGTTCTCTATTTCTTTTGCTATTTGATTAGTGGTTGAACTGGAGCTATTTGCTGTTTGATCAGCAGTCTTGCAGGAGATAGTTGCTCCCCTTTGGAATTCGTGGCCCTCTATTCTAGTGATGATTTTCTAATTAGATTATTGACATATTTAGTCCCAGCATTAATGCGTGAAATCAAAGATAATAGATATATTTTCCAAAATTAAACTATTCAAGCACGGGCGAATTTATGTACTAAATTTGAGGCACGTGAACCCATAGTTTCTCCGTAAAACTAGGTATCTTATGTATTTATTTTTTAAAATTGGTATAATACTAATGCCACAGAAAGGCTAAATGGTGCACTTGGTTGTTTACCTAGAGGACTAGGGATCAATTCCCACTTAATACTTTAAATACTTTTTTTCCTTCTTTTTCTAGTGGTGCACCATGTTCTAGAAATCTAGATTCGCCTATGATAATTCAAGTAAACACAAGCTGACGCAAATGTCATACTATTAAATGGAAATTTCTGATATTCTATTACTATGTGTAGTAACTCAAAGGTGTGGTTCCAAAACCTTGTAAATCATGTTTAGTTGATGAACTATTTAAGTGAGCTGAACCTATAATTTTGTAACCTAGACTGTTTCAACGAACCTGAAGCATGACAGGCTTATGGTCCCTTCAGAATATACAGTAATGTGAGTGCTGCCATTCATGGTAAGACACAGATTCCGTGTTGACAGCTGGAGTGACTATACTATCCAGCCTGTTCGGAACTTAAATGTTATGTAGTGATCGTGGTTAAGGTCCTAAACTTTTGTCCGCCGTTCCTTGGTTTAGGTAGGATCTAAAATTTTAATTGGCATAGATGGCGCTGTGATATGTCCTTTATTTTCCCACTTCTACTCTGCACTGCTCCAAGACACTTATTGGATGTCCATTCCAACTGTGCTATACTGTTGCACTTCTAGTTTGTAGATGGGGCAATTTTTATTTTTTATCAACATTTGTTTAAGGAAGAAGCGGAGTGGAGGCCTAATTTGGCGGGGGTGGAGTTCAATCAAATTGGGGAAGTGTAGTGTGAGTGGCTAGAGAGGAAAATTGAGGAGGTAAAAAAGGCAGTGGAGTGTTGTGCAGGTGATAAAGCCCCAGGACCCGATGGTTTTTCTTTGGCTTTCTTTCAGCATTGTTGGAACACGGTCAAATTCAATGTGATGGATACCATTGCCGAATTCCAAGAAAGAGGTGAATACGAGAAATGTATGAATGCCTCGTTCATTGTCATTATTCCTAAACGGGAGGGAGCTACGAGCATGATGGACTATAAACCTATTAGTCTAGTGGGAAGCATCTATAAGATTATTTCTAAGGTGCTCTCCAATAGACTTAAAAAGGTGTTGGATAAGACAATCTCTACTTCGCAGAATGCTTTTGTTGAAGGAAGACAGATGTGACGCAACTCTGGTGGCCATTGAGGTGGTGGACTCTAGGAGAAAGCTAGGAGTGCCAGGTGTGATGTGTAAACTTGATCTTGAAAAGGCCTACGATCATGTGAATTGGAGGTTCCTAGATTTCATTATGTTACAAACGGTGTTTGGGGAAAAATGGAGGAAATGGATATATTTTTGTATCTCTTCAGTGAGATTCTGTGTTAGTGAATGGTAATCCGTGTGGTTTTTTTGGGACAAGGGGACCCTCTTTTCTTCGATGTTTATTTTAGTTATGGAAGCGTTGAGCAAGATGATGAATAGACCTATTTTGGGAGGTTATTTGAAAGGCTTCAACGCTGCGGTTGGGTTTTAGTGACAATCTCGGTGTCATTTGTTGTTTGCGGGCGACACCTTGTTTTTTTGTGATGCAGTTGAGTCTCAGCTAGATTATTTAGGCCAAGTCCTCACTTGGTTTCAAGCGGTTTCAGGCCTTGAAATTAATTTGAGTAAGTGCTATTATTCCGGCTGGGGAGGTGACATTGGAGCACTCGCTCGAGTTTTGAATTGTAGGGTTGGGGCTCTTCCGACTACCTATCTTGGAGTGCCATTAGGAGCTTCAAATAAGGATATCGCAGTGTGGAATCCAGTTGTTGAAAGTGTTGAGAAGAGGTTAGCAGAAAATATATTTTTCCAAAGGAGGGAAGGAAGTGCTTCTTAAGAGTACTCTCTTGAGTATTCCCACTTACTACATGTCTTTGTTTCTTGCTCCAACTTCGGTTTCAGAGAAGTTAGAAAAGCTTCAAAGAAATTTTCTATGGGATGCGGTGGATGGGACAAGGAAGTTTCACTTGGTGCAATGACAGATTGTTACAACTCCTAAAAAATAGGGAGGTCTTGGAATTAAAAATTTAGAGGCATTTAACAGAGCTTTATTTATTGGGTAAATGACTATGGAGGTTCGGGGTGGAGACACAAGCTTTGTGGATGGGGGTAGTAATGGATAAATATGGGAGCATGGAAGGTGGGTGCAGAACTAGAAACATCACTTTGCCTTTTGGGTGTGGTTTGTGAAGAAATATTTTGAAGGGATGGGATGTGTTCCGGGAAAACATCTCATTCAAGGTCGGAGATGGGGTAGGGTTGATTTTTGGGGTCATAGCTGGTGTGGGGATATCACTCTAAAAGATGATTCCAGAGTTTGTATTCTTGCTAGAGAGTTGACAATTCAACAAATTAAGGGGACACAAGGTGGATAATTTTTTGGGACTTGAGATTTAGGAGGATGTTTAACGATTGGGAGGTAGGTGAGTTCCAAAGACTTCTAGCATTATTACATAGGCAAGTTAACCTGGTTGATAGACCCGATGCATGGTGGTGGAATTTGGGAAATAATGGTGTATTCTCTGTGAAGACTTTCTATGAGTACCTCTTGGTCAGGGAGGAGCAAGCGTTTCCATGTAATGCAATATAGATTCCAAATGTGCCAAGTATGGTGTGTTTTTTCACTTGGTTAGCCGCTAGAGGGTCGATATTCACAGTAGAGAATCTGAGAAAGCGGAAGGTTGTATGTGTTAGTTGATGTTACATGTGCAAGGAGACGGGCGAGGAAGCGGATCATCTTCTTCTACATTGCGGGTTGACAATGAGATTATGGTGGGATATGGTTAGGTGGTTTGGCACCCCATGGGTGATGCCAAGAACGGTGAAAGATTTAATATCTAGTTGGAAGAGCGGGAGGAGAAGGAAAAGACGAAAGGCATGGAATGTGGTGCCACTTGCTTTAATGTGTGTTGTATGGGAGAGAGAAATAGAAGAGTTTTTGAAGGAGTAGAGTCGAGCTTCCTTCAGTTAAGGAGTAGCCTTCGTTCCCTTATTTTCTTTTGGTGCACTCGGAAGGTCCCTTATTGTATAGATGATTGGGCGGAGTTTGTAGAGAATCATAGGATTTTGTAGATTCTTTACCTTTTAGTATACCACTTGTATACGGCGGGTTATGGCCTTGTTTATGAAATGAAATACATTTACTCGATAAAAAAAAGAGTGCCTTAGTCACCACCTACGGTGTGTTCAGTTATCCTTAAGGCTGTTGACTGATGATTTCTCTTCCTTTCTCTGTTCGTTTTCTTGATGATCATAATTCCAGGCTAATATTTTTTCTCCCCAAACTTTTAACCTCTTTCTTGGTTCTCTCTCTCTCTCTTCCTTCAGAAAAGAGATATGGTGTTCTCATTTTCTCAAAGTAACTTCGCCAGCTTGTGTTTATTTGGAAGTCAACTGATATCCTTCTATCTTGGAGTGTATTCCTTTAAAACATCTTGGCTCTATTTCTACTTTCCAGAAGTGAGACTGCTTCTCTTAGTTGGTTAATGGCCTGCCTCCCTTCCTGGACGGATAGAGTACGTCCGAATTCCGAAGATCTTTTATCACATTTTTGAATTAAAATCTGTGCCTCTGATTGTTCTGTTGACTCTATTAATCACTTCATCAAAATATGCCAAGAAAAGGAACTTCTTAGATTTTTTGATAACAAAGTTGGCAAGTACATTGAGATATTCCTCAAAAATATAGAAAGTACATTCAACTTGTTGCATTCATTGATTGTGCAAAACATCTCTCACTTGGTGAGCCGGACTGATTGACTCTGAAAATCTGTCATGAGTCCAGTTTTTCTTGTGTTCTAATGTGTCGTTTTGGCGAACACGAGTGAAAATATGATGTTGAGAATTGAGTGCATGATCAGATTGGAATATGAAATTTACAGTTCCTACTGAGCTGAAAAGACATTTAAGCAGAACATAATTAGTGTTTAGTTGTTGTACGATTAGTTTATGCAGACTCTAAAATGTTACTGTCCTTTTCTGCTGTTGTCATTGTGGTGTTCAGTTTGACATGATTTTAGAAAAATGTTAAGATGAGATCATTATTAGGATGATGTAGTGGTTTTTTTTCCCCATGAAGCAACGTCCAGCACTAGTTATCTCTCAGTCTTCGTAACAGGTGTCCTCCAAATTAGTGCCACACGAAATATTTGAATATTTGTCTTGATGGGTTCACACGTTATTTTGAATTATGCAGATGGCTAGAGAATTGGATGCAATTTTGGATCAAGGAGAAGCCAGTCCCGCCGCGAGTTGTGTGGGAGAGAACCAGTCTGTGTCCTTTCTTGAACAAATTATTAGTCCTATATATGACACAATAATAGCGGTGAGCCCATTTATCACATTTTATCCCATTGTTCCATATAATCTACTTCTGCACTTAAAACTACTGTTTGAGTTATGAATAATACATGATGGAGTAAGACCTGTGATTGTGCCTCATAAAGATGAAATGAGCTTGGTTTGCTTGCAAAATAAATAGTGGAACGCTATAAACTGAAAGAATTCGGTGAAGTTTGAATAGCCTAGTTATGCTATGAAAAGTAGTAACATGTGCTTAATCGATTTGTTCCCCAGCCTGTGGTAGGAAAATGCATGTGTGTTCTATTGTGAATACTTGTCATCTTATGCTTCCATTTCCCTTGTAAAAAAAATTAGAAAGTATGCTTCCATATCTTCAATGCAAGTGAGTGATGTTGGCTTCTTGCAAAATTCTGACCTTTTTATGGTACCATTCATTCTGTGCTCCTACGGTGCAGCCGTCTATTCTTATCCAATATCAACCATATTAAGGATTATCTGATTCTCTTTGTTACTGTATTGTAACTGTAATGGTCTATCTTTTAGCACAGTCAAGCTTTATGTTTCGTGGATAGTGGCAATTTTAGCTACATTCCCCGTAATGGCGAAAATTCTTGTTCAGAAGGGTGTGGTGAATCCTTGTTAGGCGGTGCATGATGTTTTACAAGCAGTGTTTTTTTGTGTATGTGCAGCTTCTTAATTTGCGTCTTCTCAAAATATTTGAAATGTGATTGGATATCTTTTACTAATTGGTAGAGGAATGTCTTAGTTTGTTCTGCAATGGTGCTTACTCTTCATAAAATGTGATTGAATATCTTGAGGTCTTGTAATATTTTGGTAAATTTTGTGCTTGTTCTAGGAGTTGTTTACTTTTCTTTAACCTATTTACCAATGGTTATTCTCTCTGGATGGTTTTTTCTTTTTTCTTTTAATCTGCAGGAAGCTGCAAGAAACAATAATGGGAAAGCTGCACACTCAAAGTGGCGGAATTATGATGATTTTAATGAATATTTCTGGTATTCTTCTTAATTTGCAAATTGAATTTTGCCCCATGGAATTGGATCTCATTCTGTGTAACTGATGCTTAATCAGGTCACCTTCTTGCTTTGAGCTGGGTTGGCCTTTTAAGCAGGATTCCTCATTCTTGCGGAAGCCTCCCAAGAAAGGCAAAAGGGTTGGTTTTACTCAGTACTAAAGTTTCTCTTGGATTATTAGTTGGTTAGTTTGATGCTGCATATACAAAATCAGGAGTAGAAATATTTTTTCCGCATGTCCTTCCTATGAAGCGTGACACAGTCTTCTGGTTCTGGTGTGTCTCTATGGGTATTTCCTAGTTTTTCATTTTGTGTCTTGAATTGGTTTCTATTTGTACAACGTAATGACTAGAATGTGAAGATTGACAACATTACTGTGTCATCAGATAATAAATCTTCCTATGAAGCGTGACACAGTCTTCTGGTTCTGGTGTGTCTCTATGGGTATTTCCTAGTTTTTCATTTTGTGTCTTGAATTGGTTTCTATTTGTACAACGTAATGACTAGAATGTGAAGATTGACAACATTACTGTGTCATCAGATAATAAATGCACGATGGACTGTCTCACATGATAGAATGTCACTTTTGGTGTAATGATATTTGATGACAAACTGAAACATGCTATTTGATTCCCTAATTCATTACGTTTATAATGGTTTAGATTAAGTTTTCTGCTCATGGTGAGGAAAGATGTTTCTTAAGGTCTTCCTATCCTATTTCATGATTGGTGGATTGTGTTAAGACTGCTGTTCGCTGATGATTGAAGTTGGTGAAGTTTAAGATGAGTCCTGAAAGGGCTTTCTAGATGTGTGAATATTTAGGTTTCAGGAATCTGGTTTTGAGTTTTTTCAAAAATGAGGTGTTAACTGATGGTTCTCATGGTGTTCCTTTTCTTGATTTTTACTGTGCCGTTGATCATTTTGACATGCATTATGTTTGTTTTTGCTGTTCTCATTAACTGTACTGTTCCTCAACATTAACTGTACTGTTCTCATTTTTCCTATTTCCTCAACATTAACTGTACTGTTCTCATTTTTTTTAGTTTTAATCTTGTTCTTTTTGTTCTTACTCTTACCTGCAGACTGGAAAAAGCACATTTGTTGAGCATCGGACTTTCCTTCACTTGTACCGAAGTTTTCATCGTCTGTGGATCTTTTTGGTTGTTATGTTCCAGGTTATATTCGTTCTTCTCATGCTGCTTATCCACTAAGTTTTATTTTTATTTTTGTATTTTGGCTTATCCACTAAGTTAGATCTAATAGCATAAAAGGGTTTATATTATCTTTTTTCCTCTACTGTTCAGGCATTGGCAATCATAGCTTTCAGCCATCAGAAAATCAATCTGGACACTTTCAAGAAATTGCTTAGTGTTGCCCCGACATTTGCTGTTATGAATTTCATTGAGAGTTAGTTGACAGCTGTGCTATTGCTCTGATTTATTTATTAGTCTTTTCTTCTGCTTACATTCTTGTTTACTGAGTCATCTCGCTTCTTCTCTAGGTTTCTTAGATGTTCTCCTCATGTTTGGGGCCTACAGTACCGCTAGAGGCATGGCTCTATCAAGGATTTTTATCAGGTTTTTCTGGACTGGTGTGAGCTCGGCATTTGCAATATATGTCTATCTGTAAGTCTTTTTTTTCTAGGAATTAGTTTTTCTTCGTGTATTTTCTCATTAAAGATTTCTATTTGATGTAATCACAATACAGGAAGCTTTTAGAAGAAAGGAATACAAACGACTCCTTTTATTTCCGCCTTTATATCCTCGTTCTGGGTGTTTATGCCGGCATACGGATAGTTTTTGCTTTCCTGACAAAGTTACCTGCCTGTCACACGCTATCGGAAATGTCTGATCAATCTTTCTTCCAATTTTTTAAGTGGATCTATCAGGTATTATCCTATACTTGTAAGACTTTTTTGCCACCAAGTTTTACTCATTTTATTTGACATATTGATTATATTTCCAGGAAAGATACTTTGTTGGCCGTGGTCTTGTTGAGAAAACAACTGACTATTTACGGTTTGTTCTTAGTTCTTTTAACGTGTCTTGATTCTCATTTATTACTAGTAGTATTTTTGTTAAATCCATGGTTTTCAGTTACTTCAGTCTCCTTTGGTGCACAACAAGAAAATGCAAGCATAAAAACACACCGGAGAAAATGAATTTGTGGCGTTTATGGTTGTTGTGGTGGTTATTATTCTCGATCTTTCATGTAATCTGTGTCTGAGATTCCACAAACTACTTTATAACAATCTTGATTTTGTACTTTCCAAGACTTAATTCTGTTTATTTTTTCTATGACATTATACTTACTCTACTTTTTTGTGTATCATGTATAAGTTGTCTTAGCCTATAAAGTGATGCTCCACTGTAGTCAATTTATGGCAGTATACGTGGTCTTTTTGCTGTTTTCTTTTCCGGGCCTTATCTTTGTTCTAGTACTGCCGTTTGTAACTGAGAAAGTAAATTTTGTCAGAAAGAATTTTTTTTTGAGAAATAATGAGAGAAGTTATATGCTATTTCATTATTGAATTATCTTGATTTTTAGACATGGGTAGTTGCTTCATGCTTGTAATATGGATAATCATGTATTGGAGCTAGCAGAATCTCCTACATCTTCTAGATGATGCCTTCAATGAATTTATTTACTTCATCAAAAACAATTTCCTGTGATATGGATTTTTATTGCAAATTACTTGCCTTGTTTCTCATTTAGTACTAATTTTGGCTTGCTGTCATATGTGCGAAGAGTTAATGTCTTCATGTGTTGTAAATGCTGCAGATATTTGGTCTACTGGTTGGTGATATTTGCTTGCAAGTTCACCTTTGCCTACTTTCTTCAGGCAAGTGATGGTGCTTAGCTTTTGAATTATAATTCTTTTTTATCATAATTACTTTTTACAAGTTCTTACAGTGCAATTTAGTTTCACTGTGCTGAGATCATTTGTTGGCTATGAAAACAATTGCAGATCAAACCGCTAGTTGAACCTACTAAGATCATAACTGCTACTCGGTTCCGACAGTACTCCTGGCATGATTTTATATCAAAGGGTAAGTCAACTTTTCTTATTGGTTTCTGTGTGATCCAAAATTAACTCGATTTGGAATTGTTATTTTCCATCATAATCGACTTTAGTTCTGGTGATGTTACTTCAAAGATATATTCTGGCTTTACAGCAAATTAAAAAAAGAGAGCTAGAGAGGGAGACTCCTACTTCTCTCTAGAAGCGGAGAAACTTAAAGAGACTTCTTACAAACATGCGTTAGCTTTGGCCAAGCCTTGACATGGAAGGAAGCTGCCACAAAATCGAAGGCGGGTTAGAACCAAGATTCAAACTTTCGAATGAACATACTCAGAAAAGAAGAGGTTTTCTAAAGACTTGTCTTGTGGGGAAGTTTGCTAGTTGGTAGGTAGGATCATCGGACATGGTTGCTACTTGGGCTGCGGAGGCATGGAGAATGGAGTAGGGACTGAAGGTGTCAAAGCAGAGAGACTCCATCTTCCTGTTCCGGTTCACATCGGAGCTAGAAGCTGTAGGGTGTTCGAGGAGGGACATAAGTGGATGAACAGAGAGTTTCTGAAGCTGGATATGGTTATACCCAAAATTCTGCCCTGAGGTGTTGGATTATTGAGGGGAGGGGAGGGGAGGGGAGGGGAGGGGAGGGGAGAGGGAGAAGGTATGGAGGAGAGAGGAAGATAGAAGGGAGGGAGATCATCAGGAGTAGAGTTTGGCCGGAAAAAATGGCTCCGTTGCCATTAACGGATCGCAGATCTGGGAAAGACGAAGGGAAATTCAACTGAGTGACATACAAAAATAGAAATAAGAGGGCAAATGGACTATTTTACCCTTGGTTTAGTGAGAAAAAGTGGAAAAAGTATCTGGTCCGGTTCAATAGCAAAGAAGTGGCTAAATGGACCGGGTCGAACCGGAAAAACCCTAACGAAGCTTTTAGCAAACGTAATCGCAGCCGGCGAGCGTAAATGAATAGTTCGATGGGTTCGATTTCACTTCCTGAGGGCTCGGAATGCCTCTACAGAGGCAATACTTGTAAGAACGAGTCTTGTTTGATAGACAAGAAGGATCAAGAGCAGTGCCTTCTCTTTGCGATTCCGGCGAAGTCGAATGCCGAAAAAGCGATTTCGGCGACCTCGAAAATGGTGATAAGAGGGCGGGGTCTGTTCGAAACTGTCTTGCGAGGGATGGGGAACCTGTTTGCATTAAAAACATCGGAAATGGTACTGTCCATGCAAACAAGAGAGCTAGTGTCACTGCGGGCCGGAATTTGACCTTCGGCGACTTCAGAATTGGAGGAACTAGCACGGGGCCTGTTCAGTTGTCTTTTTGGTGCTGGGAATGGAGCTTCTGCTAACTGTATCAAGCTTTTTGGTCAAGCGCGGGTCCTCACCAGTCTTTCCACATCTTTGCCGGCGATGGAAAAGTCACAACTGAAGGCTGGAGTGTGTCGAGGTTAACAAGGGAGAGTTTTTGTTAGGATTGCGGTTTAAAAACTTACTGATAATGGAGTGGAGTGGGGTTTCGGGGGTATCTATGGACCTGTGCGGCAGGGTTGATAGAACTTTTAAGATTTTGGTACTGGTATGGGGAGATGGGATATACCTTGGGTGTTGAGGGATTTTAAAACCATAAGATTCCGGGAGGAGAGGTTTCAGTGTATGGTGGTGTCTAAGGCCATGAAGGAGTTTTTCGAGTTTATTAATAATTTTTCTCTTATTGATTTGCCTTTAACAGGAGCCTATTTCACTTGGTCCAGATTGGAGGATTCATCTTCTAAATTGAAACTAGATAGATTTCTAGTGTCTACTTCTTGGGAGGGGTTGGCACTCAATGTGATGCAGGTTTTTCTCCCGCGGCTGGTATCAGACCATTCATCTGTCTTGTTTTTAACAGAGTTAAACTTTAAACACGAAATTAAGAAAAAATAGGAGGGGAAGGTAGGAGAGGAAGGCAAATGAGATATCCTTTCAAATTCGAGAAAATGTGGTTGAGTGGTTGATTTCGGGGATAAAGTGGCTAGATGGTGGAGCAATTATGTGGTGGAGGGGAGGCCTTTTGGGCTTGCAAAAAAGTTGAAATTGCTCACAAAAGACATAACGATGTGGAATAAAGAGGTGTTTGGAAGGGTAGAGGTGAAAATGAGGGAGATTGTGAACGAAATAGGGGAACTAGAGAGGGTAGAAGTGGGGAGGGAGCTAGAAGAGAGGGAGAAAGGGAGGAAAAAAGTTTTCACAAAGGAGTTAGTTGACTTGGCCTTGGCCCTAGAGGCTAGTTGGAGATAAAAACCGAGGGCATTATGGTTGAAGGAGAGAGACTCTAATACAAAATTCTTTCATAGGGTAGCAATTGCAAATAGGAGAAGATGGGATGAACTATGTGGGGAATGATGAAGTAGGGGCGGGAGCAATTGTTGATTTTTATGAACGTATATTCAAGGAAGAAGATGAGTGGAGGCCTAATGGGGGGGGGGGGTTTAGATTTAATCATATCGGAAGAGAGGAGTCTGGGTGGCTAGAAAGGGCAATTGAGTAGGAGGAAGTGAAAAGGGCGTTGGACTGTTGTGCGGGGGACAAAGCCCTGGGTTCCGATGTTTTCTCTTTGGCTTTTTCAGCAATGGTGGAATATTGTCAAAACTCATGTGATAGACACAATTGATGAGTTCTAAGAAAGGTGTGTTTGAGAAAAGTATGAATGCCTCGTTCATCGTCATCATCCCTAAACGAGAGGGAGCTACGATCATGAAGGACTATAAACCTATTAGTCTAGTGGGAAACATCTATAAGATCATTTCTAAGGTGCTTTCCATTAGACTTAAGAAGGTGTTTGATAAGACTATGTCTACCTCGCAGAATCCTTTTGTGGAAGATAGATAAATTTTGGATGCAATGTTGGTGGATTCTAGGAGAAAGCAAGGAGTATCGGTGTGTGTTATGCAAACTTACTTTTAAAAGGCTTACGATCATGTGAATTGGAGGTTCCTAGATTTCATTATGCTACAAATGGGATTTGGGGGGAAGGGGCGGAAATGGATTTATTTTTGCATCTCTTCGGTGAGATTTTATGTGTTGGTCAATGGTAATCCATGTGGTTTTTTTGGGAGTTCTAGGGGTTTGAGACAAGGAGACACCCTATCAGACTATCACTGATGTTGTTTATTTTAGTTATGGAGGCTTTGAGTAGGATGATTGATAGAGCTGTCTTGGGGATACTTGAACGGATTCAATGCTGCCGTTGGAGGTTTAGAGGTAATCACGCCGTCTCACTTGTTGTTTGCGGATGATACCTTGGTTTTTTATGATACAGTTGAGACCCAGTTGGATTATCTAGGACAAGTCCTTGGTTTCAGGCGGTTTTTGGACACAAAATTAATTTGAGGAAGAGTGAGATTATTCCTGTGGGGAGGTGAATAACATTGGATCACTCGCTCAAGTATTAAGTTGTAGGGTTGGGGTCCTTTCGACTACCTATCTGGGAGTACTATTAGGTGCTTCGAACAAGGATCAAACAATGTGGAATTTGGTTCTTGAGAGGGTTGAGAAGAGACTAGCAGGGTGGCAGAAAAAATACTTGTCCAAAGGAGGGAAATAAGTGCTTATTAAGAGCACATTGTCTAGCATCCTGACTTACTACATGTCTTTGATCCATATTCCAACTTCGATCACGAAAAAGTTGGAAAAGATTCTGGGAAATTTCCTATGGGATGCGGTAGATGGGATAAGGAAGTTTCATTTGGTGCGATGAGAGGCTGTCATATCTCCTAAAAATGGGGAGGGTTGGGAGTTACAGATTTAAAGATTTTTAGCAAAGCTTTATTGTTAAAGCTATTTTTGAAAACAACCTCTCCGCCCCACAAAGGTAGATGTAAGGTCTGTGTACATCCTACCCTTCCCAGACCCCACTTTGTGTGATTACACTGGGTATGTTCTTATTGGGTAAATGGCTATGTAGGCTAAGGTGGATGTACAAGCTTTGTGGAGGGGGGGTGATAGTTGATAAATATGTGTTTTGGAAGGGGGTTGGAGAACTAGAGATATCACTTTGCCTTTCAGTTGTGGGATGTGGAGGAATATCGTGAAATAATGGGATGATTTTGGGAAAATATCTCATTCAAGGTCTTAGATGGGGGAGAGTAAAATTTTGGGGACATAGTTGGTGTGGGAATGTGATTTTGAAAGATGAATTTCAGAGTTTGTACATAATATTTTGCCAGAAAGACTTGACAGTTCAACATATTAGGGGATACAAGGTGGAGAGATTTTTTGGGACTTAAGTAATTGAGTTCTAGAGATTATTAGCCTTATTGCATACACAAGTCATTCAGGCTGATAACCCTGATGTTTGGTGATGGGCTTGGGAAATGATGGAGTATTCTCTGTGAAGTCTTTTTATGAGAAGCTTTTGATTAGGGAGGAGTATGTTTTTCCATATAACACCATATGGATTCCGAAGGTGCGAAGGAATGTGTGTTTCTTCGCTTGGCTAGCCACTAGTGGGGTGATTTTGACAGCGGAAAATCTTAGAAAGCAGAAAATTATCTGCGTCAGTTGGTGCTACATGTGTAAGGAGGTGGGAGAGGACGTAGATCATCTTCTACATTGCAGGCTGACTATGAGGTTATGGCCGTATACAAGGGATATACCAAAAGTTAGAGAATCTACAAAAAGAAATGATTCTCTACAAACACCACCCAATCTTCTATAAAATTGGGAACTCGATGAGTGCACCAAAAGAAAATAAAAGATCAGAGGCTACTTCTCAATTGAGAAAAATTCGACTCTTTCCCCAAAAGCTCTCTTATTTCTCTCTTTCCTTACCATCCACATTAACGCTAGTGGAACCACATTCTATTCTCTACGTCTTCTCCTTCTTCTCCCGCTCTTCCAACGAACATCAATTCTTTCACAGTTCTTGGCATAGCTCAAGAAGTACCAAACCACCTAAACATATCCCTCCATAACCTCATGGAAAGACCATAATGAAGAAAAAGATGATCCACGTCTTCTCCCACCTCCTTTCACACAGCTGACGTTATTATGGAAAGACCACAACCACTTTTATTTATTAAGCTTTCTTAGCATACGAAGCATATAATTTATCTTTATTAAAACAATTAATAAATATAGAGGTGGTTGTTAGTGGAGGTTGTAGGTGTTGATTTTGTGGTGTATATTGGTTATGGAGGGAGGGGTGGTTGGTAGTGGTGGCGGTTGTTAAATGGTTGCTTGGTGGTGGCTAGCGGTGGAGGTGGTTGGTCATGGTGGTTGGGGATTGAAGATTTGTGGTTGTTAATGGTGGTTCTGTGTTGTAATTGATTAAGTAGTGGTAAATGCCACACTGTTACGGTCCCCTGACATGGATCTAGTTATGGGACGTTGCAAGACAAAATCAGAGTTAATGTACAGAGAAATAGGAGTTTGGGAAGATATTTTCTTTTATGATCTATGGTACTGGTTCGTTAAGAGAGAACATGCGATCTCTTGAGTTAAAGTACTCAAATACTGGAACAATTTTCCCATACCTTTCATGGGATAAACATAGAGTTAAAATCACTGTCGTCAAAGGCGCGCTTAAAGTGCGCTTAAGCCCTGAAGCGAGGCTCAAAACATGTTGAGCGCCTCACCTCGCTTTTTGTTCGCTTTAGTGTCATCATCAAGGCTCTAAGACATACTTTTCCTTCTCAATGAGCCTCTCTTGAAGAGGTGACACTAGATATATGATATTTCACTTTTTGTCCATATATTTGTTATTCATGCTTATTATTCTTATCTTGGTGTAAACATATGTGTGTGTGTGTGTATATATATATATACACCTTCTTTCATTAAAGCCCACACTTTATTTGCGTTTTGCACTTAAAACCCTAACTGACTTTAGATGACTTCAGAGTTTTTTGCGCTTTCTGCTTTTGATAACACTGGTTAAAATATAATACTGATAAGATAACTACCCTAGAAACTAGGACATGATTTCCTAATACTACTGGGTTGAGAAACTGCAAATAACTACTGTAAAGAAATAATTACTGCAAATAATACTACTGTAAACTATTGGGAGACCAAGGACTGCTAATACACAGTAATTGAGTAAACAACGTTTTGATTACTTCATTAAGTGCAAATAAGTTGTAAACAAATGCAGTTAATGGACTGAGATCTTAATAATTTAGATTCATACCTCCGTAAGTTAAAACAACGGGCCTTAGAACAATGGTGCCTCTGTTGAGATGATCACTGGGCTTCCATGGTTCATTCCAGTTTCATTGACATTTAGGCCACACCCGTGGTTGCAAGTATTGAATTATTGAATATTGAGTTTAAGTTATATACATTTTCAGTAAGAGATTTTTACACCATCAGGTCACCTTTATATGTTGTAGCAGATAACATGTTTTGTTTTAAGATTACAAATTCAACATTTTAAGGAAGGCTTACTTGTAGATAGTCTTTGGGTGCCCTCTAAGAAAGTTAACTTAAACTTAAACTATTAACTTAAATTCTTGTATAATACATATTTGCACCTACTTGGTGCTGATATCAATAAAACACCTTATCACCAATATTAAAAAAAAGATTCCAAAGTTTACTCCTTCGGTGATCTGCAGAATGATCCGAGGAATAACCAGTTTCTTGAAATGACTTCCCATCCCAGCTGAAACTAACCTTTAAAATTATTTTATCGACTTGTGTTTGATAGTCTCTAATTTGGTCCAGTGTTGGTGAAAGTTTATTGTTCTGCTACTCTAAAATGTTCATTTTCTTGGGATGAATTCCTCCTCGGTCCTGATCTGTAATTGATCTTGGAATGCATTTACATCTATGTTAATAATAGTTTATGTTTTGTGCATTAATCTGGTCATTGAATGAGGAAACCCCAAGTTTAAATGAACAACAGATTTGTTCATTATTTGTTGTCTGTTGCTGGGCATTAACTAGGTGGTCTTTTCCTACTCTCTTCCTCCCTTCCCCCCATAAGAGATTATAAGAAGCCCTCTGCTAGCTTTTGTGCAGATACATGTTTATGCATGCAATGCACATGCTGGTTGCATATGCCTTTTTAGTCTGCCTTTCTAATCTCCTTTTTTTGGACAGACTCTTAAAATACTTATTGGCTCATAGATAGTTGCTGAACGTCTAGTGTTCTTTATCCAACAGAATGTGCTGTCATTTTTTTGTCAGGATGAGAATTTGTCTCTTATGTATGTTTGTGTTTATTTGGCAGACAACAACAATGCATTGACAATTGTTAGCTTGTGGGCTCCTGTTGTGTCTGTAAGTGTTCATTATTGATTTCAATAACATACTTTAGGTTTTGGATATTGCTTTCTTAAATTTTTTGAATCTAATTTAACTATATAGCAACGCTATTCTCATTTATTCTCTCTTTTTGCCCTTTGTATTCCGTTATGGTTATTTAACTGTGGTATGCGGAAGATTCTCTGCAGAATCTTGGTTCTCTCCTAAATATATTAAAACCTCATATCTATAACTAAAGAGTTGACTCTTACCAGCTCTCAACTCCATTCAAGAAAATGTTACATTCAAATATAGCTAGCTCCAGCACCCTAGGTTGTGGCCTAGTGGTCAATGAAGTGGGTTGAGAATCGTGATTTCTCAGTTTCAAATCCCAACAACGACTAAAAACACAAGGTGATTTCTTCCCATCTGTTCTAGCCTTGGTGGATAATGTTACTTGATATCTGTTGTTGGTGGGAGGTGGCAGGTATCTTGTGGAACTAGTCGAGGTGCGCGCAAGTTGGTCTGGATACCACGATTATTAAAAACAGATATAGCTAGCTCCATAAGGCATCTACTAAGTTTCGCTGTCATTGCTATGATAAAGTGCAAAAAGGGTAGTGGAAGGGAAGGAAACAATCATCAAATTTGCAACTATTAAACTATCCATCCACTGATTATTGTTGATAACAAGGAAACCCGCAGCCGCTACCCTTCGGGTCCGCACATGATAAACCTTACATTATTATAACAACCCGCAAACTACACAGGAGAGGTAAATCGCACTACACAAGCCTTGTGCGACGAGCTCGGCTGAGAAAGCATGCAGGGGGTTTCGAACCTAAGAACCCCCCGATTTTGAAGATCACATGCTCAACCAATTCAGCTACCCTTGCGGGTATCCATCCACCGATTATTACAGCTAGGAACATACTTGTTCGTATTAAAGTTTTATACTTTACAATTGTTGCTAGTAATAACAGGTCATGACACATCTCCAGTTGTCAAGCCTTGAAGAGGAAAGTAAGGAGGTCGAGGATTAGGGTAGAAGGTTAGTAGGTATCAGAGTGCTATCATACTTTTAGTCGTATGATTTAGGTATCGCATGGTTTCTTTTTTGCTAATGTGTATTTTTATCTATTACTACACTTGTTTTGTACATTTGCTATTTTGTTGTCTCTTTTTCTTTCCTACATTCCTGCACCTGTTACATTTCTTTTGAGCCAAGGGCGTATTGAAAACAACCTCTCTACCTTTGACTATGCCCCGCAAAGGTAGACGTAAGGTATGCGTACATCATACTCTCTCCAGACCCCACTTGTGGGATTACATTGGGTATGTTGTTGTCGTAACTGTTAGTAGTAATATTTTTCACTCCCATTTGAGATTGCTGGTTATATTCCTTTAACATATTTTGTTATGACTTTTTAGGTTATGGACGTAATCCTCATTTACTAATATTCTGGTTGGATTTTGTATTCCTTTTGTCTGTATTTCCCTCTTAAATACCCTTTATTTCCAGATTTATCTCATGGATATTCACATATGGTACACTTTATTATCTGCAATTATTGGCGGTGTAATGGGAGCGCGGGCTCGCTTAGGGGAGGTATAATATCAAATTTAAGTTCTCTTAATTTTCCTCGAAAACAACGATGGTGCTTGCACATCTTCTTGCCAATATAGTTGCATGATGTTAATCCTTTATAGGAACTTTGTCCTGAAGTTCTTTTCTTTTAAAATATTGAATTTCTCAGATACGCTCAATTGAGATGGTGCATAAACGGTTTGAGAGCTTTCCTGAAGCCTTTGTCAAGAACCTTGTGTCACCTCAGACAAAAAGGTGATGACCCTCAAGAAAGTCAATTGTTCATCACCTATTATGTTGCTTATAATATATAGAAATATTACATCTGCGCAGATCTTTTTCTTCTTTGACATGGTGGTTGGTCAGCCGAGCTATCTTCTGACCAATTAACAAACCGTGTACTCTTTGAAATCCTTTTCTGATATGCATTCCCGTAACATGTCTACTTTTATGCTTTTACAGGATACCTATTGACAGACAATTATCTGAGGTGAGTCTCATCTTGATTCCGTCTTCTTCGGAGGGTCTATTGTACGCAACCTTACCCTGCAGACCCTTGTGGTCCAGCCCTTCCCCGGACCCCGCGCATAGCGGGAGCTTAGTGCGCCGGGCTGCCCTTTTTAATGTGCTCGACTATGCAACTGATCTGTATGCATTATCAATATACTAGTCTGTTGCGTTTCTGTTTGTCCTTTGGTGCTTTTCCTTGATATGGATGTGATATGACTAAGGAATCATGACGTCCAACACACCGAGATAGTGTTTTGTGTATGTCTATAGTTAATACTAGTGGTATTTGGCCCGTGCTAAGCCCGGGCCCAAACTACATTAGAATTTATATTTTCAACTTTTTTGTTTTTGTTTTTTTTTGCTACTCTAGCTTATTGTTTTGTTTTTGTAATATTATATCAGTTGTAAAGGTAGTTTAGCAATTTCTCAATGTTTCTATAATATTAATCATATAAAATTTTGTAAGTTAAAAAACAACATTTTTCTTAGAATATATTTAGACTTCCTTTTTATTTTCAAACAAATGCATGCACCAAAGCTCTTCTCCTTTTTATTTTGCTGATTTTTTTTAGATTAAAGTCCTTAAGTTCAGATGCTTCACCAAAGCTTTATGTTGGATTAACTTGATTACTTTTTTCTTCAATAGAATTTGTATTGGTTAATCACGCTATTCAAGTAATACAAAATTATTTAAAGCTACAAATTGGTGTATGATAACGTCAATGAAGTTACCCATTTTTCTGATAGTAGTAATGCTAAAAGTCTTGAAACGATGAAAAGAATTGGAAAGATAATGAAATTATTTGTTTTTTCTTACTTTAATCTTTCCTTGTCCTTAAAAGTACATATTAAGAATTGATGTATAACGTTGATTGTCTCAACTTTTCTGTAAAACATTCCAATATCCAAAAATGTGAAAAAATCACTCTTGTTTGGAATTTTTTTTATATCTGCATATTTTTAATTACTTTTTTCAAACATTTTTATTTATATATGAAAATAGTTTTAATTTAACAATTAAGCATGTACGAAGGTAGAAAGGAATGTTACATTAACTTTTTTACTTGTCTATAATAAATTTTCTTAGGAAAAAATATAATTTGAAACAAATTTAATAATTATTTTCACATAAAAGAAAGACAAACTTTTGGATCAATTTTAAATTTGGTTGAATAGATAGATCTTTTGTGGTGTCACTATCACCTTTTCCACATCATCACTCCTTGTAGAATAGAATTTAAGAAACACTTGTAGTTATTCAAATTTACCAAAATCGGTGAAAACTTGCAAGGTAATTAAAAATTCAATTAGGGGTAAAATGTACAAGAAAATTTCATGTGAGGACTACAAAACTTTGAGATCCTCCCTTATATATAGTAGTAATGTTATTCCATTTTGACGTCTATTGTTAAAAGTTTCTTCAATTTTGCAGACTTCTCAAGATAACAACAAAGCATATGCAGCTCTCTTTTCACCATTTTGGAATGAGATTATCAAAAGTTTGCGTGAAGAGGATTATGTCAGTAACAGGTAGTTTTCTGATGCTTGTGATCCAATTTGGCACTTGTCCCTTTCTGTATCCAAATCTTTTGCTTTTCATTCTCAAATATTTACTTAATTGTTCCAATGCCCTGATTTACCCTAGGGAGATGGATTTACTTTCAATGCCTAGCAACCTGGGAAGTCTACGACTTGTACAGTGGCCTCTGTTTCTTCTCTGCAGTAAGGTGCTTCCAGCAGAATTTTACCTATAATTTTTATGTTGTGTAGCATCCACACACTGTTTGTAAATGGAGCAATTTTTACAGATCTTGTTGGCTATTGATTTGGCTTTGGATTGCAAAGATACACAAGGAGATCTTTGGACCAGAATATGCAGGGATGAGTACATGGCCTATGCTGTCCAGGAGTGCTATTACAGTATCGAAAAGATCTTATACTCTCTGGTTGATGGAGAGGGAAGACTTTGGTATGACCTTTTACCCCTAGGAAACAAGAGTTTACCTTGTTTTCTTGTGCTTATAGTTTGTTGGATGTGTTCTTGCTCTGAAGTGGTCAATATTCATGTTCACCTTGATGGTAGGGTTGAAAGAATATACCGAGAGATCAACAATAGCATAATGGAGGGTTCGCTTGTGATAACCTTATCACTGAAGAAACTTCCAGTTGTGTTATCAAGATTTACAGCATTGACTGGACTTTTGGTAACATTCTGCTTTGCTCTATTGTTCGTGTTGAGATTGTTAAGTAGTCCACTTGGTAACTGACCTCAACTGCCTATGTGTATTATTATATCTGTTTACTGCAATAATTGAATCTTGTGTTCATGGCAGTGGATAGACAGTTTGAATCTTCTTCTTGTAGGGATAGAGATCCTAATATTTTCTGAATCACTCTTTTCTTTTAAAAAATTGTACTCCCTCTGTCCCAATTTATGTGAACTATTTTCGTTGTAGTCAGTCCCAAAAAAAAATGGCACTTGTCCCTTTCTGTAGTCACTGTAATGATTTATAGCCATACAAATATTTATGGCTTGTTTTAGACTACAAGTTTCAAAAGTCTTCCGTTTATTCTTGAACTCCGTGCCCAGTCAAACACCTTTAATAAATTGGGATGGAGGTAGCAGCAGACTTTTGTTCTGTGTGCGGGAATTAGCCAATGCTGGTTTAAGTAACGGCATGCGCTTTTTGTTTATAGTGGTTTTGTCATACCAAATATGTTGCAACTGGAAACATCTAGTGCCTGTGGCTTGGATTAGGGGTGCAAATGAGCTGAGCCATGGGTAGCTTGGCTTGGCTCTACTGCTCTTAATTCAAGCTTGGCCTGTTTAAACAAATAACTTTCACAGCGTGAGCTTGCGCTCGATTTCAATGGAAATAGCACACATAATTCAGTCACACTACCTAAAAACTGAATGTGAATCTTTATACTCAATTCCTCAAAACTTGAGCATGTACAAAAACAAGTTGGGATACAACAATTTTTTTTATAGATTCTCAATATGTAATGAGAATTTTATATCAACAAATAATAGGCAAATAATACTCGTTGACTTTTCCAATATATCATTCTGAATCAATGTTTGTTCATATAATTATTCTCACTACAAGCATTTCTACAACATTAGTCAAAATGTGGTTTCACATGTATCTCAGCAAATAATAAGCAACTCATTTTTGTACTTGCTCTCTTAGTAATCGTGCCGAACCAAAAGCCCGTTACCAAATTGAGTCAGAGGGAGCTATTTCAGGGGATGCGGTATTCGATGAAAACCCATGTCTGGATCATAAATGAGAGAGTTAAAATGAGCCTAGACGTCAAAGTCTACAATAACAACATACACAATGTAATCCCACAAGTGGGGTTGGGGAGGGTGGTGTGTACGAAGACCTTACCCCTACCCATGAAAGTAGAGAGGCAGTTGCCGATAGACCCTAAGCATTTCAAAACAGGTTTGAAACGGAAATACAATAGTGAAGAAGAATCCATGTTGAAAATAAAGGAGAAATGAACAGTAGCAACAACAAATAATACAATAACCAAAACAGAAGAAGCAATAGGTAATAATAAAAATCGAAGAAAATAGAAGATTTATAATAATATTACTGATAAGGAAAACTAGACAACGCTCAACTACCTACTAACGTTCTACCCTAATCCCCCACCTACATATCCTCCTATCTAGGGTCATGTCCTCGGTAAGCTGCAGGTGTGCCATGTTCTGTCGAAGTTTGAAATGTTGAAATCAACTAAATCTTATGGCAGCACATCTAGCAGGATTCCAAGTCATAGGCTTCCGTTAAAGTTTATTTGCTATGTCTGATTCTTGCTATATCATGTTGTTAGTCTCTAATATTGTTTTTAATTAATTTTATGTGTTAGGCTGCTCACCCTTAGGATTTCATGTTATTAGTCTCAGTTCTTATTTTTATTCCATCTTGTGCTTATATGATATCATGTCACTCATGTCTGTTGTTGTATTTCCAAATTCTTGTACCATTGCAGATTCGCAATGAAACTCCTGAACTTTCAAAGGGTGCTGCCAAAGCTATGTATGACTTGTATGAGGTTGTTACCCATGATCTGCTGTCATCTGATTTAAGGTAAATCCATTGCATGATAATTTTTGTCTAACTTCAACTGGTTCTTTGTTTGGGACGTTTTGACAGTTAAATATGTTCTTAATCTGGGCAGGGAGCAGCTCGATACTTGGAATATATTAGCAAGGGCAAGGAATGAGGGGCGACTCTTTTCCAGGGTGGAGTGGCCTAGAGATCCTCAAATTGTATGAGTCTAGTACTTACATTGAATTTTTTGCTGATCTGTCATGCTATTTTGCAGAATCTTTCTTACCTCCTTTCTGCCCTCACTGGTCTCCTTTGTTGATATACTAAGCTGTTATATCTCATGTGCTTCTTACAGAAAGAGCAGGTGAAAAGGCTGCATTTACTTCTTACCGTGAAGGATTCGGCTGCCAACATTCCTAAGAATCTCGAAGCAAGAAGAAGATTGGAGTTCTTTACCAATTCTTTGTTTATGGATATGCCACCAGCAAAGCCAGTTAGTGAGATGATGCCATTCTGGTATTTTGATGCTTTCACCTTATTTTTAGTTGAATATTTGATATACGAACATAATCTGGGTGTTTCCTAATGTGGTTATATTGGGAACAGTGTCTTCACCCCTTACTATAGTGAGACAGTGCTATATAGTTCCTCTGATCTGCGAGTGGAAAATGAAGATGGCATATCTACCCTTTTCTATCTTCAGAAAATATTTCCAGGTATCTTTTTCATTTGGTTAGTTACTATACAATCTCATCTTGTACATAGCTGGAGACTTTCTTCCCACATCTTGGCTTTAACCAACATGGAGGAAAATGTGGAAAATTTTATTTCCCCCCACCTTGTATTCCTCTTTTTACATTAGAGAAATTCAGAAAAATGCTTTTCCTACTTTTCTTCAATTTTGATTAATCCTTTAACTGATTGTGCTTGTTTGAACCAACAATTTAGATTAATTGTGTTGTTACTTGATATGTCACATGAATCCTTCATCTCGTTGATGTACTTGTGTCAGATGGGTGTGACATGGGTGTGTTGTGCAAATTCTTTAAATACACCAAGAGTTCGCAAAAATCTACATGTACCTCGTTTGTGTACTTGTACACACCCGTATCCAGTATGCATCCATTATGACTCGTCAGGTTAATTTCATATTTGATTACTTCTTTCTGTAAAACGGAAGAGAAGAATGTAAGATTGAACTAAATGCTTAATGTTTCAGTTATAAGAATATTTGCGGCGGAGGTTTTTGAGGAACTCTGTCCTAATTAACCGAAATTTAATTAAGGAAATACAAAAAGGGTAGTGATCTGTAAATACCTTTGTTCGACTTTTCTCTTATATGTTTTTGTATTTCCTCCCTTTCCTTTTGTATTTGTTTAGTATTGCTACCATTAAGTTCCATGTTCTATAACGACAAACACTTTTATTTTATTGTTCTGCAAGATTTGAAATTCCGGCATTTCCTTCAACTGGGTGGCCTTCACTCAGTGTTATCAAAAGTGAAAAGCGCAAAAAAGCTCTAAGGAGCATGAATAACAAATATATGACAAAGAACATGAAAACAAATTATGAAAGTGTAATATCAATTGTAATTTTTTAGTGTCGTATCTTCAGGATTACGCTAATAGGCAAGGAAAAATATGGCGTAGAGCCTTGATAACGTCACTAAAGCGTCCATAAAGCGAGGCGAAGCGCTCAACATGTTTTGAGTCTCGCTTCAAAGCTTAAGTGCGCCTTTGACAACACTGCCTTCACACAACAACAACAACAACATACCCACTGAAATCCCACAAAGTGGGGTCTGGGAGGGAAGGGTAGAGCGTACGCCCTTACCCCTACCTTGGAAGGTAGAGAGGATGTTTCCGGTAGACCCTCGGCACAAGGACAAGTAACTCAAGATAGTGAAAAAGTCACGACAACATACTAAAAAGCATGATAAAACTGTTCGAAAAAGGAGCCGTAACTACCACAAATTAATATGAAAATTAAATTACAAAACAGATGGATAGTAACTGCCTTCTCTCCTCCTTGAAATTAATTATTGGCCATTTTCATGTTATATTTTGTTTGTTATAGAGGATGTTGTGTTATTTGTAAAAAATATATATTTTTTTTGGTTCTAGTTCATTTCTAGGGTAGGCGTGATTGAGCAAATTAATAAGGGAAAATTACACTCTATGTCTACTGGGAGACAATATTTACGTCACAGCCCATATTTTTTGTTACCTGGTTTGGCCCATATATACATAATGCTTTTCCCAGGTATAATATTGTAGATTGGGCTACATGGCGTAAAATATATGTTGGGTTGTATATTTTTGTAAATTTCCCATCGAGCCCGAGTCACCATCGAAGGCCCCTAAATGACCGTTCAGTGATGAAGGAGGTAAGGGTGCAGAGTCAGCGAGAAGGTTTGCCTAGAAGCAGCCACTCAACTATAAGTACTTTTTTTTATCAAGTAAAATATTTCATTAATAATAACAATGCCAACTTGGCCATATACAAGAGGTAGACCAAAAAGGGGGAAACTCTACAAAATATGATTCTCCCCAAAAGAAATCTTCAAAAAGTTAATGCCTTATAGTTTCAAATTGCGTTTAAAAAAAAGGAGCAGCCTGGTGCACTAAGCTCCCGCTATGCGCGGGGTTCGAAGAAAGGCTGGACCACAAGGGTCTATTGTACGCAGCCTTACCTTGCATTTCTGCAAGAGGTTGTTCAACGGCTTGAACCCATGACCTCCTGGTCACTTAGCAGCATCCCTAGTATATTTAGAAGCGAAAAGCAGGAAAAAAACAGGTGGTCTTATGAGGTTCGAAGTTAAACGCAACAAGTGAAGCACACACTTTTTTGAAGTGAAGCACACTGTTTGTTGAATAAAATATTACCGTACATATATGGATTAGTACTCGTGAAAGTGAAATTTCAATTAAAGGAGCAGGAGGATTACACGTGTTAGCTGATGTTATATGTGTCAGATGTCCGGGAGAATATGTAAGTCACCCTATATTGCATTGTCATGAGGCAATGACTCTGTGGTGGACGGCTTTGAGTTGGCTCAAAGTATAGTGGTTGATTCCAAGTATAGTAAAGGGAGTGTTGTAGATGCTGGGTTTTTATAAAAACGAAGAGAAGCCCGAGTGGGGATGTAGCCCCTCTAACCCTTATATGGATTATTTGGAAAGAGAGGAATATATTTAGTTTCTTTGGAAAGAGAGCATTTGAAGGTGTTGAGAATGCTATTGTAAACCTGAGGAGTAGTCTTATATTTTTAGTTTCTTTTTGGTGCACCCACGAGGTTCTTACTTGTATATGATTCTGTGACTATTGTAGAGAACCATATTTTGGTGTAGATTCCCTACTTTTTAGTATACTACTTGTACACAGGTGTTTGTTTTCTCACAACATCAGCCAAATTATTCGTATTTGATTACATTATAATTGACTTAGACAGAGGAACTGCAGAGCTTTTTAATTTGTGGAAAATGACTTCGTTTAATTTTCTAATTACCTCCTGATTTCATTTACTTTTTTGTGCACACACGAGGTTCCTGCTTGTATAGATGATTGTGTGTCTTTGTAATGAATTAATTTTTTTGTGTAGTTCTCTAATTCTTTGATATAATGCTTGTTTACGGGAGTACTATAATATTTTATCTTGTTGTTCAACTCGTTGGATAAGATATTGCCTCTATGATCAATCGCTCTGCCTTAAGTATTTTATCTTTCCTTAATGGTGTATGGTCTTGATCTGTCACACTGTATGGCCCATATGATAGACGAGTGGGAGAATTTCTTGGAGCGGATTGGTCGAGGTGATAGTAATGATAATGACATTCAGGAAGGCTCCACTGACGCGTTGGAGCTTCGGTTTTGGGCATCTTACCGGGGCCAAACTCTAGCTAGGACAGGTTTGATTGTTCTCATGATAATTATGTTTCTATATTTGGCGGTCTAGTATCTTCTGTTTATTTAACAATGCTAGTTATATATGAATGTTGTTTTGTATACAGTACGTGGTATGATGTATTACAGAAGGGCTTTAATGCTACAAAGTTACTTGGAAAGGAGAGCGCTAGGAGGTCGGTAATACTTTCTATTTGTTGTTATGTCAAATGGAAAGCCTGAATTTACCAATGTAGTTTTCCTTTTGTCTTTTGTAAGGAGTGGATGGTCATTCTCAGACAAACTCTCTCACAAGTCAAGGGTTTGAATTATCACGAGAAGCACGGGCACAAGCGGATTTGAAGTTTACTTATGTGATTTCATGCCAAATTTATGGGCAGCAAAAACAGCGGAAGGCTCCAGAGGCTACTGATATTGGTCTTTTGTTGCGAAGGTCTGAATTAATATTTTTGTTTCTTCTGACACAATTTCATTGATGACATTTTTATCATTCGGGTATTTTTTGTTCTTATATAATTGCAAAATATCTTCCACTAACTTGAGATTGAGGCGTGGTAATTGTTCTGGACTCTGGATAATTTTCTTTTGCCAAATTGCAAGGGAGCACAAAAATACCTTGCTATGATTTTAAGTTTGAGTCTTCTGGTTTTTTCCTATGTTTCCTTGACCTAAATACTGAAATCTTTCTTTGCTTGATTTAGTTAGTAAACGCTCTACATCCGCAAGCATATGCATGATAGCTGAACAAACTGAAAAATGATTCTCTTTCCATGTCTCTTTGCCTCTTACGTGCTTTGTCGCATGGATGTAATAAACTGTTGTTCATTGGGTGGGTGCAAATCTTGAAAGTTCATGTCCACATTTATAATTTTGAGGATACCTTAATTATGTATCATATGTTTTATGCAAGGAATGAAGCACTTCGTGTTGCTTTCATACATGTTGAGGAGATTGCAGGGGATGATGGGAAAGTTTCAAAGGAATTTTATTCAAAGCTTGTCAAAGCTGATGCACACGGGAAAGATCAGGTATGTGCTATTGTTGAATTACTCTTAACGTTAAGCTTTTGTGAATGAGTTACGGTATGATATGGTATATTTGGTAAATATCTAGACTTCAACTAAGTTCATTATTGTTCAGTTATATTTGTCCCATCTGGTCTGTATTTTTTTCTGATATGGTAAATAATTTTACTAACAATTGGGGTAAAAGGCACTGTATACAAGTCATATACCAAAAAGAGAGAACCTACATTAATACATGATTCTAAAAAAAAGAGTCCCAATCTTCTATACAAACCGGGTATCACGGGAACACCAAAAGCAAACTAGAAACAACAGACTATTTTGCAACTTTACAATATCTAGTTCAACCCCTCAAGCACTCTCCTATTTCTCTCTCCAATTAACCCACAACGCTAGTGGGGAAACCTTCCAACCCCCTCTCTTAACCCCAGCTATGTAATGCCTCCTTCACTGTTCTTGGCATCACCGATCGCACCCCAAACCAATTAAGAACCACTCTCTACAGTCGGTTAGCCACTTGACAATGCAACAAGAGATGACCCACATCTTCACCCGAACTCTTGCACATGAAACACCAACTAACGTCTGATCTGTGTAAGGGCTTCCACAGGGGTTTGTAAAGGTTTTGGGTTGCTTCCCTTTTTTTTGGCTACTTCACTTATAGCCTTAAAGTTTTGGATTGGAATGCTCTAATAACATTTATATGGTATCAGAGGCAGCACTTTGGTAAGCACAATTCGTGCTCATAAATCCGCATTAAATTTGACATGTGAACTTCAAACTCGGGTTAGACATGTGGAAGATGTTGAGTTAGATATGTCCTTTATCGATTGTCTAAGGGCTTCAAAAAGTGTTTATAAAGGTCTTAGGCAACTTTAGCCCATTGCCTTAAAGTTTCAGGTTGGATGTCAGATTCTGTCGACTACAAACTGTTAATGGTAGCTTTTGAAATTATGTGAAAATTTGCTGAGATCAGGGTCTTCTGAACTTGCATCATGCCACTTTGTTGTTCTTGGTCACTAATATTGTTTGTAAATGACAAGAGAATCAAATTAATCCCTTAGGGTTTCCAATAAACCCATGTAGCTTGCCATTTCATGATGATTTTGTTGTAGGTAAATAATGACACTTTTTTTTAGAAGATAACATATTGTCAGACATGACTTTAATAATGCTCTTAATATCGTTAGTGTATGAGGTTTTGACTTCTGTCCAGAACTTGTAAGAACTCTTACAAGACCGGAAGGGGTCGTTTGGTAGGTTGTATTAGTATCTGGGATTATTTATGCTGGCATTATGTTTTATCGACTATTTGGTTTGTTGTACTAAAAAGTTGCATTGCATAATTTCTAAATAGTACTAGGGTGTATTAGAATTGGAATAGTACTTGTGTTTTTAATGCCATGGTTTACTATGTATAAGAATAGTACTAATTTGGGTATATAACTGATACATGTATTAGTTATACATAGGTTGAAAACACTACCAAACAAGGGAGAAGAGATTGAGTAGCTTTGGATTAAGGGTATGCCAGAACATGCTTCATAATTGTGCATCTATTTTGATCCATGTTGTTCGTTAATATCTGTAGAGTTCTTGAGTAAATGTCATTGTACTTTTAATCGATGAACCAGAATTCTAGTGAAGCAGCTCAAGAGATATAGTTACAACTTTACAATAGTAACAGTAAGTGAAGGATCAAAAGGGGAAGGAGACGAGAATTTCAACAATTTGATTATAATTTAAAAACGAGCCAAGCAGATGCTAAAAGTTGCAGAATATTATGAGTTAGCTCCTATACAGGAAAAGACTATGGGAGGATTAGAGTGCTAACAAAGTCAAAAGATTGATCAGTGCATTTTACAGCAGTCAAGTTACTCCTGCTGAACAAAATAAGCAAATATCTAGTCATCATAGAGTGATTTAGAGTTGAGATTCCATCAAAGAATCTGCGGTTCCTTTCAGTCCAGACACGCCAGTAATGTTTGCAGGGATCATAATCCATTATCTTTTTATGGCTTTATGAACTCTCCATATACATCAGCTGGTATCTGAGGCATGACCCCGATTGAGACCAAAAATTGCAAGGAACATGTTCCAGGGATCATAATCCATTATCTTTTTATGGCTTTATGAACTCTCCATATACATCAGCTGGTATCTGAGGCATGACCCCGATTGAGACCAAAAATTGCAAGGAACATGTTCCATTGATCAGTGGCCACTATACAATGCAAAAAGAGAGTTGTAGGTTCTCTCTCTTTTCCCATCATTTAGAAATTGTTTACCTTATCTCAAAAAAAACAATGCAAAAATTGGTGGCATTTACTTTCTGACTTTTTGAGGCATATGTAGCAACTATTGATAAGTTGGATGCTTCTCCTTTGAGGTTGTCTTGAGTCAGGCATGCTTCTTTTAAGAGTTTTCCAGCGGAAACATATGATTTTTGTAGGCAATCTTGTTTTCCAAATTAGCTTCCAGGCCATAGGTCTAGCACTTTATTGTGAGAACATAGATATTTATAGCAATCTTTGACAATGAATATTTTGGAGGTGCCCCAGTTTAATCTGTCAGCTGCCTGCTCATCTTTTTGCATCTTTCCAGTTTTGCAAGCAAGTCCAATAGGTTATCAATTTCCCAGTCTTGAGCATACCTTCTGAAATGGACAATGGAGATCCCATGAATTTCCATCTCTGTTCTGAGCAATTGTTGATTCTGAGTCATGGGCTATCTGGAACAAGTTGGGTGTTCTACTATCAATGAGGAGTTACCAAGATATTTTTTCTTCCAAAATTTGATGCGTCTCCCGTTGCCTACCTGGAAGTTTACATTTTGGGAGAACTCACTCCACAGTGAGGGGTAATGGTGCACCAATGCTTTCCATTGATCACTTCCTTTCATAGTTCAAAATCTTCTGATCCATACGTCCACAGTCATTTCATCAACATGCACTTGTTCCGTAACGTTAGATCTTGTACTCCCACTCCTTGCTGTGTCTGCCCACTTCACCAGATTGAATTTGTGACTGTTATTTTTGCCTTCCCGTAGGAAGTTTCTTCTAATCTTGTCAAGTTGTTTTTGGACTTTGTTTGAGATGGGGTCAGCAGTTACTTTTTTTATTTCGACAAAAAGAAAAATAAATGGAGAAGAGAAGAGCAGTGAAAATATTCACGGAGGGACCAAAATCCAGGTTCTGATACCCTGCAGAGAACGTATTATTTGATTTTTCCGTCAAGGATGTTGGGATTTAAATAGTGTTTACAAGTAATCCATGAAATAATATTTAAGAAATTTGTACTCCTAATTATGCAATTATGAGGATTCTACACCATTTCCATATTTACAAGAAATGCATTGATCCCATATTTACAATTTCTTTTTGTCCTTTGTGGGTCCTAAGGAAACTTATGCTTTGGTTTGTATCAATGGTTGAGTGATTCTATTCAGATGGATTACAAGGAATTTCGGTTCTAAATTTAATTTGACTGAATAGATGTAGAGGATACTAATGATGCAAATTAATGCTGTCAAGAAAATGAATCTTAGACCTAGCCCACAAAGAACTGAACTTATGAGTTGAGCATTTGCCAAGACCATATCAGGACTCAACAACCCGTACCCTCAACTGATATGAGAAACTCCGACACCCTCCCACGCGCTCAAGGCTAGACATCTAAAGCGCAAACAACATTCCGTGGGGGCATTAGGTAAACCAAGAATTGAGATGAATCTGGCTCTAATACTAAATAAAATTCTTAAATGGACATTGGATCTAACTTATGATAAGAGGATGCCTATTCCTTCAACTAAAACTATAAACAGATGCAAGATGCAAGTTGAAACAGGCAAAGTGATGTGGAGAGTAATTTGAAACAGAAGATGTAGTTGACACATCTTGTATGTGCAGTGAATAATGATACAAGTACTTCAAGTAGAGCAGTTGGAAAGGATTTTATGCTGACAATTCATAAATCATTTAGGATTGGGAGCGGAATGACATGTATGTTGTACTGAGAGTTTGAAATAATTACTTTTTGGGTATTCCACAGTGAAGTGTGGTATTCTTTCTTTTGTTTGTAAAAGTAAATAATACTTTCTCATGGTTTCTACATCCTACAGTTACAGGAGAAGTAGAACAAGGCTATATTAGTTCTCGTCTCATCTGGTATATATATAATGGAAATTCTGATTTTTCTATCTGTTTAGAGTGCATGTCTCGGTAAAAATTCTCCTATTTGGTAATTTATTATCTTACCAATGAATTTCTTTTCAATACATGTGATCTGTAAACTGAAGCCATGGAGGTTCATGACTTGTGCCTGGTAATGCAATGTATTCTAAATCCTGATAAGCCATGCTGATTTGGGACTGGGCAAACACTCATTCTGGATTTAGGATGTATTTTGGCAATAATTGCATTTGATGAACCACTTAGATGGAATTGGCTTTCTGTCGTTCATTTTCTAAATGATTGTTTTGCATGCAGGAAATTTATTCAATTAAGCTTCCTGGAGATCCAAAAGTTGGAGAAGGCAAACCAGAAAACCAGAACCATGCGATAGTATTTACCCGCGGGGAAGCAGTTCAAACAATAGATATGAATCAGGTAAGTAGTTTTCCCTCTTAGTGCTTGTCTTATTAGGTAAATGTTGTTTTTCTGTCCAAAATGTATATGATTAGTTAACACATCCTGAGCGTGCAATCAGGATATCTTCATATTTTTTCAATAAAAATGCATTTCTTTTGAAGTATTGCTTTCAGAACATCTGTCTTCAAAGATTTGCATGTCTGTGTTTCCACGTGAATCATGATTAATACATGCGATTTACAGTGCTCTTTATTTGGCAGTAATTAGTATCTTTCGTGGTTTATTCGCAGTTTATACTTATTCTGTAAAAAAATTCCTTCCGTTTCTCGTTGGAAACATTGTCGTGACATTTAACTGTGAAGTGTAAATATAAACAATTACAGGTTCTTTTTCATTTCCTTTTCTCCTCTGCATAAATTAATTTGTGTCTAATGCAGGATAACTACCTTGAGGAAGCAATGAAAGTTAGAAATCTTCTCGAGGAATTCCATGGTAAACATGGGCTCCGACCACCCACTATTCTTGGTGTTAGAGAGCATGTTTTTACTGGAAGGTGAGTTTCTGTTGGATCTGGGATGAACTATCTTTTCTCCGATATTATTGCTAAGATACTTTGTACTGGTTCTCAACTCTGCAGTGTCTCTTCGCTCGCATGGTTTATGTCCAACCAGGAAACCAGTTTTGTCACCTTGGGCCAACGTGTTTTAGCAAAGCCTCTCAAGTCAGTATCTTTTGACCTAGATTGTTCTTGTTGTCTAAAATGGAATTATTTTCTAGTTTATTGCTGCCTGCTTGATTCAGAATTTGTTTCGGTCATTTCTAGTTTCGTCTTTTCCTCACATTTCAGTATCTAATCACTTTAGTTTACCGTGAGGTGTTAATACATGCTGAGATGGTACTATTCACAAATATAAATAGAAATCCTTTGAAATAGGGGCATCTATTGCTGCTCTACTTTCTATGTTTTTCTTTCAGCTTTTATATGTGTGTCTTAGTAAGAGCACTCATACGTTTCTCAGCCTTTTGGCTAATATCAAGTATAGTATCTGTTCTTCTCATATTAGTCTACCGAGACTGCAATTTTGGGTCCTAACAGATTCCTTGAAACTGTTTTGTGTGTACCGGTTACCAATGCAGCTAAGCTGATGTGGCTAGTTTTAGGATCATGAACTTTTGTTTTTTGTAGAAGCAGTTTTGAGTCTTGGCTGCACCCCCTGCCCCAACTTCTTTTCCCTATTAAAGGCTAGTAGTATATGCTGTCTGTTGGGTTATGTGGCACTAGAGAAGCTCCATCGTCTTTTGACACTTAACGAGTAAGTCCTATTTTTGTTTTAAGAAACCTGGGCATTCCCTTCAGGGAACCCGACATGTTGGATACTTTGGAACTGAATTCAACAGGACCAACACTAGTTGAATGATTTTTATCCTTGTTTCAATGTTTTTGGCAGCAAACCAGTCTTTCTCACTCTCTAATCGGTCTCTTAGGTTTTTACTCTTTCTTTATCAAAATTTGCAATGAAATAGTGATAGTTAATTGGCTATGCATTACAATCATATGTGTGGATGGGGTGGGGTAGGTACATGGGAATTCTAGGACACTACTGGGTTTCTGTGAAGTCATTCTTTTTATCTCCTCCTTATATACACATTTTTTTGTTAAATAAACAGACACTCATAAAATGTGTATATATCAGTGTGGCCTCTGTGTGATTAGATTTGTTTTTGCTTTTTTTTTTTTTGGTGGCTGTAGGATTGACAGGGATTACCTTTAACTATGTTTTCTCTTCAAATACAAAGAAGTGTTTGGGCATCTTTTCTTTGTCTCTTCCTTCTGCATTAACAAAAAATATGTATGTGAAATAAAATTGGAAAAGACCAGAACTCTTGTTCTAGTTGTGCAGCTGTTACAAGGTGAAACTCATGCACTGGTTTTACAATTATTTAAACTGCCTAACTTCATTAAGAAGCATGTTGCATGAATCTCTGGTCTGTTTCCATTTCCTGTGCTTTTACTACTAATATATTGTTTGAGTCAATGTCTATCAAAATATAAATATATTGTTAAAGTCAATAACTCTACTCTCCACGAGTGACCTTCTCTTGAACAGAGTTGCTTATGTGAAAATATCTGTTGGAAAAGTTTTTCATTTTCACACGTGGCTTGCAGAGTTCGCATGCACTACGGACATCCTGATATCTTCGATCGAATCTTTCATATCACACGGGGTGGCATTAGTAAAGCATCACGTGTTATCAACATTAGTGAAGACATCTATGCCGGTAAGTTTGAGAGTCTTGGTGTACTCATACTGCTCCTATTTTCTGCCTTTCTCCTAATTGCATCCTGGCTAGTTCCCATTGTTTGGTATATCTATAATCTGGACCGCACGTAGTGATCGGTTATCCTTTTTCAGATCATGAATACAAATAGAGCTACTTCACAAAATTCCTCTTTGTTCCTCTTATTTTGTTTATTTGACTATCTTCCACGTTTAAATTGTAATTTCCTTTTTTCCTTTGTGAAAGAAGAAGTTAGTTACATTGCTAAGAAGGGGAAATCCCACAAGTAAAATGTATACAAAGCACATGATACTGCTCAGAGAATGATTTTCCATGAAGTTCAGCCAATAGTCTCTTCGAATGATAGTTTTTTCTTTAAGCCGACAGTTCTAGGCCTGTAACTTTTATGGTGTTTTTTCTTTTTTGTGAAGCATATGATTTTCTAGCTTTATATCTATGGTTTCCACCGTTCTTTGCAGGTTTTAATTCCACCTTAAGGCAGGGTAATATTACCCACCATGAGTATATTCAGGTTGGTATAGTTACGCTTGCTTGCATTTGATTAGGTGATATCTTTTTTATTATCTTGAAGGCTGTGTTGATGAATGTAGGTTGGAAAGGGAAGAGATGTTGGGTTAAATCAAATAGCTTTATTTGAAGGCAAGGTAGCTGGTGGAAATGGAGAGCAAGTTCTCAGCAGGGATGTGTACAGGATTGGCCAACTTTTTGATTTCTTTAGGATGCTCTCGTTCTTCTTCACAACAGTTGGTTATTATGTTTGTACTATGGTATCAATCTCTCTTGTTCCTTCTTCTATTATTCCCTGTTTCCCAAATTACTTGATCCGTCCTTTTAATGTCTCAGATTCTGTCCTCTTCCCATAAATGACAATTTTCAGATTAACATAAAAAAGCGAGGCCATCACCTCCCTTCTGGGCATGCTATAGTCTAAACTGATTTTTGTTATTTTACCGGCCAGTAAATTAATTTAATATATATTTAGATGTCAGTCTAATGAACTATTCTGAGTCAGTTTTTCTATAATTAATGGTACAACGTCAGGTCATATGTACAAATGTAGTGCTACTTAATGTGCTCTGTTTCATTCTAACATCTTTACACACTCCAACAATTACTTTAGACACATTTCTCTTCTGAACTCCCATAAATAATCAGTCTAAACTATATTCTCATAGATTCCAGGCTAGTTTCATATAATTTTAGAGAGAAAAGTATGTGTCTTTTTCCTGTTTGTTGATTCTGGCTTTTTCTCATAATATCTTTTCTTTATTGCAGATGACAGTTCTTACTGTGTATGTTTTCTTATATGGAAGAGCATATCTGGTAAAGTGTTTCAAACATGTCTCTTTCTGTTTTTCTAATAGTCTTAGTTGTTTGTCACTGTTGTATGCGTGTGGAGTGATGCACATGCACTTTCTTGAAATGTTTAACAAGATTAATCTTGCCTCTTGTTGCACTGTCCCCTGATGTTTCTAACTTGATCTGTTGGGTCTATTTACATAAATCATGGTAATAACACATTTAGAGAATGGATGACTAAGTTTTATGTGTTCCTAGCAGTATATCTACAGTGTCAGGCGTGTTCCTAGCAGTATATCTACAGTGTCACTGTCTGACACTGTAGATAATGCTAGGAACACATAAAACTTACGAAGATTTCATTGAGAAAAAAGGATGAATGAAACTTCAGTAACTTCTTAAACTTTATTCTCTATGGAAGGATGAGGAACTTAATACACATGTTTAACTTTTAAACCAAAACTGCAGTATCTTTAAGTTCAACTGTTCAATCGGTTCTACACCATGCTTTTTATCCTTAAAATGGAACGATTTTTTTCTATTATTAGAAGGTTGCCGGCTGTTCTTGATTGGTGCTACCTACCATTAGGCAAGTCTCAGTAGTTCTCTTATTTCAAGCAGGCTTTCTCTGGACTTGATGAAGGAATATCAAACAGAGCTAAACTTTTGGGTAACACTGCACTAGATGCTGCTTTGAATGCTCAATTTTTTGTTCAGATAGGGATTTTCACTGCAGTTCCCATGATAATGGGTTTCATTCTTGAACTTGGTTTACTAAAGGTATGCATTGTATCTCATGTTATCATATAGATAATATTGGATTTTGTCATTTTGTGTTGCTTAAATTGGGGTTTCTAGTTTTTTGCTTTGCATTCATATTCACTAACTTTGCAGGCCGTCTTCAGCTTTATTACGATGCAGCTTCAGTTTTGTTCTGTTTTCTTTACCTTTTCACTTGGGACTAGAACTCACTATTTTGGGCGCACTATCCTCCACGGTGGTGCAAAGGTATGTGGATCATATGAGTTTCACTCTGAAGGGATCTTGTAATAGGCACCAGAATAACCCATCATGTTACTTTTAAAACAGTACCGGGCGACTGGACGAGGTTTCGTTGTTCGTCATATCAAGTTTGCGGAGAACTATAGGCTTTACTCTAGAAGTCATTTTGTTAAAGCGTGAGTCCTACATCCCATCAATTTGATTTGTGAATTTGTTTCTGTTCCTAGAATTGTCATTTGATACTCTTTAATCAACAGGTTGGAAGTGTCTTTGCTTCTTATTGTATACCTGGCATATGGTTACACTAGTGGAAGCACTACTACATTTATCTTACTAACTCTCAGCAGTTGGTTCCTTGTTATTTCATGGCTATTTGCTCCTTACATCTTCAATCCCTCTGGATTTGAATGGCAAAAGTATGTTATTTCTTACTGTTCTTTATGGAAACTTCTATTGTATGATTGCTCTCCACTGCATGCATTTTACGGAAGCACCATTTTTACTATACCATGTAATTTTTCAAACTGCTTTCTGCGAAAAGGGAAGAATTGAGAACGTTGATGAGATTTGGAACCATATAGTTATACTCCATTCCGACCATTTTGATTGACCCATTTAACTCTGAAATGAGTTATTAAATTTTTAGTTTGGGAAAGGGATGGTAAATCAAAATATGATTAATCACATCATATTCGAAATACGATTTAGTTATATTATCTAGTATAGTAATTTGAATTTTAAGGATTATTGAAAATTTTACTTACCCCCTTGTTTGGATGGTTGTTTCCTGTTGTTCATTATTGTATTGTTTTCTATTAAACCATGTTTGTTTCCGTTGTTCTTAAAATTATGTTATATGGTGTTGTAAACCCGTTGTAATCCCGTGGTTAAATAACCATGAAAAATCTCAGTTTTTATAACCACGGATTTGGTGGTTTTTGCATGGTTATGTATTTTATTTTCCCATTATACTCCACCCACCCACGTCTATCACACCCAAATCCATCCACCCCCACCCTCCCGCCACCCACCCCCCTCCATCACACCCAAACCCACCAACCCCCACTCTCTACCACCCCCACACTACTCCTCCCCACCCCACCAATCCCCACCCACCACCACCCATGACCCCTCACCCCCATACCACCCACCCCTCCACCACGCCACCCACTACCTACTTTATTTTGAAGTTCTCATTTTATCCTTTACCTTAATTTTGTTAATATATAAAATCTAGTTTGTAATTAAGGGTATTTTAGTAAACTTACATATTATACAATAACATACCGTCAAACCAAACAATAAAAATATTATGAAACCACAACAAATGATACAATTTATCCAAATATTGTGTTTATTAATACAGTACAATACAATACAACACCATACTATACCATACCATACTGTACATTAATGAACCACGGGAAACAACCATCGAAACAGAGGGTTAAGGAAGTAGTTCATTTCTAGGATTTACTGTAATAGCAAGTAAATCAATGAAAATGGAATGAGGGAGTAGTGACTGATATGTAATTACACTAATTATTCATTTAAACATCATAGTTGTCATCAGTGCGTTCTGTATTCTTTTGTTCACATGTCATCCTAATGTGATTTGTGATTGCTGTTAGTTGCTGATAATTCCATGCTTCCCTAAATACTTGTCATAATTTTACAGGACTGTTGAGGACTTTGATGATTGGACCAACTGGCTTCTGTACAA